>VWZE01023392.1:129026-134644 GCA_013396675.1 Eubucco bourcierii
CATTTTGTTTGGCAATTAAGAAAATTTGTAGTTTAATTTATTAAACCAAAAAAGGAAAAAAAAAAACAACTGCACAGGGCATACAATTAAGTTTTCATTTCAGGCTGCAAGCTCCATCCAGCTCCTCCTCTCTAATTATTTAGAATCATTCTGGTTTACATCTGAATCTCCATTATTTCCAGGTTATGTGGTTTGGAAAAAACAGGCACAGATAAAATTACAGCAGGTCAGTCAACTCGAAAGGAAGGTGCTGAAGCAAGAGTTAAAGCAACATTCCTAAAGGAAAAGTAGATCTGTTCCAGTACCTGGATACAGGGAGGGTGAGGATGTCTGACCAAAATCTGGAGAGAAACTTGAGCTGGCTCCAAATCCAAGAAAGTCAAATTCTCACTGGATTTCTACAAGTACTTGAGGTAGGAAACTCCACTCCAAATCCAAGAAAGTCCAATTCTCACTGGGTTTCTGCAAGTACTTGAGGTGGGAAACTCCCATAACAAAACCACAATTATTCAGGATTACAGAGGAAAAAAAAAGGGGGAATAAAAGAAAAAAAAAAAAAAGCCTTTCTAGAATTATTTATGGTATTTTTCACAGTGCTCAGACTATTCTCCCTACTTCAGGACATCTTCCCAGCTCTAACCTCAATCTCCAACCGACACAAAAAGTTTCGTTAGTGCTTTTTCCTACCATTGACTTGCCCTCACGCATCTGAAATTCAGTGACCACCAAACATCCAGCCTGAGGAAACAGTTTGATGGCTGCAAGAGAACAGCAAAACCCCTCCCCACCTTCCTTTATCCCTTCAGCTACTCCCAGGAATTATTTGTGTCCATCAGGACAGAGCCCACCTCTTCAGTTACCCACCACAGACGCCTTACAGAGCTTAATAACACTGTTCGGCTTAGCTGAAGGGAGCTGCTGCCTACCAGCATCTCATGAAGCACAGAACTGCACAAACATAAAGAGGAAATCCTAATCAAATTTGGATTGGTAAAGAGCATTCCTGACAATCCACACAATACCAAGACCAATTCAATTTGAGTGCTTGTTACTCACAAGAAAGGCCACTCACATCTCTCCTTTGTGCATTAATAACCTCACTCCAAATAGAGAGTTGTGAGATTTTTTTTGTGTGTGTCACCCCCAGATTGGGTTGTGGCTTTTTTTGAGAGGTCTTGTTGTTTGCTTTAGAACTAAACTGAACATTCTGCACAACCACAGCTCCAGGCAGCAAACCAAATTTTTGAGTTTGCACTTTCTATAGTGAATTCACTTTTTAAATGACAGCACCACCTTTCTACCTACTGTCAAATTCACTTCTAGGGCATGCGGCATGGAAAAAAGAGCTCATCCCAAAAGTAAGGTTGGACCTTTGCTCTTTCTTCAACTTTCAGGTTAATCTTGGTCCTGATATCCTTTAAGGATTTTTCATTTTATTAAGTTACCCAAAGTGAGGCTAGATCTTTGCTTTCTAATACCTCCTTCAGCTTCTGGGTTCATTTTGGTCTCGATATCCTTTAAGGATTTTTTGGTTTAGCAACTCTTCCAAAGTGAAGTTTGACTTTTGCTTTTCCAAACCTCCTTCACCTTTTGGATTAGTTTTGGCTTTGATATCCTTCAGCACCTTCTTCAACTTTTCAGTTAATTTTGGTCTTGATATCCTTGAATAATTTTTTTTTAATTTTATTTTATTTTAGCAACTCTCCCAAAGTAAATCTGCAGTTTGCTTTTTAATACCTCCTTCAACTTTTCGGTCAACGTTGGACCCAATATCCTTTAATAACTCTTTCAGCTTCTGGGTTCATTTTGACCCTGACATCGCTCAAAGATTTTTTTATTTTAGCAATTTTTCCAAAGCAAAACTCCACTTCTCTTTTTAATACCCCCTCTACCTTTTGGGTTAATTTTGTGCCTGATATCCTTTAAGGATTTTTCTGTTTTAGCAACTTGCCCAAAGTGCAGCGGGAGTTTTACGCGTGGAAGTCCTTGTTTGTATTCCTACTTTCTCAAAGCCCTTCTTAAACACCACCAGAGGATTAAGCCAGGTTTTTTCTTTATTTCCTCTCCTAGTATTTCTTTATCATGGAGTTTTTTTAGCCAGCAGAATCCTGCTAATCACTAGCCCCAGCCCCCATGGCTTTGTTTCTGTCAAAATAGCTCCTTTCAGCGGTCGCGGGGAGCGAGCTGTCTGGGCAAATGAACTGCTCTTTCTCACCAGATGTGTAACCGTGTTTCGTCTTTCACAAGAGACAAGCTGGAGCCGACTCCTTCCGCTCGCTGGGCCTATGCTACATGTCTTACAACAACACGAATGTAAGCCCCTTCCTTTCCACACATGTTAAACTCATTTCCTAGTGAATTATTGGGAAAACACAACACTTATCCTCAACGCTGCCCTCAGATACTGCAGTTGCTCCCCTGTGCTTCTGGCATCGCCGCCACGCGACGATGGGCTCAGTGTCATCTGCTGGCTGTGAAACTTTTGCTCAAAGTATCACAGACTTCTTCCCTTCTTTCTTTCCTATCACAGTTTTATTTATTCTTTCCCTCTCCTCTCCTCTCCCCTTCCCTGCTCTCCCCTTCCTTTCTGTGAGGCAACAAACCCCACCGATTCCTGAAGTACCCCAAATACCTTCCCCTTTCTCCCTAACAATTGCACTCTATGTATTTTCATCTCTGAGAACCACGAAGAGTTTGTTCAGCAACGAAATAAAACCCAGAAGCTGTGCTAGCCATAGTCTGTTACAACTCAGCTGATAGACAAAAAAGAACCAGCAATTTTCCTTCAACCCAAAAAACTACCAAACCAAAACAGTTAACAGAGAAGGCAAATCACTGCCTCTCGTAAAAAGCAGAGCACCCCTCAGCCTGGAAAATTCCCCAGCTCCAGCTTTTTTGCTCGAAAGCTTGGTTACATCTTTATTTGAACAGGGGATTAATAACATCAGTATTAACGTGGTCCCACCACAAACATTTTTGGGGAGATTTCCTGTTAAGATAAACAAACAAGAGGAGCTTGTCCGCCGCCGGCTTGACCAGACTGAATGGGTTTCATTTTCCTGGAGCGCAAGCTGCGGCAGAGCTGCCAAGCACAGGTTCAACTCCTGCGTCCCCTTCCCCATGCCCCGCATGTCAATCACCTCCCTGGCATCCCCAGTGACAATTTCCATCCACCTAGTTTGGAATTTCCACCTCCTCCAAGCTGGCAAAGCACTCCTCCAACCCTAACGTAACCCAACACTGCTGCACTGGGGGCTACTTTGACCCCCCAAAATACCTCTCCATTAGAAAACAACCTTATTAAACCCATTTTTGCCACTTTGCTGAGTTGCTTTTGGGTAGGGTTGTCTTTTTGTTGTTGTTGTTTTAAATTATCTGCTGCCTGAGAGCAATTATTCACTTCCTGGAAGCTCACGTACCAGAACTCTGAGTTTGAAAGATTTTTCCATAACCTAATCCAATTCATCAAAGGCATCCTAACAAAATTACAGGCTCTGGCAGTATCTTTGCTTTTCACCTGATAAGGCTGCAGCAGAAGCCCGGGATGGTTTGTATCAGAGTACCTCCTGGAGTATAGTTTTTGACAGCTTTGCTTAAATCCCTTCCCCCTCTTTTCCTCTCTCACAAAAGCAGGCGATTTTATTATTCCCCCTCCTACAACAGCCGGGCAGTGCTTTGGGCTTCAGACAAATAATCAAGGATTTATATGGAGGGGGAGAGTTGCTGGGGGTGGGGGAGGGGGAGGAGGGTATGGAAGTGGAAGTGGTGCAGGAACCTCATCCAGCACATTCAGGATTGACTCGCCAGCAACACTCCTGCTCATGAGAACATTCTGCCACAAAACACTGCCACAAGCTGCAAGTTGTCCCCTGATTAGGGCTAAGGATGAAGAGGGAAGGATGTGAATGCTGTGCTTTGGGTGACCCAAGGGAAAAAGAGAGAAGAAGAAGGGAGGAACATATCTCAAGTCTTGTTTCTGGGGTGTCAGTGAGCTCAACATTGCTGAATCATAAAATCATAGAACTGTTGAGGTTGGAAGAGACTTTTGAAATCAAGTCCGAATGCTCACCTAGTGCTCACAATTCCACCACTACTCCTAAACCACTACCACTAAACCACAGGTAGGGGTTACCTTGATTTGGTATTTTGTTTTCCATGTATATGTATGTTTGGAAACCCTAAGTGGCCCTGACATGCACCCAACACTGTCTTCTCCTTCCCCAGCACCAACAATTTGCTTTTTAAATAGATCTTCATACCTGTGCACTTTAAAAGCCAACCTGACCACCCATCTGCCAACCTGTCCCTTGCAGCTCTATGCAGCAATCTACAACCTACTACATTTTGAAGGAGAAAACAATAATAGAATCATAGAATTGTTTTGATAGGAAAAGACCTTCGAGATCATCGAGTCCAACCATTATCTAACTCTACCAAGCGTGGTGCTAAACCATGTAAATCAGTGCTGGCTTTGGGGTAGAAATTCTGTAAAGAAGTGGTCACTGAGGAAAGTTGGACTTGATGATCTTGAAGTTCTTTTCCAATTATAGTGATTCTGTGATTTCTTTTTTAATAGACTCTGAACTCGCTAGCAGCAGTAGGTCAAAGACAACAAAAGAGCAGTCAAGTTGTTTCAAGGCTGAGTTCTGCCAGGAACTGGGCACAAGTCTTGGAGAAAAAATAAGAGTTTCCAAAAAAGCTACCACCAACTGCTCTGTTTTCCTCTCATCGCACAGCTGGGATGACAACTTGTCATTTAAAAAGTTAATAAACAGTCACCGTTTTGCAGGTTATCCAAATGCTACTGATTGGGGAGAGAGGGGGGGAAGAAGAAGAGAGAAAGTGGGGGGGGAGGGGGGGGGAAGAAAAAAAAAAAAAACAACCCACAACAAACCTTGGATCCCTAAATGATGTGTAATTAAAATTATTTTTTAAAAATCCTCCTTGACAGGCCAGGGCTTAGCCAAAATGTAAATGACATTAAAGAAGACAATGAATTTAATTTTATTTAATGTCCCTTTTTGCAGATCCTCATTTACATAGCATTTTTAACAAAAGCGTTGACCTTATAAATGCTGGCATTTGTACAGCTTCTGCAGAGTTGGATTTAATCACGCTCTCGCAAAGCCATAAGGGAAAAAGCTTTAAGTTCTCTGGTTGGATATGGAGTAGGAATAAAAACATTGGGACTGGTCAAATGTTTATCCTCCTCGCTTCTGAAAACAACCTGACAAGAAGATGTAAAGGTCTAGGGAATAACCCATTGCTGTTTGTAAGGCTCGGTAATAATCATACATAATCGTTTGGAAATATAGCTAATAAAAAATATAATGAGTGTTCAGCAAAATCGGCATTAGGCCCAAATTACATGATATTAATACTTGAACAGGTGCAGAAAGGCGCTTTAAATGAGGTAAATGAATAAAATGTCCCAGAGCACAACTGTGTGCACTGACAAAAAGTCAATCACATGAATAATTCAGCGGCCGGGACTGCCAGCAAAGGTCAGCGGCTCTCACCTTTGTGACGGGAAGTGAAAGGAAACGCTGCTGATGAAAAAAAAAAAAAAAAAAAAAAAAAAAAAAAAAAAAAAAAACCACCCCCCCCCCCCAAAAAAA
>VWZE01023392.1:157158-243227 GCA_013396675.1 Eubucco bourcierii
CGATGGAGTGGCCCTAGGGAAGTGGGGGAAGGAGGGGGAACAGGGTACCGCGGTGGCCCATCCACGGTACCCTAGACCCCTCCTTCCCCCTCTTGGGACCCCCGATTTTGTGCCTGGGATGCTAAACTCTCCCAGTGAAGTGCAACAGTTTATCCCTTGGGTTGGGGTGAGGGATTCTGGCTTCTTGAACTTCCCTGCTGTGAATTTTGAGTGAGAGACTACTGCTTAAGCCCCTCTTTTTTTATTCTTTTATTAATTTTATTTTTTCAAATTAATTTTAATTTTATCTTTTAAATTTCAATATAATTTTCTGATCTACTTTTTATTTAACTTTCTCACTCGATTTAAGTTTTTTTTTTTTTAAGGCTATTGCAGTTTTTAACTTAACTCTTGCCCCTGCCTCACTCTTCCTTGATAAAAATGCAACCAAACAAAAAAATGCCCTAAAAAACCTTCCAGAACTTCTTCACAGCATCAATTTTGGTAATTTTGAAATGTACCTAAATCTGGCTTTCTTTTCTTTTCTTGTCTTTATTGCTCCTACTCCTCCTCTTCCTCTCCACTACTAGTTAATCTTCCAGGAGGAGGTAACTGCTGTAATATTGAGCTACCACAGATGCTTTCCAGTTGCTCCAGCATCATTGTGAAGAAATATTGGGTTAGAAGATGTGGAGCTATTTAGCCCCCAAAATAGCACTTTTCCAGTCAAGCAGATTCCTGCAGCAAAGTTAATCCCCATTTTTCTTTTTTCTTTCCTTTTCTTTTTTTTTTTTTTTTAAATTATTATTTACACAAAATAAGTCTGAAAGTGGTGACTTTGTCAAACTTGTCTTTAAGGTTGTTCTAGCAGAGACTTCCTGGTTTCAATTCATAGAATCATGGTTTAGAGTAGAAGGGACCTTGAAGATTGTCTAGTTCCAAACCTTCTACCATGGGCAGGGACATATTCCACTAGACCAGGCTGCTCAAGGCCCCATCCAAACTGGCCTTGAATATTCCTAGGGAGGGAGCACTCACGACCTCCCCAGGCAAACTGTTCCAGTGTTTCACCACTCTCACTGCAGAGAATTCAAGCAGAGTGATGCTTTTTAGCAAGCAGAAGCTGTGGTGGTTGGGGCAGGAGCTCAGTTGTGTTCGTTTGGAGGACCCTAGGCCCATTTCTAGGATGGTGGTCACAGACAATGTGACTCCTGGCACCAGTGTCCACCACAGAGCTTTCATCTTGTCCTTTGCAGAGGGACCTCATGGGGTTGCCACTGCTTATGGATGGACTTGACTGTTGCTCCCACCATTTGGGAAACAGCTATTCAGATGTGCTGGAGATGTTTAAAGGTGGGTTCAGATCCAGAAAAGACAACACTAACCCTGGCTCTGCTCTCTGGTGTTCTGATGCATCCACATCATAGGGACAGTCGTTGGAAGTGCCAATTTTAGTGTTTTGTGGATGCTTTTTCATGCTTGGCTTGAGGCTTGAAAAGTGGAGATGGGACGTGGAGACCCAGCAGGAATCACCCAGTGGTGGCCTTTGGAATTCCCACAGGGATACCCAGAGGATTCAGATGTTAATTATTTTCATAGAATCACAGAATGGTTTTTTTGTGGAAAGAGTCCTTTAAGATCACCCAGTCCAATCATTAACCCAGCACTGTCAGGCCACCACTAAACCATGTGCCACAGCATCACATCTCCATGGCTTTTAAATCCCTCCAGGTATGGGGACTCCACCACTGCCCTGGGCAGCCTGGGCCAGGCCTTGACAACCCTTTGGGGAAAGAAATTGTTCCTCATGTCCAAATCAAACCTCCCCTGGTGCAACTTGAGGCTGTTTCCCCTTGTGCTTTAACTTCTTGACTGGGAGAAGAGACCATGGGCTAGTAAAATCCAATTCCTTGGGGTTCATTCAAGGGAAATCAGGAAAACTGAAAGATGAGGAAGTGAAGACACAGAGAGAGCTGGTTCTTCCAAGCCTAAGCCCCACTGATTCTGACAGTTACCCTCTCACCAAGTCCCTAGAAATATTCCACTGACAAACAGCACAGAAGTGCTTTCATGCACAGTAACTGCTGTTTGCATGGAGGCTGAGCTGGTCTTGTTAAGACCAACAGGTGGTCACAAAATATTGATGAAGGGGGCTCCTAGACAGCCCTACTTTGTTCCCAAGGCAAGCAGCCTGTCACAGCATCCCAGCAAGGTGGTGGGTGTTAAGAGACATCTGGAGATCATCCAGTCCAACCCCACTGCTAAGGCAGGGGCACACAGAGCAGCTTGCCCAGGATCAAAATGGCCACGTGGGCTTGGAATCTCTCCAAAGGAGACTCCACAACCTCTCTAGGCAGCTTGCTCCAGAGCTTCAGCACCCCACCACCAAAGAATTTTCTCCTTGTCTTCAGATGGAACCTCCTGGGTTCCAGTTTGTGCCTGCCTGTTGCCCCTTGTCTGCCGCTGGGCACCCCTGAAAAGAATCTGCCCCCATCTTTTTTCTCCTCACACTCTAGCTTTTTTGAGCAGCTCAAGCTGCTCTTCTCCAGGCTCAACAGCCCCAGGTTTCTCAGCCTTTCCTCCTCACAGAGATGCTCCAATCCACTCAGCATCTTTGTAGCTTCTGATGGACTCTCTCCAGCAGTTCCTTGTTTTTGTCTTGAACTGGAGAGCCCAGAACTGGACCAAATACTCCAGCTGTATCCTCGCTAGGGTAGGGCAGAGGGGTAGGTGAACCTCCCTTGACCTGCTAGCCACACTCTTCTTCATGCTCCACAGGAGACCACTGGCCTTCTTTGAGTATGAGGGCACACTGCTGGCTCTTGGTGACCTTGTTGTACACCCAGCACTCCTAGGTCCTTCTCCACAGAGCTGCTCTCCAGAAGGTGAACGCCCAGCAGATTACACAGGGCTGGCATCTGCTCTCCCTCCCACCTTCACCTTCACACTCCTGGATGAATCCTCTCTTGTTGTTACAACCCGCAGAAGGTCTGAGTGGCACATGAGGCTCAGAAATTATGTGTGCCACCCTCCTTCTGTCTGTCAGGAAGAGGATTACAGCTTAAAGTTTCAGAAGATCATCTATTTTTCATGTGCTCCTTGTGCTCTCCAGGAAAAAAAAAAAACCCAAAACAAAACCAAGCCCACTTCATTACTCCCCAGCTTTTACAATCAGCAGCATGAGTACAAACCATCAGGCCTTTAGGTGACCCTGTTTTAGCAGTGTGGTCAGACTCGATGTTCTCCAGAGGTCCCTTCTAACCCCTACCATTCTTTGTGACCTGCCCTAGGTGCTCATGCTTTGGCAGGGGGTTTGCCTTGGTGATAGGTGATAGCTTGCCCAGGGAGGTGGTAGAGTCACTGTCCCTGTATGTGTTCAAGAAACATGTGGACGTGGCATTTCAGGACATGGTTTAATTGCACTGGTAGTGCTATGTTGATGGCTGGGCTCAATGATCTTAAAAGTCTTTTCCAAATGAAACAGTTCTGCAATTCTATGAGTTTCAGAGGTCCCTTCTAACCTCTACCATTCTCTAACTGTATGATTCTTTGATTGTCTCTAAGTGCTTTGGTCTTCCTGGATGTGTCATGGCTCAGCCATGGGCAGAGGGCTGCTCATAGGCCGGCATCAGCCTTTTTTTTTTTTTTTTTTTTTTTTTTTTTTTTTTGCTGCCATCCTCTAGTATTCTTGGCACTTTCCAGTCCCAGATTAAATTACAGTGCTCTGGGACCACTGTTGAGGAGCAGCTACTTAAGTTATTAGAGTAGAACTGTGACAACATCTCAGTGCTCCTTATCTCTTTATTCCTGCCTTCCTTTTTAGTGAGGCACTCTCCCTCTATCAGCAGTTTTCATTCCTCCTCCTTTCATCTTCCCTGCAGCCCTCAGTGTCTTCCAATGGCTCCTTGCAGCGCTCAGGCAACTGAAACTCCCAACTCCAGCTCTGCGGGGATGCTATAGAAGCTAGCAGTGCTGTTTCCCCACGGTATAAGCATGTTACCTTTGCAGTTTCACTCTTCCATCAGCCTGGGGCATCTTGTCTGCTTCCCAAAACAGGGTATTCTTCATGGCAGCAGATGTCTGTGGCTCCTTTTCAAGTGGACATGCTGCAGCGGATAAAATACACTGTTCAACACTTGCAGCTCACTAAACCTGTCTTGTAGGTGGGAGGCTGAACTCAGGCACCAAATTTCTCCTTTGCTACATCAGAAATGGGGTTTCCAGACAAGTGGCTGTGACTGAAAGCTCGTGGTCCTGATCCATATTCACCCACATCTGAGGGGACTGGGTTACATGATATAGGAAAGTCCCTTCCAGCCTAAAGTTTCTGTGATTCCATGGTTCTGTGATTCTGTGATTCTGTGATTCTATGATTCCATGGTTCTATGATTCTATGATTCTACAGTTCCATGATTCTATGATTCTACAGTTCCATGATTCTATGACTCCATGATCCTATCATACACCCCCAGTAAGTCTCACTTCTCTACTCAACACCTCAACATTCTACCAGCATGAGGATGCCAACACTTTGGAATGTCTTTATGGAAGTGTTTTATGGATGTGACCCACCAACCCGTTATCCAAGACCCACTGTATTGGTGAATCTGGTCCTTCAAAGCAGGGTCACTTTCAGCTCCTGAGTTATTTTTAACCTCCTTGTGCAAGGACTCTGCTTTTAGCAATCACAAAATCATTTTCCTTATGTGCTGAAATCTCACCCTGGTTTTTGGTTTGTTGTTTTTTTTTTTTTCTTTTAATGCGGAAAGGGGAGGGAGTAAAGAACAGTGATAGATAAGGTCATACTCCCCAAACCATCAAAAAAGGAATGTCATCTCCTCCAGTGCTGGAGGTTAAAAGCTTTAGTGGGAAGTGTCAGGGATGTACGAGGACATTGACTGAAGCCTGGCCCCTTCCTTAAGCAACTGTCTTTGTGCATCACCTCGAATCCCCCAGCTCAGAGCCCTCCTGGAAGCAGGGTGGGAGGTCAACTACCACGTGGCCACCAGTTCAAGCACAAACATGGCAGCAGCAGCCCTCACTGGGGACCACGCCGACCGAAATCACGGCAGCTCCACCAGCAGCCAGTGAGGCATGTCAGGCTGGTGGGAAAAGGCAGCTGCATCAGGAATCCAAACAAAAAGCAGCAGTGACAGGGAATTTTGCCTCCAGACCTGTTTGCTCGTGCAGCAGTGTGGGCAACTTGCTAATGGAGACAAGGTGGAATGAGGCAGGAGAACGTGGGAGCTCCAGGAAAAATAAACAGCAGCAAAGGAGAGCTCTGAATTTCGACATTGCAAGCAGAGAACTCCACCAGCAGACCCTGTTGGAAATTGTCTGAGACACCAGGCTACACAAATCCTTTGCTTTTTAAAAAGAAAATGGGCTAATCAAGATGGATCTGCATGGCAACGTTCTCGCAGGGGGAGCAATGTGGAGTCATCTGCTTCAATTACCTGAGCTTACGGTGTCCTTGTCCCGGTAAATGACATGGATAATAAATATCAACCAGTTATTTCCCAACCTGTGACTTAGTTGAGTAACTTGGCTCACAGTCTGAGTCATGAAGGAGTGTGAGGAGAAGTCACAGTGTAAACTAACTCCTGGATTCAGTATAGGATTTTAGAATTTGAGATAATCCTGGTCTGTGCTGGGACTTCCCAGCTCAGGCTCTGTTTAGGGAACCACTTGCTGAAGTTCAGGGCAGGGTTGCACAGCCAGGGGCTGCTTGTACCAGGAAGAAGTCGATGGGTGAGTTCCTGCCAAGGACTGGGCTGCACAAAGGCTCTGCCTGAGACTTGCTTCTGGCCACACCAAGGGCACTGCCACAGCTTGTGCCACTGCAGCTGCAGGGAGGAGCAGCCAGGAGAGGGGACCCTCAGCTGCCCAACAAGGGATTGCAGCTCATGGATGGCATCTGCAGGAGAAAGATGAGGGATCAGCAGGGCCAAGCCTCTTCTCCACTGGCCAGTGTCCCAGAAGGACTCTGTCTCTTCTCCCTTCCATCTAAATCCCTCTGTTCCAGAATCCCAAGATTGCTGCATTACCACTAAAAGTTGTGAACTGCTGATTTAATTTGTTCCACAATTTTATTGTCAAATCCCAGCATGATAGTGGTTGGAAGTGACATCTGGATATCACCCAGTCCAACCCCACTGCTAAAGCAGGAGCACCCACAGTAGCTTGTGCAGCATCACGATGGCCACATAGGCTTGGAATCTCTCCAGAGGTGACTCCACAACTTCTCTGGACAGCCTGCTCCAGGCCTCCAGCACCCTTGCACCAAAGAATTTCCCCCTCATCTTCAAATAGAACTTCCTGGGTTCCAGTTTGTGCTCACTGCTCTTTGTCCTGTCACTGGGCACCACTGACAGAAGTTTATCCTTATCCACTTGCCCATCACTCTCTATCTCTTGATGAGCATTGATCAAATCCCCTCTCAGGCTGCTCTTCTCCAGGCTCAACAGCCCCAGGTTTTTCAGCTTTTCCTCCTCACAGAGCTGCTTCAGATCCCTCAGTTTCTTGTTAGCCTTTGCTAAATTCTCTCCAGTAGCATCCTGTTTTCCTTTAACTGTGGAGCCTAGAACTGGACCCAGTACTCCAGATGTGGCCTCACTGGGACAGAGTAGATGCTCAGTTTTCATAAGGAACAAATGATTAACTGCTCCATTACTAATAGAAATTGTAATAGACTTAGAGAGGAGCTTATTTATTATTTATTACTTTTACTTTAGTGTAATAAATTCAGACACAAAATAAATCAGACTTTTTTTTTTTAAAGATAGCCCTTTAGGTTCTAGTCTATTAGAACAGGACTGAAACTGGCCATTAGGACATCATGGATCTGATAAAGAAAGAATTTGGGGGCTAATTAAATTAATTAATTAATTAATGCAAATTCAGTATCAGCAGCATCAGAAGCTATTTGTCACCTGCAAGGCTCCATTCCAACACTCTCTTAAAAAGTAACACTGAAATTGTTCCTCACTAGCTCCTTTTCTTCCCCCTTTTTCTTTTTCTCTCCAAGTGATGGATTTATCTCTTAATTTTGCTCTTGTTTCACTGTCTTTTATAGGACTCTTGGACAGTTTATAGATGCCAGCTGACACCTGTAAAGTTCACCTGAAGCTGTTCAGCAATTTAAAACACCATGCAGCGATTTATCTGGAAGTCTTAGTGCACCAAAAAAGGGAAGAACTGATCAGAGTGGCTGAGGAACTCCTCTGCTCCATCTTTATAACGTGGGTGTAAAGCTGTCAGGTTTTACAGCTGCCCTCACCCTGCCTCAGTTAAACATCTCTGTTGAGGGGAGATTGTGTAGATCTCTCCCAACCTGGGGTCTTACTGCTCCCAGTGTGCTGACTCACATTCACCTGTGGCATGGGGGTGAAGTATCATCAGCATCAACACCAAAATCAGCATCGATCTCATCATCATTCTCACTCCCCACAGCTCCTTGAAAGGAGGTGTGGGGTAGTCTCTTCTCCCAAGGAACAAGTGACAGAGCCAGAGAAAACAGCCTCAAGCTGACCTAGGGGAGGTTTGGATTGGACATGAGGAACAATTTCTTCTCCCAAAGGGTTGTGAAGGCCTGAACCAGGCTGCCCAGAGCAGTGGTGGAGTGGTGGTGACCTGGCAGTGCCAGATCTTAGAGGTGGCATCCTGCCCAGCTACAGGTGATCCAGGCAATGGGGCTTTGAAGGTTTCTCCTAAGACATGGCTTTGTGGGTCACTTTTTCTTTTGAAGCATCTTTTGAAAAAGGGGGGGGGAAAAGGAAAAATAAGGAAAGCAAAGGGGAAAACAAGGGGAGGGGGAGAGGAAAGGAAGAACAAAAGAAAATAAAAGGCAAAAAGGGAAAAAGGAGGGGGAAAGAAAAAAGGAAAAAGAAATGGGAAAAAGGAAGAAAAAAGGTGGAAAGGGGAAAAAAGGAGATAAGGGGGAAAGGGGGGAAAAGGAAAAGAAGTTAAAAGCAGGTAAAAGAAGAAAAAAGTAAAAGAGAAAAGAGGGGAAAATGGAAGAAGAAAGGAAAAAGAAGCTGCCTCCTTGCTTGTTATTTCTCATCTTTCAGGCAGCTGCAGACAGTGATCTTTTACTCCCTCATGCCACATTCCAGCAAGCTTTATACATTGCAGAGCCATTTCCCTGTATGGATATGCCACCAATTGTATGCAATATCCCAGAATGGTTCCACCAGTAGTGTTCAGGGAAACATTATGGTATTAACCACCCCTCACCACAACCATTACCCTGTTTCTTCTCCCAATGCGCTGCAGCAGCAGGAGCATCTGATGTCCTGGATAAGTGCTGTAGAATCACTTGGTACACATACGAGCACCCTTCCCTTCCATGCTGATATCCTAGGAGTTCAGCTGGCCTCAATCAATCTTTCAGTCCATCAGACATAAGACCTGGAATCATAGAATCATAGGATGGCTTAGGTTGGAAGGGGACACCTCTCAATTAGACTTGATTTCTGAAGGCCAGCCTGACCTTGAGTACCTCCCAGAAGGGAGCTGTGTACAACATCTCTGGGCAACCTATTCCAGAGCCTTACCACCCACTTCTTACGAAGAAGAGCTTCTTCCTAAGATTCAATCTAAACCTAATCTCCGTCAGTTTCAAACCCCTTGTTCTGTTGCTAGACATCCTTATGAAAAGTCCCTCTCCAGCCTTCCCATAGGATCCCTTCCAGTGTTGGACAGCTCTGAGGTCCTCCCAGAGTCCTCCCAAACTCAGTTCCCTCAGTCTATCCTCACAGCAGAGATGCTCCAGACCTTGGCTCATCTTTGTGGCCTCCTCTCGACTCACTCCAACAGTTCTGTGTCCTTCTTATAATGGAGACACCAGAACTGGATGCAGTATTCATGGCGGGGGTCTCACAAGAGCAGGTGTCTGTGAGACATCAGTTATGTCTGTGTTATATCAACAAACATACACTCTGATGGTCTGAACCCAGAGAGTTAGAAAACATCCAGACAGTGCTCAAGGACTTCCAAACTACTCCAAATGGAAACTTTAATTCGCATAAATATTCTTTGAATAATAAAAAATATCATAGGAGGGAAAGTAGGGTTAGGCTGGATTTTAAGAAGAAGTTCTTCAGTACAAGGGTGATGAGACACTGGAACAGGTTTCCCAGAGAGGCTATGGATACCACCTCCCTAGAGGTCTTCAAGCCCAGGAACAGGTTTCCCAGAGAGGCTATGGATACCACCTCCCTAGAGGTGTTCAAGCCCAGGTTGGATGAGGCCTTGAGCAACCTAGTCTAGTGGAAGATGTCCCTGCCTATGGCAAAGGTGTTGGAACTGGATGATCTTTAAAGTGTCTTCCAACTCAAATCATTCTAAGGTTCTATGACCCTTTTGGAAACTTGCAGCAGGCAGATTTCTGAGAGAGAGCATCTCTCTTCAGCAGCTGAGGCTGACCTGACACATCAGATGGGTGTTCCACCATCAGCATTAGGACTCTGACCATTGTGGGTGGAGGTTTGCCTTTCTCTTTGCTCCCTCCTCCCTGCCCCAGCTAAATAGAAATGGACGAGCCTCTTTTCAGGGCCAGTCTCTTTTTCAGTAGTGCCTTGTGTTAAGAAAAGAGGCAGTGGATAGATTGGAACACAGCAAATTCCACCACAACTTGTGGAAAAACTTTTTTACTGTAAGGGTGGTGAAGTGCTGTGGGAGGTGTCCCTGCCTATGGCAGGGAGTTGGAACTAGATGATCTTTGAGGTCCCTTCCAACCTTACCATTCTATGATTCTATGAAGCACTGGAGCAGGCTGCTCAGGAAGTTGTGGAGTCTCCTCTGGACACTTTCAAGACCTGTCTGGGTGTCTTCCTGTCTGACTCCCCCTAAGTGATCCTGCTTTGGCAGAGAGGTTGGGCTCTTTGGCTGGAGGTCCCTTCCAACCCAGAACATTCTATGATTCCATAAAACAGCCTATGGGCTTTTACCAAAGTCCTCCCTGAATATGGACACAACTCATAACATTGAATTAAAACCAAAGGTGGGTAATAGAGAAGGCACAGCAACTCTCGGTTAGCCTTTTCTGGTGACCGATAGCTCCTCCTGGTGGGATTTTCTCCCTGTCTTCTATACAAATCTACCACACCTTCATTGTTAAGCCCTGGACCTTGCTTTCCTGACTGCTGAAAGCTTCACTGTCAGGCCCTGGACTTGCAGTCAGCAGGGACATCTGCAACTAGAACAGATTACTCACAGCCCCAGATAACTTGACCTGGAATGGTTCCAGGAATGGGATGTCCCCCATCTCTCTGGGAAACATGGGACAGGTTCTTCTTTATCATTGCATGAGATATTTGTAGATTCAGTGAACTCCAGTGGTGTCCTGGAGAAGATCCCAACCACAATACAGAGCTCAGCAGCATCATGCTAGATAGAGCTGATGTGTCTCCAGCTGTGCAGAACTCATGGAGCACCCCAAAAAGTCAAACACTCAGGTGTGCAGGGGTCAGCTAGGCAACAAACTGTCAGTTTGATTTCCCTCAGTCCCTCCTGTTTAGAGGCAGAGGGGCTGCAGGTGCTGTGCCAGGTACTGCTGGTTGGGAAGAGAAGGGTTTGCTCAGGTGGGTGCAATAATCCCAATGAGGATTTATTTGGTGCTTCCTGCCAGGCCTAGACCTCCTTGGGACTGTCTTGGCTTGAAGGTTGCTCTTTATGCTGGTGACTTCTCCTTTGCTCACAAGAGGATACATGCAAGGAGATGAAGCTCCTGCATGTGAGGGATCTGCTTCTGACAACATTGCTTGCTCTGATGGGACGAATGGAGGTCTGTTGTGTTCCTCGTGGTAAGTAAATTGAGGGGGCATGGGAGCATCAAACTTGGGTGTTGTAATATCAGAATAATTTCTAAGAGTTATGATACTGTGTGTGCAGGAGTTCTGGTTTTGGGATTTTGTTTGTTTGTTTTGGGGTGGTGGTGATGCTGTAGTTTGGTAGGAAGGCTTGAACGTGTCAACCCTGTGGTGAAATCCCTTCCCCAAAGCTGATGGGAGTTGAACCATTCCCTTACAGGGAGCAGCCTGACCCTTTTGGGTGCTCAGAGCTGGGAGAAACCCTCCTTTTGAGAGCACCTCTAGGTTCATGGATCTGTTGAAGTAGACAGTTTGGTGTGAGCACCTCAGAGTAACTAGCAGAGCATGGGAAGTCTCTTGTCTGACACAATGTTGGATAGTAAGATGATGTGTAAGCTGATGTTCACAGATGTGTTCATAGACTTGTAGAATGGGTTGGGTTGCAAGGGACCTTAAAGATCACCTAATTCCAACCCCACCAGCATTGACAGGGACACCTTCCCCTAGGCCAGGTTGCTCAAAGCCTCATCCAGCCTTGGTTTTTGTACATTGTTTTAGTTAACTTGCTTGTAGTTACTACTTTGAGGGTGATACAAAGATGAGAAGAGGTTGTTGGGAAGCCAAGTAAGGATTTTTTGGGGGTGGCTGTGGCTGTCTAGTGCTTCATGATGTGGAGCAGAGTTGCTGTCCACAAGTACCCCTTTCAAAGAGGGGTAAAAATCTGCCTGTGGCAGCATTCTCACCCACTGCAGAAGGTTAAAGATTGTCCATGTTCAGAGGTGAAGTGTGGGCTGATGCACACCAACAAAAGAGGCAAGCAGAGCAGGGACATCAGAAAGAAGGAAAAAACAGAGGGAACAAAATTTCTCAACAAGGGCTCTTTGTAGGAGCCTGTCCCTGGAACACCTCAAACACTTTGGAGCTGACCATCTAATGACAGCTCTCTTAATGGTTTTGTGTCCACAAATGTAGTTTGGTATCTGCTCATTGCAGCTGGAATGCCTCAGGAATGTAATTTTAGGGCTGTAATTTCATGGTGATGAGGCTGAAGTCAAGAAATACACTTTCTGTGCATTGTAAGAAAACCAAACTATCCATTATGGGTCTCTCCTAGCAGTGCTTTGGAGTGCAGCTACCCCAAGCTACTTTGTAAGATAGAAGCCTGGGATGCTGCTGGTGTCACAGCCACCAGCCCTGGGCAAAGTCTCATCAGGAAACCCCTCCTGCACATTCTTTGGATGTGCTGGGACATAGAGAAAAGGAGATGGATTGACTTAGAAGATAGAAATGGTAATGAAATAGGTACAGAGGAGGCCACAAAGATGATCAGAAGGCTGGAGTACCTCTCCTATGAAGACAAGCTGGATGAAGTGAACTGAGGAATTGAGTGCACCCTCGGCAGGTTTGCAGATGACACAAAGCTGTGTGGCACAGTTGACTTGCCAGAGGGCAGGGATCCATCCAGAGGGACTTGGACAGGCTGGAGAGGTGGCCCCAAGCCAACCTCATGAAATTCAACAAGGTCAAGTGTAAGGTCCTGTACTTGGACAGGCACAATCCCAAGCACAACTCCAGGCTGGGTGGGGAATGGCTGAGAGCAGCCCTGAGGAAAAGGACCTTGGAGTCTGGGTTGATGAAAAACTCAACATGAGCCTGCAGTGTGCACATGCAGCCCAGACAGCAACTGTGTGCTGGGCTGCAGCAAGAGCAGTGTGGGCAGCAGGGCAAGGGAGGGGATTCTGCCCCTTTGCTCTGCTATCCTCAGACCCCACCTGGAGTCCTGTGTGCAGTTCTGGAACCCTCAGCACAGGAAGGACATGGAACTGTTGGAGAAGGTCCAGAAGAGGCCACAAGGATGATCAGAGGGCTGCAGCAGCTCTGCTCTGAGGACAGACTGAGAGAGTTTTGGCTCTTCAGCCTGGAGAAGAGAAGGCTTCCAGGAGACCTTAGAGTAGCCTTCCAGTGTCTGAAGAGGGGCTATAGGAAGGTCGGGGAAGGACTGTTTACAGGGTCTTGCAACGACAGGACAAGGGGCAATGGGTTTAAACTGGCAGAGGGGAGATTTAGACTGGATGTTAGGAAGAAGTTGTTTGCAGTGAGGGTGGTGAGACACTGGCACAGGTTGCCCAGGGAGGTTGTGGTTGCTCCCTCCCTGGATGTGTTCAAGGCCAGGTTGGATGAGGCCTTGAATGACTTGTACTAGTGGGAGGTGTCCCTGCCTATGACAGGGGGTTGGAACTAAATGATCCTTGAGGTCCCTTCCAACCTTACCATTCTGTGATTCTATGAAATGGGGTTCTTCAGCACAGGGAAGAAAAGGCTAAAGGGAGACCTTAGAGCAGCCTTCCAGAATTTGAAAAGGGCTACAGGAGAGCTGGAGACGGATTTTAGACCAAGGCATAGAGTGACAGGATGAGGAGCGGTGGCTTCAAACTAGAAGAAACTGGATTTAGATGAAACGTGAGGAAGAATTTTTTCTCTGCGAGGGGTGAGGCACTGAGAACAGGTAGCCCACAGAAGCTGTGGAGGCTCCAAGGCTGGAAGTGTTCAAGGGCAGATTGAATGGGACCTTGAGCAATATGGTAGGAGGCGGCACCTCTATGTATGGCAGGGGCTTTGGAGCCAGGCGATTCTCAAGACTCCTTCCAACCCAAGCCAGTCTGTGGTTCTAAAATAAGTCACCACACAAAGATGCAGTGAACTGAATACAAGAATCAACTTTATTGAGTTCAGATTGGCACCAACCAGGTTTTACAAAAGAGGATTTACAAAAAAACTTGTAAAAATTGATCAAATGTGAAACTGCCTGTGAAGGCAATGGTGTTTTGTGTTGTGAGCATTGAGGTGGAATCCATACTGCATGGCCATGGAGAATGTGGGGCTGGGTTGTGCCCAGTTGAAGGACTGAACTTAAATATCCTACTCCTTCCTTTTGTTGTGATGTTCTGCAGCAGCTGGAAGCAACCACTGGTATACCCTTGTGCTTCTGGTAGGTCTTTCCTGTCTAGCAAACATGTTGATGGCAGTGACCCTAAAATGAGTTGGCTGATGTCTGAAAATGAGTTGGGCACTGCTGAAGAGCAGTGATCTGCACTTTATTAGGTGCTCCACTTCATTTGGTTGTGAGAAACAACCAAGAGCTGAATGGGTCTCACTGATTTGGGGTTGTTTGGTGCATTAATTGTTGCCTTCCAGCCGTAGCTCTTTGAAACAGACCTACAGATGGACTAACAGACCCTGATAGGGTAGCTAAAGGATAAACCCATTTGTCTTTAAAATATTACTCAGTCTCTTCTCGCTGAAGTGATCTTATCAGGCTTTGCAGGCCTGCCATCTACTGGTGGCTTTTTTGTTAGGTGCTTCCTGGGGCCTTGCCTCTCAAATTCTTCCGCGAAATCCAAGAGATTAGGCCGGTTCTGTGCTACCCAGTTCAAGAAAGAGAAAGGGATTTACTGGAGAGAGTCCATCGGAGACTACAAAGATGCTGAGGGGCCTGGAGCATCTCTGAGGAGGAAAGGCTGAGAGCCCTGGGGCTGCTGAGCCTAGGGAAGAGCAGACTGAGAGGGGATCTGATCAGTGCTCAGCAAGAACTGAAGGACCAACACAGAGCATGGGGAAATAAGCAGGAGGAGCTGGAGGTCTGCATTAGGCTGAATAACTATGATGTAATTGCCATCACTGAAACCTGGTGGGACAGCTCCCATGACTGGAGTGCCTGTCATGGATGGCTCTGGTCTGTTCAGGAAGGATAGACCAGCAAGACAAGGTGGGGGAAAGGCTGAGAGACCTGGGGCTGTTGAGCCTGAAGAAGAAAAACCCAGAAGGGATCTTAATGCTGATCAGTATCTAAAAAGCATGGGTCAGAAGGATGGAACCAGACTTTTGTCAGTGATAGCCAGTGACAGGAGAAGAGGCACAAATCTGAACCCAGGAGGTTTCATCTGAAAATGGAGGCTGGAGTAGGTAATCTTCAAGGTCCCTTCCAAATGAAACCATTCTATGAGGCAAAACTTGTTTGGTGTGAGGGTGCTGGAGCCCTGGAGCAGGCTGCCCAGAAGGGTATTGGAATCTCCCTCTCTGAAGAGACTGCAACCTCATCTGGCCATTGTGATGCTGGGCAGCTGCTGTGGGTGAACTTGTTCTAGTGGGAGGATTTGGCTGGGATGATCTGCAGAGGTCCCTTCCAACCCCACCATGCTGGGCTTCTGGAATTTTGTGAAACGTTTTAAGCTTCTTGAACTGAGTTGCTGCCTCTGCAGCTGGAATGGGACAGAGGATGTAGCCTTTGAGTGCCATGGCTTGCTGCCAGCATCAAGGGTTATACCAGGAAACTTTCACCTCATTTCTGCTGTTTTCAGACTCCTTGCAGCTGAGATGTTGGGTGCAGAGAACACAGAACTCTTTCAGCTGACCAGGACATCAGCTTTGCTCTTGCAGGACCTTCCCCCTCCTTTCCCCCACCTTGGCAGTGCAGGCAACAGTTGTTCTCCTGGACTATTTTTAAAGCTGTGTGGACAGTGGGCTTAGCAAGTGTTCCCTCAGATCTGCCGAGCCTCCACCGCTGACCCTGTGCAAAATGCGGCAGCGGCAGATACACCCACACACAGTAGGCTGAAGAAAGTGTTGAAGGTTATGCATCCAGCTTGCTGTCAGGAGCTTATCAGCATGAAGTGTGACTGCTTTTACCACTTCTCATAGAATCATAGAATTATTTCAGTTGGAAGAGGTCTTTGGGTCCAACTGTCAAACTGACACCACCTCTGCCATTAAAATATGTCTTGAAGTGCCATGTCCATGTTTCTTGAACACCTCCAGGGGTGGTGACCCCACCATCTCCTTGTGCAGCCTGTCTCAATGCCTGACCAGTGAAGAATTTTTCCTAATATCCAACCTAAACCTCCTCTGACACAATTTCAGGGCCATTTCTTCTTGTTCTATCCTCTGATGTGAGGGAGAAGAGACCAACCTCCACCTGTCTCCAACTTCCTTTCAGGGAGTTGGAGAGAGCAAACGAAGGTCTTTCCTCAGCCTCCTCTTCTCCAGGGTGAACAATCCCAGCTCCCTCAGCTGCTCCTTACCAGACCTGTTCTCAGGACCCTTCAACGGCTTTGCTGACCTTCTCTGGACCTGCACCAACCCCTCAATGTCCTTCTTTGGGTGAGGGGCCCAAAACTGAATCCAGATTTCTAGTTGGGACCTCACTAGTGCCTAGAGCAGGGGCATGATCACTTCTCTACTCCTGCTGGCTGTACTATTGCTGATCCAGGCCAGGATTTTGGTGGCCTTTTTGGCCACATGAGTACACTGCTGGTTCACTTTCCAACTCATTTATCCAGCAACCTGTTCTACTTGCAGATGTCCCTGCTGACTGCATGGGAATTGGGCTAGATGATCTTTAAAGGTTCCTTCTCACCCAAACCATTCCATGATTATAGGTGCAGCCACACTAGAACTTGGTGAGGCTGGTGGATGTTTTGCAAGGGCAAAGATCCCAGCAGGTCGTAATGGGATTTAGAGAAAGTATTTCAATGCAGAGGAAACTGCACTGAGTGCCTACACAGTGTGCCCAGGTGAATCACCCCCATCCAGGTAATGGCACCATGTGGCTCTCTGCAGCTCCCTTGAAGGGTGTTGGTCTCTTCCCCCAAGGAGCAAGTGACAGGATGAGAGGAGACAACCTTAAGTGGAAGCAGGGGAAGTTTCAGGTTGGACATGAAGGAAGGTTTCTTCCCAAAAAGTGTTGTCAAGGCCTGGCCCAGGCTGCCCAGGGCAGTGGCAGTCTCTGTCATTGAAAGGACTTCAAATCATGGCTATGTGGTGCTGATGGATAAGGTTTTCTGGTGACCTGTAGTGCTGGGTTAGTGGCTTGCCTAAAGAGATCTAAAGATCTCTTCCAACCAAAACAATTGTGATTCTTAGTAGTTTGTTTTTTTTGTTGTTGTTGTTTTGTTTTTTTTTTTTATTTTATTTTTCATACCTTCTGTTTGGTCTCAAGTGAGATCTTGCAGTGCTTCAAGGAAGAGTCAGCCCAGCACACTGAAGTCCTTGCTGAAGGAGGAAGCAATAATTCTTTATTTAAAAGAGATTACAGCTTACTGCTGTAAATTACCCTACCTCTTTATTTGATCATGGAGCTAAGGGCTGTGTGAAGGCTTAATGACAAGTGGAGCTTTCTGCTGCACCATGGCAGCTGAGGAAGAGGCTGAGAGCTGCTCAGGCCAGTAGCAGCAGCCCCAAGGTGGAGCTAGGGGGGTGTATGATGTGGTGACCTTGTGCTGAGCACTGGTAAGCATTAGTGGGGGTGCAGAGTGACGACCACGTTAAGTATTGCAGGTATAAAGTTGAGCTGAATCTCTGTGCAGAGGTAAGGGCTGGTACTGCACTGCCCATTGGCTATGAAGCCCCTTGTTGGACTCTGCTTCACAGGATTAGGATTGTTTGGGTTGGAAGAGCCCTTTAAAATAGAGTCCAACCATTAACTCAGCAGTGCCAGGTGACCACTGAGCCATGTCTCACAGTACCACATTTATACAGACATGAAACCTCTCCAAGGATATGGACACCACCACTGCCCTGGACAGTCTGTGCTAGGGTTTCACAATCCTTTTGGGGAAGAAATTGTTCCTCATGTCTAACTTAAACCTTCCTTTCTGCAACTTGGGGCCATTTTCTATTGTCTCATCACTCCCTTCTCTCTCTCTCTTTCCTTTCCAAAGTACACATCTTGCTGTGTACTTTGCTTTCCTTCTTCCTACTATCAAGCAGTAGGTACCACAAGTGACTGAGTTGTAACAGATATTTGTTCTAACTGTAGCTGTTTGTTAAAATTCTATCCACTAAGGAGGTAGTGGTTCTCCCTTTTCCCCTAGATGTTTGCTTGTAGAGAAAATCCCTGGGAGGTCAAAGATAGAGTGCACTTAAAAATCACAATGCATGGGGACCAAGAGGAAGACACCAATATTCTTGGCACCACTAGGTTCCTCAGGGGAAAGCCTTCCCAGGGAACTGTTGGCTCCTGGAGAGCTCCCAGCTATCCAGATCTTACTTGAACGACTATTTGCAACTGAGTGAGACCCAGGTCCCACCAAATCAATCCAGAGATTGATAGAATCATAGAATGGTTTAGATTGGAAAAGATATTAAAGCTCATCTAGTTCCAATCCCCTTGCCATGGGCAGGGACACCTCCAACTAGTCCAGGCTGTTCAGGGTCTTGTCCAACCTGGCCATCAAAACTCCAAGGAGGGGGCATCTGCAGCCTCCCTGGGCAGCTTGTTCCAGTGTCTCACTGTAAAGAATTCCTTCCTGATATTCAGTCTTAATCTCCCCTCCTCAAGCTTCACAAAGTCAATACTATTGATGTACTGGTCCTGCCATCTCTCAACTTCTACACTGCTGTAAACTGTGAGAAAAGATTTAAATGACCACCACAGGCTGTCTGAGCTTGTGCTTGTGTCACAGTGCCAGATACATACCCAAACATGAGTCAGCTGTTGAGCTGTGCCTGTGTGTGGCTGAGCAGATCCAAACTGTTTAAGAAGATCAAGCCCTTGTTTGTGAAGGCTTAAAAATAACATCTCACCAAGCACAAGCTGTCAATTCCTGAGCCTTATGGGTGAGGATGCTTAGCCTTGGGAAAGGCCACGGGGCCACCAGAGCCTGTCCTTGTTTGACATGGAGTACTGCCTGCAAGCAGCTCTTAATCATGAAGGCATCAACCCAAAGACACCTCCAAGGGGCTTTTGGCATCAGCCTGAGGTGTACCCTGCCTTAAGGCTTTGTACGAGCTTTCCAAGTGGCTTTCTCCATTGCTGCTCTTGCTGGCAGATAGAGATGTGGTAATGTACTGGGAGGAGTGTGAACTGGGAAAGAGAGATCTACCCCAATGTGCCTACTCTCTACTCTTTCATAAGGAATTAGTCAAATTCTTGAAGGGTGGTGAGATGCTGGGTTACCCAGGGAGGTTGCAGATGCCCCTTCCCTGAAGGCATTGAAGGCCAGCTTGGATGCATGCAGCCTTGAGCAATGTGGTCTATTGGGAGGTGCTCCTGTCCATGGCAGGTGGGCTGAAACTGGATGTTCTTCAAGGTTGTGTGTGTGTGTCCAACCCAACCCATTCTGTGAATCTGTGCATTCATTCCCTGGCTTGTGGTACTTGCGTGGTTGCACTCATATTTTGTTCTACTTCAAAGGAACACAAGTGCCCTCCTGACTGTGTCTGGCTCTGTGGCAGGTATGACCAACCAATGGGGAGCCTGCCACCCTCCTGCAGTGTCCAGCCACCCATGGTGATTCCTGTAAACCCTTGTCAATGAGTCACATATTCTAGGTCTCTAACTGATCATGCTACCTTCTCCTACCTGAGGTTTTCTTCTAGGATTTTTCCATATTAATGACTTCTAATGAAGCTGGTGATATCTCCCAGAAGGAGCATTAATAGATGCATTTGTTACTCCTAAGATATGTCTCTTTATTGAGGGAGCTATAATGAGCATGGAATGGTGCTCAACAAAGTAGGGAGTGCTACAGCCACACTATATATCTCTGATAACAGTAGTGTGCCCAGGTGGCCAAGAAGGCCACCAGCATCCCAGCTTGGACCATCAATAGTGTGGCGAGCAGGGCAACGGATTGTCCCCTGAGGGCTGGGAACTGGTGAGACCACACCTTGAGGACTGGATTCAGTTTTGGGTCTTTCACTTCAAGAAGAACATTGAGGTGCTGGAGCAAGTCCAGAGAAGTGCAATGAAGCTGGTGAAGGGTCTGGAGAGGAGCAGCTGAAGGAACTGGGATTGTGCAGCCTGGAGAAAAGGAGACTGAGGGGAGATGTCATTGCTCTCTACAATTCCCTGAAAGGAGGTTAAACTGAGATGGGAGTTGATCTCTTCTCACAAGGAATAAGTGATAGAACAAGAGGAAACATGCTCAAGTTGCAGCTGGGAAAGTTTAGGTCGGACATGAGGAACAATTTCTTCCTCCACAGTGTCATCAAGGCCTGGTCCAGGCTGTTCAGACCAGTGGTGGAGTCCCCATCTCTATAGGGATTTCAAGTCTGTGGAGATGTGATGCTGAGGCACATCATTTACCACCAGGGTTGGTAGAGTTAGATGACTGTTGGACTTGATGATCTTGAAGATCTTTCCAACCAAAACAAGTCTCTCACTCTATGAAGCAGTGCTGTGAAATACAAATCCCTGCTTCTCTTGTACTTTGCCTATTACAAACTCATTAAAATGTCTAACCCAAAAATTCCCCTTCTCCTCTCATTATGGAGCTACTCTGTGCTATATCAACCCTGTGCCATAAAGCAGCTGCATGTTGTTTTTTTGACATTGGCAACCTTATTGTCATTAACCTCATTATGACAATCCTCTTTGAGGTGCTTTTGGAGGAGGATGTTGCAAGGAGAGTATTTCCTGTTTTGCATAATACAAAGTCAGGAAAGGAGTGAGAAACAGGCAGCAAAAGAGATGTGGATCACTTATTAGCACCCCCAGGAACAACTCTGGTTCTGCTGTGGTGACACCTCACTTGGAGTATTGTATCCAGCTGACACAAGAAGGACATGGACCTGCTGGAGCTGGTCCAGAGGAGGCCATGAAGATGATCAGAGGGTTGAAGAACCTCTCCCACAAGTACAGACTGAGAGACTTGGGACTGTTCAGCTTAGAGGAGAAAGCTCCAGGAAGATGTTAGAGCAGCATTTCAATATCTGAAGGGGACCTACAGGAAGGCTGGGGAGGGACTGTTTAGAAGGGTCTGTAGCAGTTGTAAAGGGAACAATGGTTTGAAACTAGAGCAGGGTAGATTTAAATTGAAAATAAGGATAAGGAGGAAACTCTTTGCAATGGGAGTGTGAGACACTGGAACAGGTTGCCCATGATTGTGGTTGAGGTCCCATCCCTGGAGACATTCAAACTCAAGCTTGATGGGACCCTGAGGAACCTGAATGTGTCTTGGCTCACTAAAGGGGTGGATTGGACAAGATGACCTTTGAGGGTCCCTTCCAACTTGATGCATCCTGTGAATCAGTTCTGTGAGTTGAGACACCAGGAAATCATACAAAAGTAGGGCTTCTAAGGGACTTCTGGAGATCTTCTAGTCCAATATGCTTGTGTCCTTGGCAGGGATCCCTCAGCAGTTGGAAATGGCAGCTTGCAAAGTGTGATTTCACAGAATCCTGAAGTGGGGGGGTGGGCTTGGAAGTGATGTGTGGAGATTGAGTCCAGTATGCTTGACAGGTATCTCTTGCCAGGAGCAATTGGTGGCTCACAGTTTCTACATGAACCCCAGAATGGTAGGATTTGGAAGGGACCTATGGACATCACCCTGTCCAAACACCCTGTTAAAACAAGAGCATCCACAGCAGCTTGTGCAGCATCACAGTGGCCAGGTGGGTTTGGAATCTCTCCAAGGAGACTCCAAAACCTCTCTGGATACCCTACTCCAGGGCTCCAGCACCTCACACCAAAGAAGTTTCTCCTCATCTTCATGTGCAACCTGCTGGGTTCCAGTTTGTGCCCACTGCCCCTTGTACCTGGGTACCACTGAGAAGAATCTGGCCTCTCAAAGCAGACTGTCCCGATGACAACTTTTCCTAACAGCCAGCTTCCTTATTTTGGTGGATGAGCTATCAGATGTTTAACTATCTGTTGCAGAAGAGTGTCAGGAGCTGGGCAAGGTGATATTTCTCAGAAGGCGAGCAGTTAACTCATTGATTTCTTTGAGATGTTGCGGTAGGGAAAGTTCTTTCCTGCAGGCTTTAATCTGTTGCTGGTGGGGAGGAGGGATCTGAGTGTGGAAGCAATAAGGGGATCAACTATTGGTTTCCTTGAGCAAGTGCAACCCCAAATTTTTGTGAATTCTGCAGTGTCTGACAAGGTCTGGTAGGTGTCAGGTCTGATACATCTGTGGATTATTGATGTGTATTTCATAAATGAACCCTTGTTATGGAATCCCAGCATGGTGGGGGGGTAGAAGGGACCTCTGGAGATCTAGTCAAACCCTCCTATTAAAGCAGGGTCACCCACAACAGACTGCCCAGGATTGTGTCTTCACAATGTGGCCAAACCCAGCCCCTTGTTAATTAACCACCTACAAGTGGTTACAATTAACCACCCTCAGCAAGTTTGCAGATGACACCAAGCTGTGTGGTACAGTTGACTTGCCAGAGGGCAGGGATCCATCCAGAGGGACCTGGACAGGCTGCAGAGGTGGGCCCAGGCCAACCTCATGAAATTCAACAAGGTCAAGTGTAAGGTCCTGCACCTGGGTAGGCACAATCCCAAGCACAAATACAGGCTGGGTGGTGAATGGCTGGAGAGCAGCCCTGAGGAAAAGGACCTTGGAGTCTGGGTTGATGAAAAACTCAACATGAGCCTGCAGTGTGCACATGCAGCCCAGACAGCAACTGTGTGCTGGGCTGCAGCAAGAGCAGTGTGGGCAGCAGGGCAAGGGAGGGGATTCTGCCCCTTTGCTCTGCTCTCCTCAGACCCCACCTGGAGTCCTGTGTGCAGTTCTGGAGCCCTCAGCACAGGAAGGACATGGAACTGTTGGAGCAGGTCCAGAGGAGGGCCACGAAGATGATCAGAGGGCTGGAGCAGCTCTGCTGTGAGAACAGGCTGAGAGAGTTTGGGCTCTGCAGCCTGCAGAAGAGAAGGCTTCCAGGAGACCTTAGAGTAGCCTTCCAGGATCTGAAGGAGGTCTACAGGAAGGTCAGGGAGGGACTATTTACAAGGTCTTGCAATAACAGGACAAGGGGCAGTGGGTTTAAACTGGCAGAGGGAAGATTTAGACTGGATGTTAGAAGGAAGTTGTTTGCAGTGAGGGTGGTGAGACACTGGCACAGGTTGCCCAGGGAGGTTGTGGCTGCTCCCTCCCTGGAGGCGTTGAAGGCCAGGTTGGAGGAGGCCTTGAGTAACCTGTACTAGTGGGAGATGTCCCTGCCCATGGCAGGGGGTTGGAACTAGATGATCCTTGAGGTCCCTTCCAACCTTACCATTCCATGAAAATCACTAGATTGCACAACTGGTGCTTAGTCCTGACTTCTGTTCCTGCTGGTGGGGACAGAAGCGAGGGACGCCTGCCTCAGGTGGCACTGATGTGCCATTTAATTTCCTACACGAAGGCTAAATCCCAGCATTTCAAGTCTCTTGCCTTTCTTCTTTCATTCCTTTTTAGCAAAATCTGCTTAAATTTTGAAACAGGTTCTTGAACAACTCCCCAGTCTGTCCCCAGGGGATTCCTCCGACCATTAAGGCTGCTCTTTGCTGATGTTCCCTGTTCACTTTGGTGGGATGAAGTGGCAGTCTGTCTCTCAGATGATGGGTAAAAGCAGCAGTAAACTGAAACTGCAACAGAAGTACAACCCACCAGGGAAGCACTACCACAGGTTTAATGGATTCCCACCAGAAATCACAAAAGGTCTTTCGGGGTCCTTATGTGTTTATCCTTAAACTTCTGCAGCTCTTGGGTGGCTAAGGGCACCTGTGTGCTTCGTGAGTTTGTTGTTGCATGGTACAGGTTTTAGAGGCAGGTGCTGGAATGGTAAGAACATCTTTGCTAGTACAAACTCAGTGTTGGAAATGCTCATGTTGCTGGGGAGTGATTCTGGGATGTTCTTAAATATTTAACCAGGACCCAGCAATGTGCTCTCATGGCTGCGAGGGCAAATGGTCTCTGGGGTGCATGGAGAAGGGTGTGGGCAGCACAAGGGAGGTTCTTCCCCACCCCCCCCACTGCCTAGTATACCCTAGTGAGCCCACTGCTGGAGTATTGTATCCAGTTCTGGGGTCTCCAGTTCAAGAGGGACAGGCAATTAGTGGAGAGAGTCCATCAGAGGCTACAAAGATGCCAAGGGGCCTGGAGCATCTCTGAGTATCAAAGGCTGAGACTATGATGTAATTTCCATCACTGAAACATGGTGGGACATCTCCCATGACTGGAATGCTGTCATGGATGGCTCTGGATTGTTCTGGAAGGATAGACCAGCAGGACAAGGTGGTGGAGTTACTTTCTATGTGGGAGAGTAACTGAAATGTGTTGAGTTATATCCAAGGCGGGAGGCAGAGCAGGTTGAAATCTTGTGGGTGAGAAGTAAGGGATGTGGGAAAGGAGGTGAAATTGTTGTCTACTGTGGACCACCAAACCGAGAGGAAGATGTTGATAAGGCCTCCTACAGACAGCTGGAGGTAACTTCTAGAGCTAACTCCTTGGTATTCATGGGTGACTTCAATCACCCAGATACTTGCTGGGAAACTCACACAGCCTGTCCAAAAGGCTCTTGCAGTGTATCAATGACAACTTCTTGATACAGGTAGTGGAGGAACCAACAAGGAGTGGTGTACTGCTGGACTTTGTATTAACTAATTCAGAGGGACTGGTTGAGGACATTAACAGCCTAGGGGGCAGTGATCATGACATGATGTTTAGTATTATACAGGGTAGAAGTAGACTGACAAGTAGAAATACAGCCCTGGACTTCTGCACAGCTAACTTTGTGCTCTTCAGAGACATGCTTGCAGAAATCCCATGAGCTAAGGCTCTAAAGGGTAAAGTAACCCAGGAAAGCTGGTTAATTTTTAAAGACCACTTCCTCCAAACCGAAGCTAGCTGTGTTCCCCCGAATAAAAAGCCAGGTAGATGTGCTAGGAGACCTGCATGGCTGAGCAAGGGGCTCCTGAAGGAAATCTCAGGGAAGAAAGACACAATTCACAGAAGAAGGGATTTGTCACCTGGGAGAACTACAGAGAAGTTGTTAGGGCATGTAGGAAGGCAACAAGGAAGGCCAAAATCCTCTTGGAACTGAAACTGGCAAAGGAAGGAAAAGAGAACAAGAAAGGGTGCTTCAAATCTATCAGTAGGAAAAGGAAGAATAGGGAAGGTGTGGGGACACTGTTGAGTGAGGAGGCAGAGAAGGCAGAGCTGCTGAATGTCACCTTTGCTTCAACCTTTACACCTAAGGCTGAACTCCCCTATGTACTCCAGACCCTGGATGAATGAGAGGAAGCCTGGAGAAGGGAATGATCCCCACTGGTCAATGCAGACTGGGTTAGGGATCAATTACACCAATTGAACATTCACAAGTCCATGAGCCCTGATGAGATGCACCCAAGAGTGCCGAGGAAACTGGCTGATGTTATTGCTCTGCCACTCTCCATCATTGTTGCCAAATGGTGGCAGACAGGAGAGGTGCTCGAGGAATGGAGGAGAGCCAATGGCACTCCAGTCTTCAAAAAGGGCAAGAAAGAGGCTCCAGGGATCTGTTGACCAGTCAGCCTCACCTCCATCCCTGGAAAAATGGAGTGGCTCCTTCTGGAGGGCATCTCAAGGCACTTGAAAGAGAAGAAAGTTATCAGGAGTAGTCAGCATGGGTTTACCAAGGGGAACTCATGCTTGACTAACCTGATAGCATTCTATAAGAACATAACTGAATGGGCAGATTCAGGGAGACCAGTGGATGTAGTCTACCTTGACCTTAGCAAGGCCTTTGACACCATCTCCCAGGACATCCCAGCGAGCAAGCTCAGGAAGTGTGGAATGGAAGAGCAGGCAATGGATGGAAGCTGCAGCACAGGAGGTTCCACTTCAACACAAGGGGGAACTTTTTTTACTGTAAGGGTCACAGAGCACTGGCACAGGCTCCCCAGGGGGGTTGTGGAGTTGTCTTCTCTGGAGACTTTCAAGGCCTGTCTGGATGTGTTCCTCTGTGACCTGAGTTAGATTATGGTCCTGCTCTGACAGGGAGGTTGGACTTGATGATCTCTTTGGGTGCCTTCTCAAAGAGGGGGACCTCTTGACATCCTGTGACAGGCAGGAGGATGGGGGTAGACTTGTCAGTGGTGTCCTGTGACAGGACAAGGGGCAGTGGGTACAAACTGGAATCTAGGAGGTTGCACCTGAATAGGAGGAGGACCTTTGGTGTGAGGGTGCTGGTGCCCTGGAACAGGCTGCCCAGAGAGGTTGTGGAGTCTCATCCTCTGGAGAGATTCCAGACCCACCTGGGCACTGTGACCCTGGGCACACTGCTATGGGTATCCCTACTTTAGCAGAGGGTTTGGAGTGGATGGTCCCCTGAGGTATCTCCCAAGCCCACTGTGCTGGATTCAGGTGAAGTGGGACAATGACACTAAATTTCTCAGTGACACTTGATAATGCTACTGTGGAATGATTAAAATCACATTGTAGGAAATAATTCTCCAATTTCCTTCCCCAGTGTGGCTGCAGCTCTCAGCTGTGACTCTGAGTTGATGTCTGCCAGGCAAAACAAAGGACAAAATTAGCTGCTGGTTGACTCCAGTTACATGTGTCTCCTCTTGGAAATCTGTGGGAGGGTTTATAAAAAGACAAGTGAATGACCAACTTGTGGGCACCTAGTGCTATGTGCTGTAGATGCTGTGACTCCTGGGACAGGACACCCTTCTGCCTTCTCTGTTTCTGAATAATCAAAGTGGGGAAAAATGTCTCCTGGTATCAGGAAAATTCCTAAAAACTAAATTTGGACCTGCCTCTCTCATTGACAATGACATGAGCTCGTAGATCATTAATAATCCATTGGAAAAGGACTATAACACATGTCTCTCAAGACTCCTGCATAGTCTTGAACCAGTTAGTGTTGGGACTATCCAACTACATCATTCCTTTGCCCTGTCCTGTAGTTTGCAGCACTTTGACAGAAGTGGAGCACGCAATAATTAATCCTCCTCATTTCCTGGGGTTTGAATTTTCCTCCCCTAAATAGAATTGTAGAACTGTTCTGGTTTGAGGAGATCTTCAAGATCATTGAGTCCAACTATTAAACCAGCACTGCCAGGTCACCAGGAAACCTTGTCCCTCAGCTACACATCTCCACTGCCTTGGGAGTCCTCCAGGCATGGATACTCCTCCACTGTTCTGGACAGTCTTTCTCAGACCTTCATAATTCTTCTGGGAAAGAAACTGTTCCTCATGTTCAACCTAACCCTCCTCTGGGACAAGTTCAGGCTGTTTCCTCTCATCCTGTCCCTTTCTATAAGAGAGAAGAGACCAACCTCCACCTCATTCCAACCTCCTGCCAGGTCTCCCCTCAGCTTCCTTTTCTCCAAGCTGAACAACCTCAGGTCCCTCAGATACTCCTCACCAGACAGATTCTAGAGACCCTTCACCAGCTTTGTCCTTCTCTGGACCTGTTCCAGTCCCCAAATGTCCTTGAAATGTGGGGCCCAAATCTGAACCTAGGATTTCTCTGTATCTTTAACCATCTCACTTGCTGGTGGGGAGGTACTGGAAGAATACAGAACTGGTGAACCAGATGCTTTAATTTCTTTCTTCTGGACTTTGACCATTCTAAGTTTTTTCCTTCCTAACTTAAATTTGACCTAGAAACTTGACTCTGATCCCTCAGCTTTTTTGTAGTGATAGGATGAGTGGCAATGGTTTTTTGAGCTGGAAGACTGAAGATAAGGAAGAAATTTTTTACAGTGAGGGTGATGAGGCACTGGAGCAGGTTGCCCGAGGAGGTTGCAGATATCCCCTCCCTGGAGGTGCTGGAGGCTAGGTGGGATGATGCAGTGTGTGCATGCAGCCCAGACAGCAACTGTGTGCTGGGCTGCAGCAAGAGCAGTGTGGGCAGCAGGGCAAGGAAGGGGATTCTGCCCCTTTACTCTGCTCTCTTCAGACCCCACCTGGAGTACTGTGTGCAGTTCTGGAGCCCCCAGCACAGGAAGGACATGGAACTGTTGGAGTGGGTCCAGAGGAGGCCCCAAAGATGCTCAGAGGGCTGCAGCAGCTCTGCTATGGGGACAGGCTGAGAGAGTTGGGGCTCTGTAGCCTGCAGAATACTTGACTTTCAGGAGACCTTAGAGTAACCTTCCAGTATCTGAAGGGGGCCTACAGGAAGGCTGGGGAGGGACTATTGACAAGGTCTTGTAGTGACAGGACAAGGGGCAATGGGTTTGAACTGGTAGAGGGGAGATTGAAAGTGGATGTTAGGAGGAAGTTCTTTACAGTGAGGATGGTGAGACACTGGAACAGGTTGCCCAGGATGGTTGTGGCTGCTCCCTCCCTGGAGGTGTTCAAGGCCAGGTTGGATGAGGCCTTGATAACCTGTACTAGTGGGAGATGCCCCTGCTCATGGCAGGGGGATTTGAGTCAGATCTTTGAGGTCAACTTCCAACCCAAACCATTCTATAATTCTACGAATATCTTTATATTCCATTCTTAGCACCAGAGGTGAGACATTCCCACCTAAGGGGAAAGCGTATCTGGGTTTCCTCTTGGCCCCAAGTCCCACCTAATGGGAATCACAGAATTGCTTAGGTTGGAAAAGCCCTCTAAGAGCCCAAACATTGACCTAAACCATTAAACTGTGTCCCAAAGTGCCATGTCCACTCATTTCTTGAACACCTCCAGGGATGGTGACTCCACCCCCCTGGGTAACCCAGAGAAAACACATCTGGATTTTTTTTTTTCTTGGCTCAAAGTCCTACCTTAAGAGGAAAACACATCTGGGTTTCCTCTTAGCCTCAGGTCCCACCTAAGGGGATAACACATCTGGGTTTTCTGTTGTCCCTTCAGTCTGCTCTCCCTGCTTCTCTCGGGGCTTTGATTTGCTATGCCTTGGAGAGAGATGAAATTTGGAGTGTATGCAGATCATCTAAGGAAAACAGCAGCATGCAGACAGGGGTTTGTGGGGTAATGTTCTGGGCTGTGGTGTTGGTGTGTGTTTTTTCTTTTGGTGCTATAGGAATCACATTAAATAAATATATAGGAAGCTGCAGTGTCACAACAAGTAGATGTACAATTATGAAGACAAAATACCCCAAGGAAATCAACACAAGGCTTATTAATATCCAGGCCTGCAGAAGACAACTGTCAGACAATTGGTCAACAAGGTACATGGTATCTGTTAGATACTGACTAACCCATTATGATCTTTATGAAGTGTCCTTTTGGGGGTCTAGATCTTCAAATATGAGTTGGAAGACCCTTTTCTTTTATTAGTTGCTAAGCTCTTTATACTTTTACCATATTGCAGCAGGTTAGAAGTCTGAGCTTTATTGTCTTATGTTATTGAAAATCCAGATTCCCCCAGCCTTCTCCCTCAGGTCAAGATTTGTCTGAGAATACATTCTCATTTCTCCATGTACAAAGGCTGTCTGGAGAGAGGCAGAAAAAGATTATGACTGTAATATACTTAAATCCAATTTATTTGCCTGACTAGAAACTTCCACACTTCACAATTGCTTCCTACAGAAGATTTTTGTCTTTAATTCCTTCATCTCAGGAATGATCTGAGGCCTCCAACAGGTATATCCTCAGCACACACCTGAGCCAAATGGAGGAGATGATGGAAGTAGTAGTTGGAGGTGCTGATTTTATGTGTCTGAAGTTTATTTCTGCTTAAAATAAGTGTGATGGTGAGATGCTGAAACCGGTTGCCCAGGGAGGTTGTGGATGCCCCCTCCCTGGAGAAGTGTTCAAAGCCAGGTTGGATGAGGCCTTGAGTAACTTGCTTTAGTGGAAGGTATCCCTGCCTATGGCAGGGGCATTGGAACTAGATGATCTTTAAGGTCTCTTCCAATGCAAACCGTTCTGCGATTCTATGATATGAGTTTGAAAGTTCGTTGAATTGTGGTGGAGTCTCAGGACACTTTCAAGGTTTACCTGGGTGTGCTTCTATGTGATCTGCTTTAGGTGATCCTGCTCTGGCAGGTGGGTTGGAATTGATCTCCAGAGGTTTCTTCCAGCCCTTACCCTTCTGTGAATCTTTGCAGAGCTGCTGATATGGGTCACTGTGTGTCTAAGCATATGCTTGTGAGCATCACCTCTAAATCCTGATTGATGTAGAAATCACATTCATAGAATAGTTGGGTTGGAATGGACCTAAAAGATGATTTAGTTCCAGCCTGCCTGATTTGTGCAGGGACACTTTCCACTAGACCAGGTTGCTCAAAACCTCATCCAACCTGGACCTGAACATCTCCAGGGAGGGAGCATCCAGAAGCTCTCTGGGCAAACTGTTCCAGTGTCTCACCATCCTCACTGTAAAGAATTTCTTCCTAATCTCCAGTCTAAATCTCCCTTCTTGCAGCTCAAAACCGTTGCCCCATATACTATCACAATTAGACCTTGTAAAAAGTCCTTCCCCAGCTCTTCTGTAGCCCACTTCAGGTACTAGAAGGCTGCTGTAAGGTGTCCTCAGAGCCTTCTCTTCTCCAGGCTGAACAATCCAAACTTCCTCAGACTATCCTCACAAGTGAGGTGCTGCAGCCCTCTGATCATCTTCATGGTTGCCTCTGGACTCTCTTCAGCATTTCCATGCCCTCCTTATGTTGGTAGTCCCAGAACAGGATGCATTGCTCCAGGTGTGGTCTGAGAAGAACAGAGGTAGAAGGGCATCATCATCTCCCTTGAACTGCTGGTCAAAGACCTTTTGATGCAGCCCAGGACGTGTGGCTTTTTGGACTGCGAGCTCATGCCAAGCTCTTCATAGAATCATAGCATTGTTTTTCTCAGAAAAGACTTCAAATGTCATCAAGTGCAACTGTCAGCCAGTGCCCCCAAGTCCTTCTCTGCATGGTAACCATTTGGTTAAGGAGATGGTTCTGAGCATCACCTTTAAATGTTACTTGATGTAGACATCACTTTGCATGGTAGTTTCATGTTCCTGTCAGGTCTTGGTTTGAGTTAACTAGTGAAGCTGCACTGACCATGCACTCATTCTGCTACTGCTGCTATTTTAAACTTCATTTGAGAAGGCTTGAAAGAGACGCGAGGACCTCGGATCAGGTTTCCTGCACCTTTTCCCTAAGCAGTGGTGGCACCAAGAGCTTTGAGTCGTGCCCACAGCACTGGCCAAGTGAAACGTGGACAGTCAGCAGTGCTTTGGGTGACCTAGGGTCTCAGCAACCTGTTTGCTTAGGGAAGGGTGGGGGGGGGAGATGAAAATGCTCTTTTCTTGTCTTTGTGCTGTGGCTGGAGGGCTGAGAGGCTCCATGTTCCCTAATGGTTCCTGGGATGGTTGTAGGAGACTGATAAACACAATGACACAGGGAAACCATGGTGGGAACAGCTGAAGTTGTAATCATAGCTTCTGTAGCATCAGATTTGGGTTGTTCAGCCTGCAGAACATAAGGCTCAAGGAGAACTTTCTGGTGGCCTTGCAGTGCTTAAAGGGGCTGATCAGAAGCCTGGGGACAGACATTTGAGCAGGACCTGTTGGGACGGGACAAGGGGCGATGGTTGCAAGTCAGAGAGGGAGACTCAGACTGGAGAAAAGGAAGAAATCTTTCACCCTGTGGGTGCTGGGAGCCTGGTCCAGGTTGCCTGGAGATGTGTGAGATGCTGCATCCTTGGAATCATTGCAGGTCAGGTTGTCTGGGGGTCTGAACAACCTGTTTTAGTTGCAGATGTCCCTGCTGACTACAGGAGAGTTGGACTAGATCAGTTCAAACAGTCCATCCCAGTCCAAGTCATACTGGGATTCTGTGGTCACAGTAAACCAGTAAGTACTGACCAACTCACTTTCAGTGAAGCCTGTCCAGAATACTGACAACAAACCTCAGCTGAATCCTTGGTTAAAAATGGAGATGAATGTAGAGGAAAGGCTGAGAGACTCAGGGCTGTTGAGCCCCCAGGAGAAGAGTGGCCTGAGAGAGGGGATCTTCTCAATGTTCAGTTAAAGCTGAAAGAGCCTGTAGGATGCAACAGGATGGGGCCAGACTCTTGTTAGTGGTGCCCAGAGACAGGACAAAAGGCTAATGTGCACAAACAGGGCATAAGAAGCTCTGTCTAAAGATGAGGAGGAACTTCTTTAAGGGTGGCAGAGCCCTGAAGTATTTTGCATGGAGAGGTGGTGGAGTGTCCATCTGTGCAGACATTCAAAACTCAGCTGGATATGTTCCTGTGTGACCTTTAGGTGGACCTGCTTTGGCAAAGGGGTTGGACTTGATCTCCAGAGATCACTTCAACCCCTACCATTCTCCAGTTCTGTGATTTGCTCCAATTTTAACTCCTGTTTCACCACTTTTGGGTTCCTATTTTTCCGATATCACAATTTTGTAGCAAGAAGGGGTAAAGTCAAAGACTTCCAGTGTTGATCAGCAATTCCAGAGGCATGAAGGGGACGTAAATGCCCATGAAATATCTTTAGTGGGTTCCTTGCCTGTAGAGCAATGTCTTCTGCCTACGTTTCTAATTGCTAGCAGGAACGAGAGGAGAGGATTTATTTAGCAACATCCTGCATAATATTCAGACATCTGGAGCTGCTAGGTCTGGCTGGCATTCCTGGGGGACAGAAGAGACATCAAGGACAATTAGACAACTTGGGAACTGCAGCCTAAAGGGAATATGCCCAAACATGGCAAACAGCCTCACGACAGCACCAACCGAGCCCTGCAGCTCAGCTCAGGACTGCAGCTGGTGGAGCAGGATGGGGGAGCTGTGGTAGAGGGATTCAGGTGGGGGATATCTGAACTGCTGGGTTTTGCTCTCTGCCCTGCTGTGAGCTGAAGCAGAGTTGGTTCTGGTTAGTGTTGGGATTTCCCAACTCAAGCTCTGCTCAGTGAGGCACTTGCTGAAGTTCAGGGCAGGGTTGCACAGCAGGGGCTGATCTAGCATAGAGAAGCAGAAGAGGGAGAGTTCCTGCAAGGAGCTGGGCTGCAGAAAGGCTCTGCCTGTACACAACTGTTAAACCATGTCCCAAAGCTCATCCCAATGTCTTTGAAACCCTTCCATGGATGAAGACTTCACCACTGCCCTGGGTAGCCTACACCAGGCCTTGACAACCCTTTTGGGGAAGCAATTGTTACTCATGTCCAAACTAAACTTTCCCTGGTGCAATATGAAGCAGTTTCTTCTAATTCTGTCATTTGTTTCTTGGGAGAAGAGATCAGGGAGTCATGGAGAGCTGGAATGTGTCCCCTCAGTCTCATTTTCTCCAGACTAAACAACCTCAGGTCCCTCAGCTGCTTTTTACCAGACCTGTTCTCTAGACCCTCCACCAGATTTCTTGCCCTTCTAGAGGGTGTCCCTCTTGGAATGAGTGTCCCAAAATGGGACCTGGTATTGAGCTGTAGCCTCACCAGTGCTCAGTACAATGGGACAATCCCTAACCTTGTCCTGCTGGCCACACTATTGCTGATCCAAGCCAGGATGCTGGTGCCCTTCTTGGCCACCTGGGCACATGCTGGCTCATCTTCAGGTGGTTAAATTCTCACTGGTAGGTTGGCAGCTGGGTTATTGCTATGCCTTAAAGGCCATGGTTATCTCGGGGCCTAGGGTGCATTCACATAATACTGATGCTGCTGTGCCATCTCCAGCAGCTTCTCTGCTCCCCCTCCCACGACAGATGTATTGTTCCCACCCAATGGTGCTGCTGAGGATGCAGACAAGGTGCTGAAGGAGGCTGGTATGGGGGGAGCAGCAGTTGGTTTTGTGAAGGGCTGATCAATACCTTGAGAAGGTTTCTGCTGCAGCTGACAGCACCCAGCAAAGGTTATACCTTGCACATTCCCTCCAGATAAAACCCAACATAACGTCTTCTTTGAGCTTCTCAGAATTGCAAATCACCTGCTCCTGAAAGGGAGATGCAGCCAGAGACTTGTAGACAGGCAGGGTTGGTTTCCAGCAGGAAAAAAATAAAAAGATACACAAGCCAAAGTTCCTCCTCAGCAATCCTGGGATATGGCAAGAACAGAGATCGGTGGGGATCTGCCACCTTCTTTTAGGACTCCCAGCTATAGGTTGTGGTGTTCGAGCTGTGGAGAAGGGGGTTCTGGGGAGTAGAATTAAATCGCAGTGGAGAAAATAGAGCTGTATCTGCCGGTAAGAGCCCCGGTAGCAGGGAGCAGAGCCAGCGAGGCTTCACCCGTGGTGCTGGAGCTCCTTCCTGTGGTGACAGTGATGAGTTGCTCCTCGTGTTCCACCAGCCTGGCCTCGGGAGATCAGCCTCAGTGTATAGCATCATAGAATTGTTCGGGTTGAAAAGGTCTGTAAGATCACAGAGTCCAGCCTTCAACCTAAGACCACCATGGTCACTAAACCACATCCCCATGTACTATGCCCACACGTTTCTTGACCACCTCCAGAGATGTCTGCTGGATCTGTGCCCTATCTTCCCCATGCAGACCAGAGTGAGGAGAGCAGCAGCCCTGTGGCACCTCGGGCCTCTCCAGTCAGTGGGGACTGGGGCAGCGAGCCTGCCAGCAGTAGAGTTGCATGGTAGGGCCAATGTGTTTTGTAGTGGAGAAGCCCCTGGCCAGCTGTATGGTTACTCATGCTACACCCTTTATGCAATGCTGCTTTATTACCACAGTCAGAAGAGTGTAGATGATGGGAAGAGGGGGTTGGAAGAGAGCTCTGGAGATCATCCAGTCCAAACTCTCTGCTTAAGCCAGAGGCACTCACAGTAGCTTGCCCAGGGTCACAATGCCCAGGTGGCATTGGAATCTTCTCCATAATATCTGGGCAGCATTTTCCAGGGCTTCAGCACCTTAACACCAAACAAGTTGCTCCTCATCTTCAAATGGAACCTCCTCTGTTCCATTTTGTGCCTGTTGCCCCTTGTCACTGGGCTCCACTGACAAGTGTCTGGCCCCATCCTCTCTATCCCACAGGTCCTTTAACTCTTGTTGCACAGTGATCAGATCCCCTCTCAGGCTGCTCTTCTTCAGGCTTGACAGGCCCAGGGGTCTCAGCTTTCCTCTTCACAGAGATACTGCAGTCCCCTCAGCATCTTTGTAGCCTCTGTTGGACTCTCCCCAGTATTTCTGTCTCTCTTGAATTGGGGAACCCAGAACTGGACCCAGTGCTCCAGCTGTGACCTCTCATGAGCAGAGTAGAGGGGGAAGAGAAACTTTTGTGCCAAAGAAACTGAGTTATTAATTAATTTCAACCTAAGTATTTATCTGCAGAAGGCTGATGAAACAGAACAAGGTAGGAAAGAGTCAGGGCTGTTGATAGGTGAGGACGACTACAGATGAGAACCTGACAAGGCTTGGAGTGGATTCTGAGGCACTAGTGGTTAGCACTGCGCACTTTCAGCCCACAAACAACTATGTCCTCGGCTGACTCCCAGTACCACGAGCAGGAGGGGATTCTGCCCTTCTACTCTGCTGAGACCCCCCACCTGCAGTGCTGGGGCCAGCTCTGGAGTCCTTAGCACAGCAGAGACATGGACCTGTTGGAGTGGTGCTAGAGACAGCCACAACAATGACAGAAGGGCTGGAAGCCCTCTGGTGTGAGGCCGGCCTAAGAGAGTTTGGGTTGTTCAGCCTGCAGAAGAGAAGGCTCCAGGGAGACCTTCTGGTGGACTTTCAGTGCTTAAAAGTGCTGATCAGAAAGCTGGGGACAGGCCCCAGAGCAGGGCCTGTTGTGACAGGGCCAGGGGTGATGGTTTGAACTCAGATTCAGACTGGAGAGAACAAAGACATTGTCAGTTTGCTCCCTCCTGACGGATGGTGGTGAGAACCTTGCTCAGAGAAGTGGAACCACTGCAGGTCAGGTTGTTTGGGACTCTGATCAGCTTGCTCTAGTTGCAGGTGTCCCTGCTGATTTCAGGGGGGCTTTGACTGGATGACCTTTAGAAGACCTTTCAAACCCCAACCTGTCTGGGATTCCCTGGAAGCCACAAGGCTGTGCTAGTTCTGGCACATTCATGGTCTCAGCTGTGGGTTATGCTCACTCATGGAGCACAGCTCTAATGCTTACCAAGCTCCAATTGCCAAATTACTCGAGGTCTGTAAACCAACAGACAGACATTAGAAAAGAATTTAGTTTTCCAGACCCTAGAGGAGCTGAATTTGGGGCAGTGCAGAACTCCATGGAGATTGGAAGCAAATCTCTCCTGGGACACAACCACGGGAAGGAAGTGATGGGAATAATTTGCCACCTATTTTCTTGCTCTGGTGAATATCTGGCAGAGCAGGCATAGGTCTTGTTTGAGAGAAGTCAAATTTGTGCAGGGAGGTCATGGATACCTCCTCCCTGTAGCTGTTCAAGGCCTTGAGCAAGCTGATCTAGTGGGAGGTGTTCCTGCCCATGGCAGGGGAGTTGGAACTAGGTGATCTTGGAGGTCCTTTCCAACCCAAACCATGCTACGAATTTCAGCTTCTGTTTAAGTTCTTCTGCTTCTGAAGGGAATGGTGAGGCTCAATCCTGTCATCCACTTCCTCTTTACAATTTCAAAGGAAAACCTGCTGGCAAAATAGCTGCAGAATTGTGTCAGTAGTTTGTTTGCTCCCAAGATTAGATAATTAATGAAGATAGACTATTAAAATTGCATTCCCATCAAGCTGAGGGTAATTAAAACATTCCATTCTTCTGGAAATGATCCTAAGTTTGGAAGGAGATGGAGCAGGAGACAAAGCCCTTTCAACTCAGGAAGCACACAGTTTATAATCTCAGTTTCTTTCATTCTTTATTCATACTGCTGTGGAATCATCTGCTCTTCAAAACCTGATGAATCATGGAGAGCACTTCACCTGTTGGGAATCACTGATTTGTAGTATGGTTTGGTTTGGAAGAGACCTTCAAGATCATCTACTTCTAATCCCCTGCCATGGGCAGGGACACCTTCCACAAGACAAAGGTGCTCAAGGCCTCATCCAACCTGGCCTTGAACAGTTCTGGGAAGGAGACATCTACAGCTTCTCTGGGCAACCTGTTCAAGTGTCTCTCCATGGTGTTCCATGGGAGTTAAAGTGAGCACTGTTTGAGCCAGCCCCAATTACATCAAGAGGTGAACTCCAAGCAGATAACTTTGAGATAATTTTTGCAGATTTTTTCTGAGAGCAGCCTGGCAGAGAAAGACTTGGAGATCCAGTCCAGTGGTAAATGGATGAGAAGCTGAACATGAGTTTGCAATGGGCATTTGCAGCCCAGAAGGAAAGCGGCACCCTGAGCTGCATTGAAAGAAGTGTGGCCAGTAGAGGCAGAGAGGTGATTTATGCTCTGGTGAGACTCCACCTGGAGCGCTGTGCCTAGCTTTGGGGCCCTTAATGCAAAAGAGACATGGATGTTCTGTTGTGGGTCCACAAAGACGGTCAGAGGGCTGGAGCACCTCTCCTGCCAGGACAGGCTGAGAGAGTGAGGTTTGTTCAGCCTGAAAAAAGAGAAGGCTCCAGGAGACCTTAGAGCAGCACTTTAGTGTCTGAAGGGGACACAGAGAAAGGCTGGGGAGGGACTATTCAAAAGGGCTTGTACTGATAGGAAGGGGGCAAGGGTTTTAAAGGAATAGAGCAGATATAAGCTGGACATTAGGAAGTTCTGCCCAATGAGGGTGGTGAAACACTTGAACACATTGCCCAGGGATGTGGTTGAGGCCCCAAGGTCGCACTTTCAGACTTGATGGGGCTCTGAGCAACCGGATGTAGTTCATGTCCCTGCTGCCTGCAGAGGAGTTGGACAAGATAACTAACCTCTAAGAGTCCCCTCCAACCTAATGAATTGCGTGATTCTGTGCTTTCACCTGAACCTAGTTAACCCTGAAATTCTACAGGACATGGTGTTGTTTGTCTTTTCTCTGGGTTTAGAAAAGTTCCACACCTGAATTCCTGGAGACTGATTCAGTGCCAGACACTCACTGTTTTCAGCATGAAACCATGGAAAATACTGATTGCTCTTGATTTCATTCCCACATTTGCAGTAGTGCTCTGCACCACTGCTCTAAGATGGACTCATCATAAGAAGGCCAAGTGCCAGGACCTACACTTGGGTCACAACACCCCCATAAATGCTCCAGGTTTGGGGCAGAGGAGCTGGAAACCGCCCAGCAGAAAATGACTTGGGGCTGCTGGTTTACATCCAGGTGAATGTGAGCCAGTGTGTGCTCAGGTGCAAACTGGCTTGGATCAGCAATATTGTGGCCAGCAACAGCAGGGCAGGGATTGTTGCAGTGGACGAGACACTGGTGAGGTCCCAACTAGAATACTAGATTTGGTTTTGGTCCCTCATTCCAAGAAGCACATTGAGGGTCTGGAGCACATCCAGAGAAGGGCAGCAAAGCTGCTTGAGGGTCTGGAGAACAGATCTGCTGAGGAGCAAGTGGCAACTGCTCAAAGGAGGCTGATGGGAGACCTTCTGTCTCTCTATAACTCACAGAAAGGTGGTTGGACCTGGGTGGGAGTTGGTCTTTTCTCCCAAAGAATAAGGGACTGGACAAGAAGAAATGGCCTCAAGTTGGCCCAGGGGAGGTCTAGGATGGATGTGAGGAACAATTTCTTCCCTAGAAGAGTTCTAAAGGTCTGGGCCAGACAACCCAGTGCAGTGGTGGAGTCTCCAGCCCTGGAAGGGTTTCAAAGCTGTTGAGATGTGATGCTGAGACATGGTTTAGTGATGACCTGGCAGTGTTGGGTTAATGGATGGACTTGACAAACTTAAAAACCTTCTCTAGCCTAAACAATTCTACGATGGCTTTTCTCACACACTGGTGTTTTATTCACAGGCACTTGCATGTTCCCAGGTGCAATTCTCCCACCCCTACAACACTGAGGAGCATTCAGCAACCTGGTCCCTGCCCATGGCAGGAGGGTCGGAATCAAACGATCTTGAGAGTCCCTTCCAACCCTAAACCATTCTATGAATGTATACATTTTCTCCAGGTTTGTCTTGTGCATAGGGCCTTTAGAGGGCAGCAAGGGTCCACCCAAGTGGATGAGAAGGTCAATATGAGCCATTGGTGTGCTCTTGCAGGTCAGAAAGCCAACCAGATCCTGGGGTGCATCAAGAGAAGTGTGGCCAGCAGGTCGAGGAGAACAATCTTTCCTCTCTGCTCTGGTGAGACTCCTACCTGGAGTACTGCATCCAGTTCTGGAGTCACTGTTACAAGAGGGCTATGAATGTGCTGGAACAGGTCCAGAGAAGGATGATCAGAGGGCTGGAGCACCTCTCCTGTGAGGAGAGACTGAGGAAGTTTGGGCTGTTCAGTCTGGAGAGAAGGCTTCCAGGTGAGCTTATTGTGGCCTTTCAGTATCTGAAGGGTGCTACAAGAAAGCTGGGGAGGGACTTTTTAGGATGTCAGGTAGTGACAGGACTAGGGGAATGGAGCAAAGCTAGAAATAGGTAGATTCAAACTGGATGTTAGGAAGAATTTCCTCACCATGAGGGTGGTGAGACCCTGGAATGGGTTGCCCGGGGAGGTGTTGGAGGCTCTGTTCCTGGAGGTGTTTAAGGCCAGGTTGGATGAGGCTCTGGACGCCCTGATCTAGTGTGAGGTGCCCATGTCCATGGCAGAGGGGTTGGAACTGAATGATCCTTGTGGTATCTTCCAACCCTGACTGATTCTATGATTCTAAGTCCATCAAGTCTATGACAAGCTGTTCTAGGAGCACAGCTTACTGATCAAAGTNCCCCCAAGTGGTCACCACTGATACCAAATCCTTTTGCTGTTTCTCAACAGAGAACATTCTGGTCAAGAAGTAGATCCAGAGATCCATTCACAGGGTGGTTTAGGTTGGAAGGAACCACAAAGATCATCTAGTTCCAAACCCCTAACCATGGGCAGGGACATCTTCCAATAGACCAGGTTACTCAAGGCCCTATCCAACCTGGCCTTAAAGAGCTCCAGGGGAGGGGGCTTTTCCAGGGGAAAGCTTCTGATCTCTTCTCCAAAATCCCTGCCCCAGTCTCTGATCTGGGAAAGTTGTTTGCTGCACCCAGGGACCGACAAAGTGTCAGCTAATGAGTAGCTGGAGTTTGTGACTCAGTTCTGATCAGACCTGGAATGGTTTCAATGTTTGACAGCAAAACTGTCAAACAGAGTTGACCTTGTCTAGTCATAAAGCTTGACAGACTCTTTGGAAGCTTTTGAATCATGGACTCAAAATGTCTTTCACTTACTGGGCATGTCCCAGATAGAGAAGCTGAGTCCAGGAAACTTTCTGTGATTTAAAGGCTTTTTATTGCACTGATAAAAAAATACCAGCAGGTAGCTGGAGACAGCCCTGGGCACTTCCAGCACTCAGGAACTGGGGATGGATCCCTGACCTCTTCTCAGAGAAGAGGAAATGTCCGGAAATTGTCAGGGAAACTTTACTTCAGACATAAAGAAAAACTTCTTTCTTGAAAGAGTGGTCAGGCATTGGGACAGGCTGCTTAGGGAGGTGTTTGAGAAATGTGTGGATGTGGCTCTTTGGGACATGTTTTTGTTGGAAGAAACCTTTAAGATCGGTTCCAACCACCAACCCAGCACCATCATGGCCACTAAAACAATGTTAGGATTTCACAATTCTATTATTTGAGGGTGGGGGGGATGAAGGTCAGTGCTTGGGGAGGTGGACACAAGCAGAGGGACCCCTTTGGTGTGGGTTGGGAGGCACACAAAGCACTTTCATAGATTTGTAGATGGCATCACAGCAGAAGGGACCCTCAGGGGTCATCTTGTCCAATCCCCCTGCAGTCAGCAAGAACACTTCTGCTTAGATCAGGTTGTTCAGGCTTCCATCAAGTTTGACCTTGAATGTCTCCATGGATATGACTTCAACCTCATCTCTGGGCAACCTGTTCCAGTGTCTCACCATCCTAATTGTGAAAACTTCCTCTTAATGTCCAACCTAAATCTACTTTGACCCAGATTTTTGTTTGTTTGCTTTGTCTCAGGGCAGGAACAGACTGTGCAGCATAGAGCAGCTCAAACTCTGAACACAAACACATTCTAAGATAGATGGTTTTGGTGTGACTGCTCTTAACATCTCACTATTATGCCTGTTTGGCTCCATGACTGTCCATCACTAGGTGGCAACAGCTGGTGCAGGCACATCCCATTCATAACACCTCAGGCATTGCTGGAATATCTTCTTGCTTCTGTAGCTCTGTGCTCCATCTGCAGCCCTCCTGAAACTTCACAGGCCTCTCACTGTGCAATTACAGGAGGATTTTAGTCTGATTAGACATTAAAAACTCCCTTCTACCAAGAAATCCAAAGATCAGAAGCATTTTCTTTCAAGTATTACACTGAAATTCCAAAGCTCCTGCTGCTGCTTACAAAATGTTTCTACAAGGCAGGATTGGAACTCATTGATTCTGGGGCTTTCATTGTTTGAATTGTTTTCTTTTCTCTGTTTAAACCTGAGGATTTTGCTTCCATCCCTTTTAATTTTTAAGGAAATGGATGTTTTAATTACAGCCTGAGCTGGTTGCAAGTCATTGTTGTGGAGAGCATTAAAGAGAATCAAATTCAAACCAAAACAAATAATGATATTGCTCTTCTCTTGACACATGCAAAGGTAAATTCAATTCTGTAGTCTTATTTGTCATGATTCTTGCTACTTTCTAATCTTATCACAACCCATCCCCCTATTCTGAGGCGGAAACAAGCTGCATTCAATTCTAAATACCTTCTAAATACCATTTCACAACCTTCTTTTTTTCCTGGTGACACACTAACCACTCCTTTGCAGAGAAAATGTCCTTGTATATTTAGAATCGTAGAATGGTGGAGGTTGGAAGGGATCTCTGGAGATCATCCAGCCCAAATTCTCTGCTTAAATCAGGGGCACCCACAGCAGCTTGCCCAGGATCACAATGGTCAGGTGGAGCTGAAAGTTCTGCAGAGGAGGAGACCCTCTGAGCACTCTGCTCCAGGGCTCAGGACCTTGACACCAAAGAAGGTTCTCCTCATCTTCAGATGGAACCTCCTGTGTTCCAGTTTGTGCCCACTTCCCCTTGTCCTGTCACTGGGCACCACTGACAAGAGTCTGGCCCCATCCTCTTGACCCCCACCAGGTCCTTTATCTCATGATGAGCATTGCTCAGATTCCCTCTCAGGCTGCTCTTCTCTAGGCTCAACAGCCTGGTTTCTCAGCCTTTCCTCCTCAGAGATGCTCCAGGCCACTCAGCATCTCTGAAGCCTCCACTGGACTCTCTCTGGTGGTTCTTGAAGTGGAGACCCCAGAACTGGATCTAGTACTCCATTTGTGACTTCACCAAGGCAGAGTAGAGGTGGAAGAGGAGGATCCTTCCCCAACTTCCCACTGTTCCTTGTCCTATCGCAGAACACCATTGAAAATGAGTGGCCCCTTGTACTTGACACCCACCCTTCAGATATTCATAACCACTAACTGGCTGTATCACACCCTCTTTGCTTTAAAATGACATTTCTCCAAAGTAGTACAACAAGCATTTGCATGTGTGTGTGTTTGTTTTTTTTAAGATAAAAAACCCCACAGGTATATTTTATTATGGATTTTTAAACTTAAGTTGAGATTTATATAATCTTAGAATTGTTTCAGTTAGAAAAGACCTGTGAGGTCACTGAGTCCAACCATCAACCCAACACTACTATGGCCATTAAACCATGTCCCTAAGGCTGTGTCCACAAGTTTCTTGGGTTCCTCCAGGCATGGTGACTCCACCTCCCAAGACAGCCTGTTCTGGTGCTGGACTACACTTGCAGGAAAGAAATTGTTCCTTGTCTCCAAACTTAACTTCCCCTGGTACACTTTCAGGCCGTTTCTTCTTGTTCTATCACCTGATACTAGGGAGAAGAGACTAACCCCCACCTCACTACACCCTCCTTTCAGGGACTTGTAGAGAACAATGAGGTTTCCCTTCAGCCTCCTTTCCTCCAAACTAAACAAGTCCCAGTCCCCCAGCTGCCCCTCACCAGATCTGTTCTCCAAACCCTTTACCAACTTTGTTGCCCATCTCTGGACCTGCTCCAACCCCTTGATGTCCTTCTTGGAGTAAGGGGCCTAAAACTGAACCCAGGATTCCAGGTGTGGTTACCAGTTCTGAGTACAGGGGAACAATCCCTGCCCTGCTCCTGCTGGCCACTCTTTTCCTGATCCAAGTCAGGATGCTGGTGTCCTTGGCCGCTTGGGCATATGCTGGTTCATCTTCAGCTGCTATAAACCAGCATACGGAAGCAATTTTCCACTGAGCAGTTTCCAGCACTCTGCCCCAGGTCTGGAGCACTCATGAAGCAGTTGTGATTCAAGTGCAGGATCCAGTACTTGGCTTTGTTAAACCTCATACTATTGACTTCAGCTCTTCTCTACCCTCAACACACCCCAGCAAAGCCCACAGCTCCCAGTACCTGCCTCGGCACGGCGTTGTCTGCACAGGGGAGTTTTTGCTCCCGCTGTTTGTCTGTGACTGGAGGTGCCTCAAGGTTCATAAATCTGTATGCAGGAGTCTGGGTTCTCTAACAGCAATTCATTTTAATTATGTGAGACATAAAAAGACCACCTACAGATGAGACAATACAGCTGTAAGATTCTCAAGGTTCCTACAGGGAATACTTCATAACTGAAGTGTGTTTTTCCCCAAGGAATTATTTCCCCACCATTTGATTTAATTTTTAATTTTTACATTTTAATCAAAAATAGATCAAATGGTGGTGGTTGCCTCCTGGGAAACATACTTCAGATATGAAGCAGTCCATGTTCCTTTTAAATATGTAAAGCTGCCATTTATGTATAACTCATGAATGACACCCTATGTTGCAAGCAAATATCACGCAGGGCTTTCTGGAGTGTTGCAGTAACCACATCAACATCACTACAGCCCCTTCTAAAGTGAATGGTGTGAAGCTGTGTGGCCTTTAGAAGCCAACACAATGTCTATCCAAGGCTAAACATGAGTCACCACCTAGCAAACATGTGCACATTAAGGGAGCATGTCCCATGGGGCACTGTCAAGCATGTTGATGTTTGGGGCTTGGAAAGCTCTTGTGTGACTTGAGCAGTCTGGTCTGAGGCCTTGAGCAACCTGGTCTAGGGGAAGGTGTCCCTGCTCATGGCAGGGGGGTTGGAACTAGGTGATCTTCAAGATCCCTTCCAAACCAAACCAGTCTATGAATCTATGAACTTTGATTGAGAAATGCAGCTTCTCAGAAGTGCATCAGAACCCATCCCTTTAAGAAGCAAAGAAACTTTAACAGGAGATAGAATTCATATGTTCACAGAATGGTTTGGGTTGGAAGGGATCTTGAAGATCATCTAGTTCCAATCCCTCTGCTATGGGCAGGGACACTTTCCACTAGATCAGGTTGCTCAAGGCTCCATCCAACCTGGCTTGGAACATTTCCAGGCTTGGAGCCTCCACAACTCTCTGCAACCTCTTCCAGTGCCTCACCACCCTTATGTGGAACAGTTTCTTCCTTAGGTCTAATCCAGATTCATCTGATATGAAGCCATTATCCCTCATCCTGTCACCCCATGCTTTTGTCAAGTTTCCCTAGAGCTCAATTTTTATTTTTTTTTTAATTTCAAAGGGTGCTGCTGCCCTGGAGCAGGCTGCCCCAGAGAGGTTGTGGAGTCTCTTTCCCTGGAGACTTTCAAGAACCATCTGGATGTATTCCTGTGTGCCCTAGGTGATCCTGCTTTGCCAGATGGTTTGGACTTAATCTTTGTATGTCCCTTCTAGCCCCTACCATTCTATGATTATCTCTCACCCTGTCATTCAATGCCTTTGTAGAAAGTTCCTCTCCAGCTCTCCATTTTTGAAGTTTGAAGCCATCACCCCTTGTCCTGTCACTCCATCTCTTTTTCAGAAGTCCTTCTCTACCTCTCCTGTAGCCTCCTTCAAACACTGGAAGCCTATTCTAAGGTCTCCCAGAAGCCTTCACTTCTATGTGGGATACACCCTAACAAATTGTACTTCAGACAAAGTCCAAACTGCTTTTATTTACCTTGATACTTCAGTGTCTTCAGATACTTGAGTTGCAGAAAGCAACTCAATTATTAATAGAATAACAAAGGCAAACAGTTCCAAACTGTAGCCAAAGTGGTGTTTTAATGCTTCTGCTTTTCTTAAGGAAGAATTTACAAAAATACAGTTTAAAAAAATACTAAATTCCATCATTTTAACCTGGATTCAAAGCAGACCATGTGTCTGTTTCATTATGTACAGGTGAATAAAGTATCACTTGAGTCATTTTGAGTACAAACTGCTGTGTTAGGAAATATAAAGGGTACAGAATTTGTCTCAGTAAACAAAAAAATTTCATCCCTTATACAAGGAGAAAAAAAAAAAAAAGGCATATAAAAATAATTTTGTGATTCTCTTGCAGATTCAACACAAATCTGCTTTAAAATAAAATATTAACCTCTCCCAACCTGGCCAGTATTTAACTGCGCTTATCATAACAGCTTTATCACCCCAAAACACATCAGAAACAGAAAATCTACTTTAAAAAATATCACTATTATAAACCTTCAATATATTAAGTTACTAAAGCATGATCTGTTTTCACACTGGTTGATTTCTTGATGCATCCTTGCCCTGGCATGAGGTAAGAAATCACATCCTAGCTGAAAGAATCACTTTAAAGTTTATCTGTAAGTGTCTGTCTTCTTGTTTGGGAACAAACCTGGGACAGTGATGTCTCCACACAGCTCAACATGTTTCTGCTCAAATGGAGAGGTCAGTTGATAAGTTTACAAGGAGTAAGACCAGGGAAGCAGACATAAAGATGCAGCAGTGAGTGTTTGGATGTAAACCTTGGCTCGTGATGTGACCAACATCAGTTGTTTCACTTAAAGATATTTCATAGAATGGAACTGCAATGTGCAGTTATCCAGAATACTTCAGTGGTGTTCCCAGAATGTAAGGGGGGTGGGGGGGTGGAAATCTGTTCAAGTTTTTGGTAGGAGCTGGGACCTCCTGCAACAAAGAGGAATGTAGGCACAATACAAAGGCAGACACTTGTCACCCTTCTGCCTCCTACCTTGAAGTGCAGCTCCCACAGGTTCCTTCACTTTTTTCTTTTTTTTTTTTTTTTTTTTTTTTTTTTTTTAATTTTCATGTAAGGTTCTTTTTTAAAAAAATTAAATAATTTTAAGCCAACTCAAGAAAAAAAGGGAGGGAGCTGCTCCTTTTGACAAATCTTAGTAGTATCCTTACCCTGCACAATCTGAGTGTGAGTATACACACACACTCTTGAATTCTACTCACACTAGTAACTGCTTCTTAACTACTGCTTAATAAATTAATTAGGAGAATTTAGCAGTATAACTAAATGATAGGATGGGAGGAAAAGGTTTCAAGTTGATCAAGAGGAGGTTTAGGTTGAACATGAAGAACAATTTCTTCCCCAAATGGGTTGTCAAGGCCTGGAACAGGCTGCCCAGTCTCTAACCCTGGAGGGGTTTCAAAGCCCTGGAGATGTGGTGCTGAGGGATATGTTTTAGTGGTGACCTGGCAGTGCTGTTAATGGTTGGACTCTGTGATCTTAAAGGTCTCTTCCAACCAAAACAATTCAGTGATTTTATGATTCTATGGGTTTTGACTGTATCATCCTATCAGCATCACACATTTACAGTGGTGGTGAGACATTGCAACAGGCTGCCCAGGGAGGTAAGAGATGCCCCTTTCTTGGAGGTACTCAAGGTCAAGTTGCACATCCTGATCTAGTGGGAGGTGTCTCTGCCCAGGGCAGGAGAGTTGGAACTGGATGGTAAATTAAGGTTCTTTCCAACCCAAACCATTGTATGAATTAATCTATGAATTGGCAACCCTTCCTGATATTCTTCAGCCTGGAGAAGAGAAGGCTTCCAGGAGACCTGATAGTAGCTTTCCAGAATCTGAAGGGGGTCTACAGGAAGGCTGAGGAGGGACTATTTACAAGGTTTTGCAATGACAGGACAAGGGGCAATGGGTTTAAACTGGCAGAGGGAAGATTGAAACTGGCTGTTAGGAGGACGTTCTTTTCAGTGAGGGTGGTGAGACACTGGCACACATTGCCCAAGGAGGTTGTGGCTGCTCCCTCCCTGGAGGTGTTCAAGGCCAGGTTGGATGAGGCCTTGAGTAACCTGTTCTAGTGGGAGGTGTCCCTGCCTATGGCAGGGGGTTAGAACTAGATGATCCTTGAGGTCCCTTCCAACCTTACCATTCTACGATTCTATAATTGTTTAAGCTGGAAATAAAGTTTAAGATCCGAGTCCAACCATTAACAGAGTACAGCCAAATCATCTGCTAAACCATGTTCCTCAGACCCTAATGGGTCAGGCCTTGACAATCCTTTAGGGGAAGAAATTGTTCCTCATGTCCAATCTGAACCACCCTTGATGCAGCCACAGGTTATTTCCTCTCATTCTGTCACTTGTTTCTTGGGAGAAGAGACCAACGCCCATCTAGCTCTAACCTCACCCAGGGAGTTGTAGAGAGCCAGTAGGTCTCCTCTTGGTCTCCTTTATCTCAGGCTCAGGCTGAGCAACCCCAGGTCCTGCAGCTGCACTCCACAAGATGTGATTCTTCATTGGCTTTCACAGCTGCAAAGCTGAAGAGCCATCTAAAAATGAAGATACTCACATCCTTCCATTTCTGCCTGCATAAGTAGGGCTGAGTGAAAACTGCAAGCCTCAGACCCATGTCAATGCAAGGATACTCTCCACAAGTATCAGAGAAAGTGTCCCAAGTAAGAAAAAACCTCTTGTATCAACGTGACCTTTGGCCCCAGTCCAAAGTAAAGACTGGGTCAAAGGCCAGCCAAAAAAAATTCAATCAGCTTTTTAAAAAAAACCAGCATATTCTGAGCTCTCTTAAAAGCAGAAGCATTGTTTCAAGTGTAGAACCAATCACATCCAGAATTGTGCACTAGAAGAGCGACACCAGAGCAATCTGTGGTGAATACACTTAGATGTAGGCTGTAAGTGATGTGCAGATATCCAGCTGCACGAGGTTCAGAGATGAGTCTTCAGAGTCTAACCAGAAGAGCTGTTCTGCTGATCCATTACTTTTCCACTCCTAGAAGCCCAAGATGTGATTGAAGTGTCCCTGAAATGACAAAATTTCATGTCACTAAAAACTATCTCACAGAAAATGGTAAGTCTTCTCCCTCAGTGTAAAACCTCAAACTTCATTTTAAAAGAAACTGACAGTTCCAATAACTGCATGAGGAGTGCGCATGAGGAGCTTCTCCTCTCCCTCTACCCTGTCCTGGTGAGGATGCAGCTGGAGTCTGGGGTCCAGTTCTTCAGTCTCCCAGTTGAAAAGAAAGGGAAATACCAGATAGAGTCCAGTAGAAGCTGCAGAGATGCTGAGGGGCCTGGAACATCTCGGTGAGGTGGAAAGGTTGAGAGTCTGGGGACTGTTGAGCCTGCAGATGAGCAGCCTGAGACAATCTTCTCAATGTTCAGCAATGAGGATGGGGAGGGCAAGAGGATGGGGGCCAGACTCTTGTCAGTGGTGCCCAGAGACAGAATAAGAGACAATGGGCACAAACTGGAACTCGGAAGGTTCCATCCAAACATGAGAATAAACTTCTTTGGTGGTAGGCTGCTGGAGCCCTAGAACAGGCTGCCTGGAGAGGTTGTGGAGTCTCCTTTTCTGAAGAGCTTCCAACGCCACTTGGCCATTGTGATCCTGGGCAAGCTGCTGTGGGTGCTTCTGCTTTAGCAGGGGGGGTTAGACTAGATGATCACCTAGATGAGGTCACTTCCGACCCCACCATGCTAAGAAGAAACCAGAACCCAGGAGGTTCCACCTTGTTCTCAGCTACAGAGTGCTATATAATCAGTCATTTAAAACGTGACGCAAGCGCAGAACCCAGCACTTGGTCTTGTTGAACCTCATCCCACTATCAATCCAGCCTGGTCAGATCCCCCTGTAGAGCCCCAAGCCAATCAACACTTCCTAAATTCTGCTTTTAAGAGTGAATTTGAAAAAACGTCTTTGCAGTCTCTCTATTTTCCAGCTGCTGCTGGTGGAAATATTAATTTGTGAGCTGCTGGTGTACTTCAGAAATGATGAATCAATTCACTTCTTTTATTTACATGCTCTGTTCTTGAAAAGAAAAGCCCTAATTGCAGTTTTTATTAATTTCATGATTTATGGATCTAATAGTTAAGAGCAAGTTCATCTTTTATGTGAGAAGGAAAGTTAATATACTCACAGATTCTCCAGCCATACATCTTGGGCAAGGCTGGGCAGTACCTCTGCTTCCCTGGGTTTCAAAGCTCTGGTGAACGAGAACATACACAACATGACCAGACAAAAGAGAAAATTCTGCCATTAGTTGTGATTTTAAGAAGTATTTGAAATTGAGTCTAAAAACCAAGACATTGTTAACAATGTAAACGTACCATTGAGTTTTGCTTTGTTTTTGCAGCCCAGGGACCATAGCCAGCAGAGATTTTCTGTTTTGAGTCCAGCTCCACAGCACAATCAATGAGGAGAGCATCGGCCTGGTTTGGGAGGGGTTCTAAGGGCTTGCATAGTCGTTTCTGCAAGAATTAAAGCAAGCAGTGACATGTCATTCACAGTGAAGGTGGTGAGACATTGCAACAGGTTGCCCAGGGAGGTTGTGGATGCCCCTCCCAAGGAGATGTTCAAGATCAGTTTGGATAAAGCCTTGAGCTACTTGGTCTAGTGGGAGACAGCCCTGCACATGGCAGGGGGGGGTCAAAACAGGATTATTATTAAGGCCCCCTTTAACCCAAACCATTCTGTAATCTATCTCATCTCAACAGGCTGCTGAACATTTTCAGGGTTTTAGTGCTTATGATCTCTCATTCACTTGGAAGACGTGACTTGGTCACTGCTACATCTTGTGCCCCACCTTCAGCTGCAGCTGGGTGGGCTGCACAAAGGCTCTACCAAAGACTTGCTTCTGGGCACATCAAGGGCACTGCTACAGCTTGTGCCACACCTTGGGCTGCAGCTGCAAGGAGGAGCAGCCAGGACAGGGGACCCTCAACTGCCCAACAAGAGATTGCAGTCCATGGATGGCATCTGCAGGAGATAGATGAGGGATCACCAGGACTGAGATTCTTCTCCACTGGCTGCTGTCCCAGGAGGACTCTGTTCCTTCTGTCTTCCATCCCTGTGTTCTTGAACCCAGTTCCATAAATCACCTCCCTGAATCTTGTTCCCATCTGCTTCTGAGTCCAGTCCAGGACTTGCCCAGTGCCTGTCCCCAGCATCGGTGCTTCTGTCATTGCCATCAAGTCTTGTGTTCCCTACTAATTTTTGTTTCTTTATCTCTATTCCATGGGATTGTTGTTCATTCCATCCCAGCTGGTGGAGTTTCTTTCCTACCCCATCAGTCTCTCTCCCTTCTTTCCTTTGGGAAGGTAGAGGTTTCATGGAAAACCTCTGGTGACCAGTCCAGCTCTGACCTGTGACAGTAAGTTAGTATAATGTGGACTATTAAGACAATGGGCCAGAACAGCAAAATACTGCATTTAATGCATGCTGGATGTGCAGGGAAATCTGCACATCTGTACCTCAGCTTTCATAAAGTGGGGAGAAAATACCACTGGGAGCAGTGGGAGTGAAGAACATCCTTCACCCTCCATTAGTGGCAGTTCAGCACAGAGTTTATCAAAGGAGCGGAGATCAGGGGATGTTGTGTGAAATGACTAATTACAGCCAGGAAACAGAAGGAAAACCCTGAAGCCAACTCAGACAGCTATGAAGACATATCTTGTAATGATTTCTGTCTCTTCCTCTGAATGCTGCCACCTTTTTACAGCTTCCCATTGCTACAGAACCAACTCACTCTGTGCTCTTCAAGCCCCAACTTGCACTGGAGCAGGCTGCCCAGAGGTCTCCTCTGGAGAGATTCCAAACCCACCTTGACATTGTGATCCTGCACAAGCTGTTATGGGTCCCCCTGCTTTACAGATTCACAGACTGCATTGGGTTGGAAGGAACCCTCAAATATCTTCTCATACAACCACCCTGCACTTAACAGGGACACCTCTGACTAGATCAGGCTGCCCAGGGTCACCTCAAGTCTGATCTTGAATATTTCCATTGATGGGGCCACAACCATGTCCCTGGGCAACATGTTCCAGTATTTTCATCATCGTCATTGTGAAGAACTTCATCCTAACGTCCAAACCAAATCTACCCTGCTCCAGTTTCAAACCACTGTCCCTTGTCCTATCACCAGAAGCTCTTCTAAAACAGTCACTCTCCATCTTCCTCTAGGTTCCCTTCAGATACTGAAATGCAGCTCTAAGGTCTCCCTGGAGCCCCACCTTCTCTAGGGGCTGAACAGCCCCAGTTCTCTCAGCATGCCCTTGTTATGAAAGGTGCTATAGCCCTGTGAACATCTTTGTGGACCCATTCCAGCAGGTCCACGTGTCTTGCCTTGGGAGTTGGATACAGCACTCCAGGTGAGGTGTCACCAGAGCAGAGTGAAAGAATCACCTCTCTTAATCTGCTGGCTACACTTTTGATGCAGCAGAAGGGTTGGACTAGACAATCTCCAGAGATCCCTTCCAACTCCCATCATACTGGAACTGGAAATGTTAAGTTGCAAGTCTGTGGAAGACACCAACTGGAAACTTTGAGAAGAATCTCCTTGGCCTATGGCTGTTATACCACATAATGGGAAGAGCAGCTAAATCCCAGGGGCTCCTTGAAATTGTTAACAGTAAATTAAGTGAATAATGGGAAATGTCAAACCTCCTACAGACATTTCAGGGTCTGACTGAATTCTGAAGAGATACACATGCTTTTGAAGTGTTTGTTTTTTTTTCCTGTCCAAACTTTATTTAAGGAATAACAACAGTCAATCTCTTCCACCAGAGTATGATTTCATGGGCAGGAGACATGTTGCCACAGAACTAACAAGACTATTGAAGCAGAAAAAGGAAATTTAAAATGTATGTTATGCAAAACTAAAAATGGATCAACAGGAACCTCAGTGGAAAAAAAAAAAGGGGGGGTAAAAACAAGGAGTTGAAACGAGAAAACTATCAAGGAAGAGAGGATATTTGGATGGGAACTAAATCAAAAAGTGAAATATGTATTGTGCTAAGAAAGTGAATAATGTAATAACAAAAAGTCTGAGAAGATCCTCTATAGATAGGGTTCCTTCCACTGGGAAAACATTTTCTTCTTTGTTGCTGAAGAACTCGTCCTTTATTAAAAGGTAGAGCAGAGCAGCAACTAGCAAGATGTGGGAGATGAAGGGGAAAAGGGAAAGAAAATGACATCAGAAGAAATTTTGCTTATTAAAAATAAATTCAAGGTATTGTGTTTTTGTGGGGGTTAAGATACTTAGCATCAGTCAGAGGAATTCAGCAGATAGCTGACAAACTTCTCATAGCCATGCCAAGACAATTTGTGGAAGTTTCTAGCAGGGATTGGCTCCAGGGAAGCCTTCACCCTCTGAAATTCTTCCTTAGGAAAGAAACAATCACTACATCACTAGACTAGAAATTAGACTGCATAGTAGAAAGCAATTCTTTACAGTGAAGGTGGTGAGACACTGGAACAGGTTGCCCAAGGAGGTTGTGGGTGCCTCCTGCTAAAGCAGGGGCACCCACAGTAGCATACCCAGGACCACAATGGCCAGGTGGGTTAGGAATCACTCCAGAGGACACTCCACAACCTCTCTGGGCAGCTTGCTCCAGAGCTCCAGCATCCTCACACTAAACAAGTTTCTCCTCATCTTCAGACAGAGCCTCCTGGGTTCCAGTTTGTGTCCACTGCTCCTTGTCCTGTTACTAGGCACCATGGAAAAGAATCTGTCCCCAGCTTCTTGCTCTCCACAGACCCTTTAGCTGTTGCTGAGCGTTGAGAATCCCCTCAGGCTGCTCTTCAGGCTCAACAGCCCCAGGCCTCTCAACCTTTCCTCCTCACAGAGATGCATAAAAGACCCCCCAGCATCTTTGTAGATTCCAATGTACTCTCTCCAATAGTTCCCCCTCTTGAACTGGGAAGCATAGAATTGGAGTCAATTCTCCAGATGTGGCCTCACTAGGGCAAAGTAGAGGGCAGGAGAATGTAAATGTATTAAATGTCACTTAAATGCATCAAACCATGGTATCTCAGTTGTTATCTAGACCATAACAACAGTTTATAGTGAAAAACAAAAACCAAAAAACACCCAGCCTCTGATGTCTTGCGTAGGCTGCTCCATGTAGAAAATGTTCTGAGCTGTACTAAGAAAAGTTCACTCAAAACTACCTCGCAGAGCTTGACTCATGTATTTTGCTACCTGTAGAAAGACAGCAACGTCAATTCTGCATTACCCTGTCCTGGAATTTTCAGAATATTATCTGGAATGCAGATAACTAGCTCATTAATCACAGAATGAGTTTAGTTGGAGAAGACCTCCAAGATCATCAAGTAGAATCATTCTCTAATTCTGCCGAGTCTGGTGCTAAACCACGGCCATCAGCATCACATCTCTCCATCTCTCAAACACCTCCAGAGGTGGGGATTCAACCATTCTCCCTGGACAGCCTTTCCACTCTTTGAAAACTCTTTCAGCAAAGAATTTTCTTCTGATACCCAACCTAAACCTCCCCTGGGGTGACTAGAGGCTATTCCCTCTTGTCTGAACACTTGTTCCTAGGGAGGAGAGACCAGCCCAAAGAATGCCGCCTTTGGTGCACAAACTGCAACTCAAGAAGCAGAATAAAGCTATTTTTTCCCTGTCTAATATCCAAAACAGGAGAAAGAAAAAGAGAAATTCCTTCTTTGCTATGTAACTTCATCAGGAACAGGAGAAAGTTCACAGAACAGGTTGTTTCTCTTCTCTGCAAATGTCTCTGATAAAGGATGTTAGTTTCTAACTACACGAGTTTTGCTCCTCTCGCACATGGACAAGGATGGCTGAGTACCAGCAGGGGACGGTGTGAAAACCAGAAGCGGTTTTTTTGGAACTCCTCTTCGTTTTACAAGGTCAACACTTTGAGACTTCCGAAGAACCACGATAACAAGGTGGTGAGGGAGAAATGCCTTGCTGGGATGAATGTCGGTGGAAAAGCCCAGCTGAATGGCAAACAGCTCCAGGTGCCCCCCAAGCGAACGCCGAGTACATCACTCCCCGCCAACGGCTGCGCGCACTCCTTTAACACCGAGAGAGGCGAGGCCAAGGGGCACCGCTGCTCCCCTCCGTGCTGACACCGGGACCGCTCTTGTGCGGTACTGTCGCCTCGCCGCCACCAGGGGGAACCGGCGCCGTACCACCGGTAGCCACGGAGCCAGCAGCCGCCTCACGACCCAGCTCTCTCCCACAGCACCGGGGCCAGTGGCAGCCTCATGGCTCCGAGACCAAGGACCAACAGCAGGCTCATCGCTCCCTCACAGCCCCGGAGCTAGCGGCTCGCGGCCGCCTCACTGCCCCCGGGCCGCCAGCTCCCTCATCACTGCCGCATGGCTCCGGGACTAACGGCTCACAGCCGCCTCGTGGACCCGCGGCAGCTCCGCGGCCGGCGGGCAGGGCGAGCCTCTCGCAGTCCCGGGGTCAGCGGCTGCCGCCGCGCATCACACCGCGTCCCCTCAGAGCCAGCGGCCTCCCGGCCAAGCGGAAAACGGACTGCAGGAGCTGCCGAGGCCGCGTTAAATTGCGCACCAGGAGCCACAACGGCCGAGCCCAGCAGGCCGCTCTTGCATCCCGCCGCAAACGCGTACCGGCGGAACTTACACGCTCCGGCTCCTCCGGCTCGTACGCACGCAGCGCGCTTCGCCGCCCCCGCGCAGGCAGCGCGGACATGGCGGACAGGCACCGTCCTCCCTCCCCGACTTCCTCCCCTCCCCCTGCTCGCGGCACCCGGCTGGCCTCCGCCGCCAGCCAGCCCTGAGGCTGCGCCGGCGCCCCGTGGGGCGGAGCTGGGACCAGGGCCGGACCGGAGGGGCCGCTTCCCCTGGCCGCAGTATCCGTAACTCGAAGCGTTGCAGCAGGGAAAAATAAGGACGGGGCGTTGGTGGTTTGTCTGGGTTTGTTGCGCCGCTACGAGGAGGTAGAGAGGTCAGTACCGCTGGCTTGCGCCTCCTCCTCTGACGGGACCTTCGCTCCCAGGGAGGGGAGGGCCCAGCTGACTTCGTCGGGGTCATAGAATCATTAAGGTTAAAAAAGATCCCTAAGATCATTGAGCCGTCAACCCAACACCACCATGGCCACTACACCATGCCCCTTGGTGCCATGTCCACATGTTTCTTGAACTCCTTCCAAGGATTCCACCACCCCTGGGCAGCTTGTTCCAATGCCTGTCCACTTGCAGCAAAGGAATTGTTCCACATGTCCAAACTTATCTTTCCACTGGCACAGTTTCAGACCAATTCCTCTCATTCTATCACCTGATACCAAGGAGAAGAGACCAACCATAGAACAGGCTGCCCAGGGAGGTGGTGGAGTCACCATCTCTGGAGGTGTTAAGAAACACCCAGACATGTCACTTGGAGACATGGCTTAATAGCCATAGTGGTCTTAGGTTGGTGGTTGGACTTGATGATCTTAGAGGGCCTTTTCCAACTGGAACTATGACATGATTCTACAACCTTCCACCTGGCTCCTGCCTCCTTTCAGGGAGTTGTAGAGAGCCAGAAGCTCTCCTCTCAGCCTCCTTTTCTCCAGGCTGAACAATTCCAGTACCCTCAGTTGCTCCTCACCAGACCTATTTTCCAGACTCTTTATTGTCCATCTAATGATGGTGGCAGTGGGTCATCACCATCGATGACTGGATTTGTGTTTGATCAACATTATGAGTGTTTTCTGTATGGCTAGCAAAAGAATTAAAAGCTGCCTGGCAATTTCAAGTGGTCTTCAATTATCTGTTAACCTCAGGTAGCCTTAATCCTGTCAATCACTGGCATTGTGTGTCAGATAAAACCTTAGGTCCTTCATTTTGCTGGGTGTCCAGGCCAGCCCAGTATATCCCTGGTCAGAAGGGTCTAACACACTGCTTGGTGTTTCCGCCCTCCTAAATTGAGCTGTTGTGGAGGAGAGGTATTGCCACACTTATCCCTGCCTTTCATTCCTTTAGAGCTTATCCTTCACTGGGGATCCAGTTGTACTCACAGTTTATGCTCCGTCACACTCTTCAAGCCTGAGGGCCTAGCACACAAAAATAATCCACACATTCTAGGGTTTGTTTTGTTTTTAATTTAGCATTTGACATGCCTGATAGAAAAACAACCTTAAAGCTAGGTAATCCACTTTGCAGAACATCTGAAGCATAAGTCGTCACAGAGTTTGAACCAAACCCAAATCCATCCACAACAAATCATATTTATTTAATTATTTCTAAGCCACTTTGCAGTTCCACCCCCAGAACCTATTTATCACAGAATCACAAAACCACAACATGGTTGGAAAGGTCATCTGAAGACCACCTACTCCAAACACCTGGTAAGGCTTGGGCACTCACAGGGACTTGCCCATGATCACAATGGCCAGGTGGGTTGGGAATCTCTCCAGAGGAGACTCCACAACCTTTCTGGGCAACCTGCTCCAGGGCTCCAGAACCCTCACACCAAACAAATTTCTCCTCATCTTCAGACTGGGTTCCAGTTTGTGCCTATTACCCTGTGTCCTGTTACTGGGCACCACTGAAAAGATTCTGTCCCCAGCTTCTTGCTCTGCACAGGCCTTTTAGCTTCTCCACAGGAGAAGACTTCACAACTCTGGGCAGCCTGCTGCAGGGCTCCAACACAGAAGTTTGTCCTCCCATTCAGGTGGAACTTCCTGGATTCAAGTTTATGCGTGTTGTCTCTTGTCCTGCCACTGGCTCACTCTTTAGCTTTTGCTGAATATTGAGGAGATCCCCTCTCAGGCTGCTGACATCCAGGCTTGCAGCCTCAGGCCTCTCAGCCTTTGTCTTCTGTGAACTCCAGCATTTCATGGAATACCAATTTTCAAGGAGAATAAAGTCATAGTATCCTTTGGGTTGGAAGGGACTTCTTCAGCTGACCTGGTCCAAGTCCCTGCTGAAGCAGGGTCTCTAGAACAGGCTACCCAGGACTGTGTCCCATAGTATTTCAAGTGTGAGGCTTCCACAGCCTCTTGGGGCAGCCTGCACAGTAAAAAATCTGAGAAATCACCAAAAAAAAAAAAAAAAAAANAAAAAAAAACAAAAAAAAAAAAAAAAAAAAAAAAGTTCAGGGGTTTTGAGCATTACAAAAAAATTATTTCCATAAAGAGTAGTCAGGCACTGGAACAGGTTGCTCAGGGAGTCATCATCCCTGGAGGTGTTCAAGAAATGTGTGGACATTGCAGTTTAGGGTATGGTTTAATGGCCATGGTGGTGCTGGGCTGAAGGTTGGACTCGATCTTAGATGTCTTTCCCAACTCAAACAATTCTATGATTATGATTCTATGTTTGCCTTTCATAAACAGATTCAGCAGTTACAAACATCTCCAACCTATCAAACTGTTTCTCCACTCACCTTTTTGAGCATGGGAGCTCTGCCCTTCCAGACATAGTGGGTCTTTGTTATGTCCTTTGTCCAAAACTATCTGATATATTTAGGTCTTCAACCGAGACCTTAATTTTACCATTATCTGAGAGGAAAATGTCAGCATTTCCATGTTTGCTGTATTTGATTCCCAGTTAACCCCCCTCCTCATTTTGTTTTATTCTGTGTCTACAACTCTTCCTGACATTTAATCAGCAAAACTAGTGACCTGTCATAGCCTTGTCCCACTGCTCTACACTGAGACCTGACAGGTTTTGCAGTCACTTCTTGTTTCAGAATATTTGCTCTTTGCTTTGCAGTGTTCATGCTGCACAACCCTTTCACCTCCCAAACCTTTACATTCATCTAGACCAAAGTGGTTTTCATTTTGTCATGCATCCAAAGTCAACAAATAGTGCTGGACTATGTTTGCTTGTCACAAAAAGGCCTTTTTCAGAACTGTTCTGCATTTCTGACACTATCAGTGGCCTCTTCCCTCTAATTATTATGATTTTTCTATGCTCATCATTAGAGGTGTTCAAGAAATGTGTGGACATGACACTTTGGGATGTGGTTTAATGGTCGTGGTGGTGTTGTGTTGATGGTTGATATTGAGGTATTTCCCAGCCCAAACAATTCTATGTTTCTATGATCTTCTGAATCCGTCACTTTCACCCTTATTAATTCTACTATACCTTCTTAGCACATCCAAGTTTTTGTGTTTTGTTTTTTTCTTCTTCATGTTCAAGGCTCTTTCAACACCATAGAATAAATGGGGAGGTTCTCCTCCTCCACAGCTCTGCCTTATTGAGGCCACAGCTGGAGTCCAGGGTTCAGTTCTGCCTTTCTCAGTTCGAGGGACATGGAATGACTGGAAGGAGTCCAACAGATGCTCCAAAGATGCTGAGGAGAGTGGAGCATCTCTGTGAGGAGGAAAGGTTGAGAGGCCTGGGGCTGTTGGCCATGGAGAAGAGCAGCTTGAGAGGGGATCTGATCAATGCTCAGCAACAGCTAAAGGACCTGTGAAAGGCAAGAAAATGGGACCAGACTCTTGTCAGCGATACCCAGGGACAGGGCAAGGGCAGTATGCACAAACTAGAGTCCTGGAGGTTCTGTCTGAAGATCAGGAGAAACTTGTTTGGTGTGAGAGTGCTGGAGCCCTGGAGCAGACTGCCCAGAGAGGTTGTGGAGTCTCCTCTGGAGAGATTCCCAACCCACCTGGCCATTGTGATCCTGGGCAAGCTGCTGTGGCTACCCCTGCTTTAGCATGGAGCTTGGACTCTCAGGTCCAGTGGTCCCTTCCAGCCCCACCATGCTGGGATTCTGTGATGTTATGAGGAATAAATTATGGCTATGGAGAGCCACTAACGACTGCAGGGTAAGGATATAAGCAATAGTATGGCCAGTAGGACCAGGGCAGGGATTGTGCCCCTGTGCTCAGCACTGATGAGGCCACACCTCAAACTGTGGGTTCACTTTTGAGCCCTTCACTTCAAGAAGGACATTGAGGTACTGGAGCAGGTCTAGAGAAGGGCACTAAAAATGGTGGAGAGCCTGGAGAACAGGTCTGGTGAGGAGCAGCTGAGGGACCTGACAGTTTAGCCTGGAGAAAAGAAGGCTGAGAGGAGACCTTCTGGCTCTCTACAACTCCCTGAAAGGAGTTTAGAGCCATGCGGGGGTCTCTTAAGAAACAAGGAGTGACTTGGGAGTGACCCAACCCCACTCCACATCAGCCTGCTGTGTGTGTCCTCAGGTTTTCTTTCATCCCAATTCAGGTATCACCTCTGCAATCACATTCGTTGCAACTTGAGGTGAGCAGTAGATCACCTCGGCACGGTGGGAGGCTTGCCAGATGAATTTGGCCTGTTGCCTGTTGTTCCATCTGGAGGCACTGAAGCCTGGGTTTTCCCTGGGACCATGCTGCCAAATCCTCCATATGGGATGCCCAGAAATATAGCCTAATGTTAGGGAGATTTAGTTCTCCTGTGTCTCAATAGGCCTATACATTTTTAACAGCAATCCTCGTTTTTACCTTGCACCTTGAAAAGCTCTTGTGAACCTTCTTGAAGAGTGAGGGCTTAAATTATGTGACATAGCTGTAGTTGACATAAGATTTATGTCTCGAATCATGGAATTGTGGAATGGTTTGTGTTGGAAGGGACCTTTAAAAGCCACCCAGTCCAACTCCCATGCAGTCAACAGGGACATCTCCAGCTGAAGGAAGTGCTTAGAGCCCCAAGCAGCCTGACCTGCAATGGTTCCAGGGATGGGGCATCTCTGACTTCTCTGAGCAAACTGGGCCAGGGTGTCACCCTACTCTGTGTTAAATATTTCTTCCTTCTCTCCAGTCTTAATCTCCCTCTTTGAGTTTAGCCCATCACCCCTTGTCCTGTCACAACAGGTCCTGCTCAGAAGCCAGTCTCAGCTTTCATATTGGCCCCTTTAAGTACTGGAAGGCCACAAGAAGGTCTCCCTGGAGCCTACATCTTACTTTCTCTTTGTTTTCAACAGAATTTATATGTTTGTGTTTTCTCAGAAATATTCTTTCTGAAAAGACAATAACTCAATTGAGATATTAATATTTTAGGTAGGATTAATTTCTGTTCTGCTTTTTAGATTTCAGATATAATATTGCTGATGACTGCCACAGGTCAGGGCCGGTCTGGCCACCAGAGAAGTCCAAGGGACTCTCCATGAACCCATCTCTCTTCCCAAAGGGAAGAAGGAGAGAGACTGATGGGGTGGAAAAGAAACTCAGCCAGCTGGGATGGAAAGAACAACAATCCTATGGAATAGAGACAAAGAGACATGAACCAATACGGAGCCCAAGACCTGATGGCAATGACAGAAACACTGATGCTGGGGGCAGGCACTGGGCGAGTCCTAGACTGGACTCAGAAGCAGATGGGAACAAGATTCAGGGAGGTGATTTATGGAACTGGGTTCAAGAACACAGGGATGGAAGACAGAAGGAACAGAGTCCTCCTGGGACAGCAGCCAGTGGAGAAGAACCTCAGTCCTGGTGATCCCTCATCTTTCTCCTGCAGATGCCATCCATGGACTGCAATCTCATATCAGACATCTGAGGGTCCCCTGTCCTGGCTGCTCCTCCCTGCAGCTGCAGCCCAAGGTGTGGCACAAGCTGCAGCAGTGCCCTTGGTGTGGCCTGGAGCAAGCCTCAGGCAGAACCTTTGTGCAGCTCAGCCCTTGGCAGGAACTCTCCCATCAGCTTCTCCCCGCCAGAAGCAGCTCCTGGCTGTGCAACGCTGCTCTGAGCTTCAGCAAGTGGTTCCCTGAACAGAGCTTGAGCTGGAAAGTCCCAGGTCTGACCAGAGCCAGCTTTGCTCCAGCTCACACCAGGACAATATTCAATATGTCAAATTTTCATGTTGAATTTTTAAAGAGAAATATTCTTCAGGGTGCTTTATGACCAACATTTTAACAGTAGAGATCAGACAGGATTTAGTGGTTTTGGGCAGGTTTTTTTTTTGTTTTGTTTTTGTTATTTTCCTCTTTCCACATCAAAAATACATGAATATTATTACATAAAACAAACTAAAACATTCACTCTTCTTATCCTGTTCTATTTCTTCACAGTGTGATTCCTCAGTACCAGTTGTAATCCTGGTTCCAGTGGCATGAGGTGTAGCAGCTGCATATTTATGGGTAGTGAGCTTGAGGAGTGAAAATCTAATTTCAGGTTGATGTTATAACTGAAGCTTTTCAATAGTCTTGGCAAATCTGAAGATTTCCTTTTTCACCACTCAGTGTAAAAAAATTCTCCCTTCTCTGCAGTCTGAATCTCCCTCTTTAAGTTTAAACCATCACCCCTTGTCCTGTCCCAACAGATCCTGCTCAAAAGTTTGTCCCAACTTTCTGACTGGCCCCTTTTATTTTTGAAAGGCTGCTGCCTTAGTTTGGTAATCATCTGAACAGTGACTTTTCATGAATATCAGATGTAATGCACTGGCTAAAGATTTTAATTTTACTTAAAAACAAGATATGCAAAATACAGGTCTGTTTTCCTCATTCACAACTGATTCAGCAGTTAGAGGTTTGGCTTTTAGCTGTCAAAAGAGCCTTGGAGCAGGCTGCCCAAAGGGGTTGTGGAATCTTCTTCTTTGGAGAGATTCCAAACCCACCTGGACATTGTAATCCTGGGCAAGCTACTGTGGGTCCCCCTGCTTTAGCAGAGGGGTTGGATTGGATGATAGAATCATAGAATCATAGAATGGTAATGTTGGAAGCGACCTCAAGGATCATCTAGTTCCAACCCCCTGCCATAGGCAGGGACACCTCCCACTAGTACAGCTCACTCAAGGCCTCCTCCAACCTGGCCTTGAACACCTCCAGGGAGGGAGCATCCACGACCTCCCTGGGCAACCTGTTCCAGTGCCTCACCACCCTTACTGTAAAGAACTTCCTCCTAACATCCAGTCTAAATCTCCCCTCTGCCAGTTTAAACCCATTGCCCCTTGTCCTGTCGTTGCAGGACCTTGTAAATAATCCTTCCCCAGCCTTCCTGTAGGCCCCCTTCAGATACTGGAAGGCTACTATCAGGTCCCCTCGAAGCCTCCTCTTCTCCAGGCTGAAGAGCCCCAACTCTCTCAGCCTGTCCCCATAGGAGAGCTGCTCCAGCCCTCTGATCATCTTTGTGGCCCTCCTCTGGACCCGCTCCAACACTTCCAATGTCACTCTGATGTCCAGAGGTGCCTTACAATTCCTGCCATGCTGCGATTCTGTGATATTACCAGGAACAGATCATGGCCACAGAGAGTCACAAACAACTGCAGGATAAGGATATGAGCCAGCAGCATTGTGCAGAGATGGTTAAGGTCACCAGCATTCCGCCTTTGATCAGTAGTAGTGTGCCAAGCAGAATCAGGACAAGGATTGTCCCCTTGCATTGAACACTGGTGAGGCCACACCTTCAGTACTGGGTTCTGTTTTGTGCCCTCACTCCAAGAAGGACATTGAGGGCCTGGAGTAGGTTCAGAGAAGGGCAATGAAGCTGGTGAAGCATCTGGAGAACAGATCTGGAGAGGAGCAGCTCAGGAAACTGAAGTTGTTCAGTCTGGAGTAAAAAAGGCTGAAGGAAGGTCTTCTGGCTCTCTTCATCTCCCTGAAAGGAGCTTGGAGCTAGGTAGGGATTGGTTTCCTCTCCCAAGGAACAAATGATAAGACAAGAGGAAATGGCCTCAAATTGCACCAGGGGAGGTTCAAGTGGGTCATAAGAAGAAACTGCTTTCCTGGGTTATGTGATATATGGAGACTTGGCTTTCACACAATAATGTATTCATAAGACTTAATCAGTAAAATCACAAGGTAGCTGGTGCTGTTAAGAGCTGCCAGGGTGCCCAGGACCCAAGATAATAGTGCTGCAGTGAGCGTGGGGAGGATCCAGGAGGCCCCTCTGATTGATGTTCAAAGAAAAGACAAGAGGGCAAGTTCACCTTTTAAAGACCAGCTGTTGTTTTGATCCAAAGGACTAAGGGGTGAGGGTTAAGGGGAGTTAGGGGTAGTGCTTAGAAAATGTAAAAGGATATTAATGAATATGTATTAAGCTAATACAATGTTATCTTGTCCTTATCCTATATAAGCATTATTACCTATTGTTAGTGTGTGCCTCTAGCAATCTTGTTATTTGCTATGCACCCAGCGCTGTTTGCCGTTATGCTATAATAAACCTTTTATACTTAAGTTTTAGAGTGAGTTCATTTCTCACAGTTATCAGACTGGAACAGGCTCCCCAGGAGGGTGGTTGAATCCCCATCTCTGGAGGAGTTTCAAACCCACAAAAATATGGTGCCAAGTGACACGGTTTAGTTCAGGCTTGGTAGAGTCAGAGAATGGTTGGACTCAATGATCATGGATGTCTTTCCCAACCAAAGTGATTCTGTAATTTTATGATAAATGTAAGGACTAGGACAAGGATAAGGGTATGATGGGGATAACAGTAGGGATATAACTAAGGATAGGGATTGAGCTAAGCATAGGGTAAGGATAAGAATAAGGATAAAGATGGAAGTAAGAATAGAGAGAAGGATAGAAGTAAAGACAGGGATAAGGGTAGGAATGGAGCTAAGGCTAGAGATAGGGCTAATGATTTGACTTAAGAGAGTGGTATAAACAAGGATAGGGATAAGGTTAAATATAGGGGTTAGGCTAGAGATAGGGCAAAGGAGAGGGCTAAGGATAGGGGCAGAGATAAGGCAAAGCAGCCCCATTAACAAAACTCGTTCAGTACTGTATGTAAGCCTTGAACTTCAGATTTATATTCATGAACTGCAATTTGTCAGTAGGATTGCAGACTGCAAAAGGGCTGGGAAGCAGCTCCCAGAAACCACAGCCTGCAAACCACCATTCTTTCAGAGGGTCGAACATCATCCGGATGGGGTAAGACTAACATCAACTCCCTTGCAGCTCAGCACGGCAGCCACCACTGCCCCAGCGGCGGCAGGGCAGGCCCTGCCCATCGCGGAGACCACACCTCCCTGGGCGGTGTCCCCGCGCGGCGCCTGCGCGCTCGTAGCGGCGCCTGCGCCTCTGCTTAGCGCGTCTGCTCTTTCGGTGCTCGGGCCATGGCGGCCGGGGAGGTGGCCACGGCGGGGTCTGTCGAGCAGTTCCAGCAGCTGCTGCAGCAGAAGGACAGGTGGAGCTGGGCACCGGTGGGGATGAGGACCGCGGGTGGTAGGATGCGGCCGTCGAGCGCTGAGGGAACGGGGCCTGCCGCCGGGGGAACCCCGCGCTGGGCCGGCCTGAGCTGGCCTTCCCCGGGAGGGAGGGTGCAGGCTTCCCGGCGAGGGGCGGTGGCGGGGCTTGACGGGAGAAACGTGCTGTTGGATGTGCTCCTGTCTGCCCTCAGTCGTGGCTCCGGAATCCCTTCGGGTCGAGCGCCGTGAAAGGCCTGTGCCGAGGCCCCGTCGTGCCCCTAGGCTGAATGAAACCTTGGTAGGGAAGTGAAAAACACGCATAGACTGGAGGAAGGCTCCGGGTTTTCCTCTCGGCACCTTATTTTTTAATCACCGGTTTCCTCAGGTACAGCTTACGGGGTTTTAGGGCTGCTGAGGCATTCGGACGGTGATGTGTTGAAGCTAGAAGCCTGCAGTGGGCCCTTCCTCTGCAGCGCCAAAGCTGCAGCAGGACCCGGTGTAGGGGATAGGAATCATAGATGGGCAGAAAATTTGTGTGAGCCAGAGCTTTCAGGAAGCTTAAGAATTTTATTTTTCTCCTGTCTTAACAAAGCAACGGTTCCTCTACAACTTTTTGAATGAAAACTGCAGCATTGGGTGGTTTATTGAGAAGTAATGCAAAAGTGAACGGCCCATCTCTAGTGTAACGGGGCTGGTTTGTCATAAACTTGAATTTCTGCCATGCTAATGAGGAACTGACAGGGCTGCTTTGAGGTCTCATCTTGGACTGTTGATTCTCTGTAGCTACTGGGCAGTGGCAATACTGTGGCCAGCAGGACCAGGGTAGTAATTGCCACAGAATCACAGAATTAACCAGGTTGGAAAAGACCTCTAGGCTCATCGAGCCTATCATCTAACCCTTCTGATTAACTAAGCTATGGCACTAAATGCCTCGTCCAGTCTCCTCTTAAACACCTCTAGGGATGGTGGCTCCACCACCTCCTCGGGCAGCCCATTCCAATGCCAATCACTCTTTGTGTGAATAACTTCTTCCTAATGTTCAGCCTAAACCTGCCCTGGTGCAGCTTGAGGCTGTATCCTCTTCTTCTGTCACTGGGTGTCTGGGAGAAGAGACCAACCCCTGCCTGGCTACAACCTCCTTTCAAGTCGTCGTAGAGACCAGTAAGGTCTCCCCTGAGCCTCTTCGCCAGGCTGAACAACCCCAGCTCCCTCAGCTGCTCCTCATCGGGCTTGTGCTCCAGCCCCCTCACTAGCCTTGTTGCCCTTCTCTGGACACATTCAAGAACCTCAACATCTTTCTTAAATTGAGGGGCCCAGAACGGGACACAGTACTCAAGGGTGGCCTGACCAGTGCTGAGTGCAGGGGCAGAATGACTTCCCTGGTCCTGCTGGCCACAGTGTTCCTGATCCAGGCCAGGATGCCATTAGCCTTCTTGGCCACCTGGGCACACTGCTGGCTCGTGTGCCGTAGCCGTTAACCANCGTCGTAGAGACCAGTAAGGTCTCCCCTGAGCCTCTTCGCCAGGCTGAACAACCCCAGCTCCCTCAGCTGCTCCTCATCGGGCTTGTGCTCCAGCCCCCTCACTAGCCTTGTTGCCCTTCTCTGGACACATTCAAGAACCTCAACATCTTTCTTAAATTGAGGGGCCCAGAACGGGACACAGTACTCAAGGGTGGCCTGACCAGTGCTGAGTGCAGGGGCAGAATGACTTCCCTGGTCCTGCTGGCCACAGTGTTCCTGATCCAGGCCAGGATGCCATTAGCCTTCTTGGCCACCTGGGCACACTGCTGGCTCGTGTGCCGTAGCCGTTAACCAGTACCCCAAGGTCCCTCTCTGCCTGACTGCTCTCCAACCACTCTGTACTGGCCACACCTTGAGTACTAGATTCAGTTTTGGACCCATCACTCCAAGAAGGACATTTAGGGGCTGGAGTAGGTCCAGAGAGGGGCAGTGAAGCTGGTGAGGGTTCTGGAGAACAGGTCTGGAGAGAAGCAGCTGAGGGAACTGGGACTATTCAGCCTGGAGAAAAGGAGACTGAGGGGAGATATTATGGCTCTCTACAATTCCCTGAAAAGGGGCTGAAGCCAGGTGAGTGTGATCTTTTCTCCCAAGGAGCAAGTGACAGGACATTGCTCTCTACAACTACCTGAAAGGAGGTTGTAGTCAGGTGGGGGTTGGTCTCTTCTCCCAGGCAACCAGTGACGGAACAAGAGGACACAGACTGCACCAGGGCAGGTTTAGGCCGGACATTAGGAAGAAATTCGTCATGGAAAGAGTGATTGCCCACTGGAATGGGCTACCCGAGGATGTGGTAGTCACCATCCCTGAGGTGTTTTAAGAGGAGGCTGGATAAGTCACTTAGTGCCATGATTTAGTTAATCAGAATGGTTAGATGATAGGTTGGACTCAATGAGCCTAGAGGTCTTTTCCAACCTGATTAATTCTGTGATTCTGTGACAAGAGAAAATGACCTCAAGTTGCCTCAGGGGAGGTTTAGGTTGGACATGAGGAACAGTTTCTTCATGGAGAGGGTTGTCAAGGCTTAGGCTAGGCTGCCCAGGGCACTGGTGGAATCCCCATCCCTGGAGGGGATGCAGTGCTGAGGGACATGGTTTAGTAGTGATCTGGCAGTGCTGGATTAATGGCTGGACTCAGTGATCTTAAAGGCCTCTTCCAACCCAAGAGATTCTTCTGTGATTCTAGGAAAATAATTTACCTTGACCCAAAAGGAGGATAACGTAAAGTAGTTATTTTCTGGCTATCCCTATCAGAGAATATTTTGCTCTTTTGATTCCACAGTCAACAGACTCTTTGTTTTAAAGGTAGATTTTTGCAATTTTCAACCAATTATTTTGTTATTAATGTACTATAGCAGCAAGACATTGGACTTTTTGTTTCTCCACAGAAAATGTGTGATACTCTTTGGTTTTGCTTCTACTATTAAAGTTTAACAATACTTACACTAAAGAAAGTCAATGTTTTGTCTGGGCCTGCAGCTTTTCCTCCAAAATGTGAAATATACAATGATACAGGCTGAGAAACTTTGGGATTTGCCTTAGACTTTTTGCTTACAAATCCTCTTTTGGAGATAATAGGAGAGAGTTTTGAAATATCTTGGTTGAATTTCAGGAAAAAGTTTTAGAGTCGGATTTGTGCTTCATTTTGCTAATGATTTCCTTCTTTTCTTAATATTTTGAATCATTCTTGCTATTTTTCAAGTGCTTGGATTCATAGAACCATAGAATGCTTTGGGTTGGAAGGTACCTTAGGGATCATACAGTTCTATATCCCCTGCCGTGGGCCAGGAAAATTTCAACTAGATCAGGTTGCTCAAGGCCTCATCTAAGCTGGCCTTGAACACCTCACATGTGTGGTGTCTTGACACCTGTGTCTAATTGTAACCTTAAGAGTTGTTTACTGAATGAATTTGGTGGTAAACTCCTCCTCAAGCATTTGGCCCAAATTAGTTTAAAGTATGTTCTTCATGAAGAGTTTTTAACTGTGTATTGCAGTTGCAGTAGGAGTTCAATGAATTAATTCAATGTCCTTGTAAAATCTGTAGTAGATCTAAGTAGAAGACTAGATATTAGGAAGAAATTCTTTGCAGTGAGACACAGGAGCAGGTTACCCAGGCAGGTTGTGGATGCTTCTTCCATGAAGGTGTACAAGGCCAGGTTGGGTGAGGCTTTGAGCAACCTGGTCTAGTGAAGCTGACCCTGGCGCTAGATGATTTTAAGATCCCTTCCAACTCAAACCATTCTTTGAAGCTGTTTCATCATAAAACTTGATTAAAACACATTTGGGTTTTTTCACTCTTGATCTACTTTTAATAGTTTGAGGTCTTAATGGTGTCAGTGAAGTGTGTAGGTTAAGATTTACGCTGGAGGATGTCTCGCAGTGGTGTTTCAAGTGAAGGATGTGATGGGAAGCTAATTCTGGAGCAAAACTCTTGCTTAGTCTTTGTCAGGACTTGGTCTGTCTTCTGAAACACTGAGCTGCAGCTGCTTTTGTCATGTTAAAATGTTCTGTCTGTTGTGACTGGGTCTTCTCATACATAACTTTCCCCCTATCTTTCAACCCACTCAGTTGTTTTTTACCTCCTTACTTTGTGACAAAACCATTTTGGTTACAGTAGGATGTGAAGGGCTTACCCTCACTGGATCCAAAGTCTTAATTAAAACATGACACTGTGAGTGTCATGGGTTTTTCAGGGAGTTTACATCAAGTCCTGTTGGTAGGAGTTAAGTCAGCTTTTAGGAAGGTTTAACTGTTGGTATCAATTCTGAGCATTGAAATCAGTCTGGAACAGCCTCATGGCTCTTGGAATTGAAGACTGAATTTGATATAAGAGATTTTTCCCAACTGTAATGATTCTGTGAATCATAGGATCACATACTGGTTTGGAAGGCACCTTTCAAGGTCAGCTAGTCCACCTCCCTGCTGTGGGACATCTGCAACTAGAGCAGCTTGCTCAGAGCCCTGAATAACCTGACATGCAATGGTTTCTGGGATGGGGCATCTCCCACCTCTCTGAGCAACTTGGGCCAGGCTCTCAACACCCTCAGGGTCAAACATTTCTTCCTTCTCTCCAGCCTCAATCTCCCTTTTTGAGTTTCAAACCATTACCCTTTGTCCTGTTGCAACAGGCACTACTCAAAAGTCTGTCACCAACTTTCTGATTGTACCCTTTAAGTCTTGAAGGGCACCCAGAAGATGTCCCTGGAGCCTTTCCTTTGTTGTTTAGAGATGAATTTTGTTTGGGATCATTGCTGGTGGTGACTCGTGTACAAGAGTGTTGGAAGAATGACAGATGACAGCCTTGGAGAAGTTGTCTTGAGCTCAGGTCTAAATTTGCAAGTCTGGCACTCGCAGAAGAAGAGTTTTGCTTTGTCATTCCTACTGTCTTTAATTTTTTTTTTTTTTTAATTTTATTTTACCAGTCTATAAACTTTGCAACTGTTGACATTAGAGTTAGTTTGCTTAAATTCATGAGAAACACCTCACGGTACCTAATTTGTTGGGATTTCCATTCACACACATTACTTCACTTCTCTAAATGCTCGACATGATCCATTCCCAACATTCAAGGATATTCATGTGGAATGTTCCTTTACTTTCAAACTATAGGTTGATGTTTCATTGTCTTAAAAGGGCTGGTTGGGTTTGGAGCATTCTCTGAAAAGCTTTAAGTCCTTCTCTTTGCAGGTTCTTGGGTTTACATTTTTTCATTTTTTCTCAGGAAGGTGTTGTAGGTGGTGAGGGGGGTTTTGTGTTTTTGTGTTTGGTTGGTTTGTGTTTTATTGTGGACATTTTTGGTTTAGCAACTCAAACTGCTTTATTGCCTCATTCTATCTTAGTAGTAAATGCTGTTACTCTTCTTTTTTTGAATAGGTCCCTTGCAGTTGTGCACTTTTGGGCGCCATGGGCTCCTCAGTGTGCTCAAATGAATGATGTTATGGTAGCACTAGCAAAGGAACACACCCAGGTTTCATTTGTGAAGGTAAGTCAGAATCCCAACTTGGTTTGAGTAGGAAGGGACCTTTAAAAGTCATCTAGTCCAACCCCTCTATACTCAGCAGGAACAGGTTGCTTAGAACCCCAAACAACCTGATCTGGAATGATTGCAGCAGTTGCATCTCCCACCTTTCTGGGCAACCTGGCCCAGGCTCTCAACACCCTCAGGGGCTCCAGTCTGAATCTTCCTCTTTGAGTTCAAACCATCACTTCTTGTCATGTCACAACAGCCCCTCTCAAAAGTCTGTCCTCTGCTTTCTGATTGGTCCCTTTAAGCACTGCAAGGCCACCAGAATGTCTCCGTGGAGTTTTCTCCAGGCTGACCAACTCCAACTCTCTCAACCTGTCCTCAGCACAGGGTCTCTAGTCCTCCCATCATTGCTGTGGGCCTTCTCTTGCCCTGCTCCAGCAGGTCCATGACTGCTGTGCTGAGGACTCCAGAGCTGGCCCCAGCACTGCAGAACAGGTCTCAGCAGAGCAGAGAGGCAGAATCCCCTCTCTTGCCCTGCTGGCCACACTTTTTTGTGGACTAAAAACTTGAAAAACTTTTTCTTCTGTGCTCTGTATTGCAGGTTTCTGTTTGAAACACTTAGATCTGTTGCCACATTTTTTAACTATTAACTTTACAGTTGTAGAGCTGGTCTTTGGATTAGGTAATTTGGATTAGGTCCAGTAGCCCAGAGGAATTGTGAATGCCCTCTCGCTGGAGGTGTTAAAGGGATGTGATCTTGAGCAAACTGGTCTAGTGGAAGGTGTCCCTTCCCATGGCAGGGAAGTTGGAACTAGATGATCTTTAAGGTCACTTCCAACCCAAACCATTCTGTGATTCTCTCAGTAAGTTTTTAGCTTATGGAGAGAAAACCACACACTTGAGTTTATAAAAAGATGTATTTTCTTAGCAAATTCTTCCATTGTATGATTTCAAAGTATGCATTTGAATGCAGAATAAAATGAGAAGCAATAATCTCGTCAAACTTACCCTACAGGACTTGCAGGAGTTAAAATGTAGTAGCCCATCAATAGTTTATTGAAGAAACGCTCCTTTTTTCCCCTCATAATTTGCAGAAGGCTGCAAATGTCACTCATGATGTACTGCCCCTTGAAATTAGTCAATAGAGCAAACAGCAAGAATTGCTGTGGGCAGAAAATAAGCACTGTAATCATGACATAACTGGGGTCAGTGATTTATGGATTTCAATATAGTGGGAGCTGCATATGATTGAAAATTTACTAGGTCACTAGTGCACCAAAAAAAAAAAAAATACAAAAAAATATTTTTATTTTCAGCCTGAGGGCATCTTTTGAAATGTGCAACAAAATAAAAACCTCTGAACCTGTTTTGACACTGTATAGGCTGCGGTGGATGAGATGCCAACCCAGTGAGGCTCATTTAAATGCAAATAGATCCCAAACTTCTGCTTCAAATCCTTTTTAAATGGAGGGAAGAAAAAATAAAAAGCCCAGAAGAACATTCTAGAGAGGATTGACATCTGCAGTCAAACTTGAAAGAAGATTATGAAAATCATCTCTGGGGGGGTTTTGGGGTTTGTTTGGGTTTTTTATTTATTTATTTTATTTTAATCTGGTTATTTTTGGTTTTATTTGCTGTCTTGTTATTTAGCTGGAAGCTGAAGCTGTGCCTGAAGTATCTGAAAAATACGGAATTACTTCTGTTCCAACATTCTTATTTTTTAAGGTAAGAGAAAATATAGATTTAAGACAAAATTGATTCCACTATGACTCTTAATATGTATATGTCTTTAATACTATACTATCTTAAGAACTTCCTCAGTGGAGAAACACATATGCATGTGCTTTCAATCTATCCAGTGCAACATAGAAAAGGTAGATAGAAGTGCTTCTTACACTTTAAATCTGATATTTCAGAGCTTCTTTAACTATGTTATGGTTCTTACAGAGTTCATATTTTAGTTGCCATAACTCCTATTCATTGATTCATAGAATGGTTTGGGTTGGAAGGGGCCTTAAAAATCGTGTAGTTCCAACCACTTTCTTATGGGCAGGGGAAAATTCCACTAGACCAGGTTGCTCAAGGCCCCATCACCTCCATGGAGGGGTCATCCACAACCTCTATGGGCAACCTGTTCCAGTGTCTCAAAAACAATTCAGTGATATTTCTTTGTTCTGCAACATATCTAAAATGCAAGGAAATAATCTTTTAGCAAGGATGAGAAGTCTGGGTCATGTCTGCCTATGCTGAGTAAAATAGTGTTGATTTTAATATTTTTTTCTTTTTAATAAATTTTATAGTGTTAGCAGTAGCCAACCAACAGTTAAAGCCTGAAAGTGTGCTGGGGAGTGCTCTAGGTGTGGCCTTACAAGGATAAAGTAGAGGGTGAGAAGAACCTCACTCAATCTGCTGGTCACATTTCTGCTGACTAAATAACCACAGGTCTCTTGGCCACTCCTCATGAGAAGACCAACAGAAGAGAAGGCTGAGGGGTTTCTCTACAACTCCCAGAAAGGAGGCTGGAGCCAGCTAGGGATTGGCCTCTTCTCCCTAGTAACAGGTGATAGAACAACAGGAAATGGCCTGAAACTGTGCCTGAGGAGGTTTAGAGTGAATGTGATGAACAATTTCTTTCCTCCTGGAGTGGTCAGACATTGGAACAGGCTACCTGGGGAGGTGGTAGAGTCACCGTTCCTGGAGGTGTTGCAGAAACGTGTGGACATGGCACTTAGGGACATGATTTAATGGCCATGTTGGTGTTGGGTTAACAGTTGGACTTTGATCTTGGAGGGATTTTCCAGCTGAAAAAATTCTGTGATTCTGTGAGTGATGGTGAGCCTTGGAACTAAAGGCTGTCTAAAAGATCAATACCCTAATCCAGCCTGCATCTGAAAATCTATACTTTATGTGACGACTCTACTATATTTTTATTACAGTACAAAGCCTGAATTTAATCCTTTAACACTAACCTGTCTTTTGACTCCTGTAGAATTCTCAGAAAGTTGACAGATTAGATGGTGCACATGCCCCAGAGCTGACCAAAAAAGTGCAGCGCCATGCATCCAGCAGCTCCATCTCTGTTGGCTCCAATGAGACTGCTAAAGAAGATCTCAACGTGCGTCTGAAGAAACTCATCAATGCTGCCCCGTGCATGCTGTTTATGAAAGGGTCTCCAAAAGAACCTCGCTGTGGTAAGAATTTCCTCAGGTTTTCATTCACTTTTGGGCTCCTCAGACCAGAAAGGACACTGATGTGCTGGAGCATGTCCGCAGAAGAGCAACAAAGCTGGTGAAAGGTCTGGAGAACAAGTAAGGAACAACTGAGGGACCTGGGGTTGTTAAACTTAAAGAGGAAGCTCGGGGGACACCTCCATGCTCTTTACAAGTCCCTGAAAGAAGCCAGGTGGGACTTGGTGTCTTCTCCCAAGGACAAGTGACAGAAAAGGAGGAAATGGCCTCAAGTTGCGCCAGGGAAGGTTTAGTTTGCACACAAGGAACAATTTCTTCCTCAAGGGTTGTGTGAACCATTGTGCAGGGTAAGGTTTGTGCCCTGAGCTGTGCGACTACTACCAATTCTGTCTGGGTGCTGTGTATGGATTCACTTGGATTGTGGTAAAGCTGGCTTGCAAGAGTCACTGACTTATTCTGGTTGGAAAATGATCTCTGAGATGAAGTCCAGCCTTTCTCTTACTCTACCAAGACTGGTGCTAAACCAGAGGGACACCTCAGTACAACATCTCTGCCTCTTTGAAACACTTCCAGGGATGGGGATTCAGCCACCTCCCTGGGGTGGCTACCCCCTTCCAGTCTTTGAGAACCCTTTCAGTCAAGAAACTTCTTCTGACTTAAACCTCTCCTGATGCAACTTGAGGCCACTTCCTCTCATTGTATCACTTGTTCCTTGGGAGAAGAGCCCAACCCCTGCCTGGCTTCAACCTCCTTTCAGAGTGTTGTAGAGAGCTAGAAGGTCTCCCCTCAACTTCCTTTTCTCCAGGCTGAACGACCCCAATTTCCTCAGCTGCTCTTCATCAGAAGACTCTGTTCTCCAGACTTTTCACCAGCTTCGTTACCCTTTTTTGGATCTGCTTCAGCACCTCAATGTCCTTCTTGGAGTGAGGGGCCCATAACTGAACTCAGGATTCAAGGTGTGGCCTCCCCAGTGTCCGTATAGGGGACAATCCCTCCCCTGGTCCTGCTGGCCACACCATTTTTGATCCAAGCAAGGTTGCTGGTGACCTTCTTGGGCATCTGGGCACACTTCTGTTCATTAACAGTGGTTTTTATTGGTGTAGAATCTGCAGTGGCATTTGTGACCATCTAGATAACAACCGAAAACCTTCTTTTAGCAGTTTAGTTATTCCTTGTCTTGCCTGTATGGCATTTCCTCAGAAATTCAGCCTAAATCTTTTGTTCTAAAATCAAACCTCTTCTGGCACTTCATCCCTAAACAGAACACTTCCAGCCTACTGCCATAACCCTTCAGAACCAAACCACACCAATCAATCTTTCTGCTTTGCATATCATTGCCTACAGCTAAAATAAAACTGGAGTTTTTCTTCCCCCCCTCCCCCCCTCCCCACTAGCTCCTTCTAGTAGAAGCGTGTTAATATGGAATCACCATCAGCAATCAGCCTGTAGGTGTTTACTAATGAACTCCCAGATGTCTGAAGGATTTCAGAATCTCTGTTTGACTTCAGGCTGTACATGAACTTAACACTTCAGCTCTGGAAAGAAAAGCAGCTTAGGTGCCATACATACAAATGCTACTATTTCCTACTGCCATAAATTGTAGATCAGGAGACCTGCATTAAAAAAATTCCATATTTTAGAAACTGATAGGTAGGTTTGCAAGCTGCAATCAAAAGGTTATTCTTCCTTAGAACTTGGATTCTTCTACCCATTTAAAACTTATTTGTGTTCTTTTATTTCTTTACTAAAGCCTTTAAGCCCTGCCTCTCCTCCTTCTTTTTAATATTTTGGCATCCCCACCCTTGGAGCGGTTTCAAAGCTGTGTAGATGTGGTGCTGAGTGCCATGGTTTAGTGGTGATCTGGCAGTGCTGGGTTACTGATTAGACTTGATGATCTGAAAGGTCTCTTTGAACACACAAGATTCTATAACTTGGCTAGAGGTTGTCATTACTCTGCGTGCTATTTGCTGGTGTTGGGTTGATGGTTGGACTCAATGGTCTTAGAGGCTGTTCCAACTGAAGGGATTCTGTGATTCTGTATCAGTGATCTTAGTGAAGGGATTGAGTGCTCCCTCAGTAAGCTTGCAGGTGACACCACACACACACTGGGCAGGATATTAACCTGCTTGAAAGTAGGTAGGAACACCAGAACTGTTTGAAACTCATTATCTAGAAGAATTAATAACCTTTAAAATTAGTAAGGTTTAGTAGAACCATGGGAAGGTGTTCAAAACTACATGGAATTCCTCCTTGTGTTCACAGGTTTCAGCAAGCAGATGGTGGAGATCCTGAACAAACATGGTGTTTCTTTTAGCAGTTTTGACATTTTTTCTGATGAAGAAGTTCGTCAAGGGCTGAAAACATACTCCAATTGGCCAACCTACCCACAGTTGTATGTAGCTGGAGAGCTCATAGGTGGACTTGATATTGTCAAGGTTAGAAATGGTGAAATTCTTCTTATTGGTTGTCAGAGGGGTGCTTTTTTTTCCTTCAACATCTGTCTTCTCAATCTCCCTAGGAACTTGAGGCGTCTGGAGAACTGGACACAGTCTGTCCCAAGGCACAGAAGTTGGAGGACAGGTGTGATGTGTTCTGTCACTACTGGGTGCCTGGTTTTGAGTTCTCCTGTATGACTGTTTGTATAGCTGGGACCTCCTGGATAAATTCCTCTTCTTTGACTTGGCCCCCTTAGCAACACTAGCTGGAGAGCTTATAGGCAGATTTGATATTGTAAAGGCCTTGATATTTATCCTGAGGTATGGCCACCAGGTCAAGGGAGGTTCTCCTTCCCTTTTACTCTGTCCTAGTGAGGTAACATCAATAGTACTGGGTCCAGTTCTGGGCTCCCCAGATCAAGAAAAAGAGTCTGGACATTGAGTCTAACCCTCACTGTTGTCCCATACACTTCAGCTCTTGCCGAGCATTCAGAAAATCCTCTCTCAGGCTGCTCTTCTCCAGGCTAAACAACCCCAGGTCTCTCATCCCTTCTTCCTCACAGAATTGTTTCAGGACTCTCAGCATCTTGGGAGCCTCTCCTGGATTCTCTCCAGTAGTTCCCTGTTTCTCTTGAACTGGGGAGCCCAGAACTGGACCCAGTATTCCAGGTGTGGTCTCACTGGCGCAGAGCAGAGATGGAGGTGAACCTGCCTTGGCCTGCTGGCTGTACTCTTCTTCGTGCACCCCGGGATGCCATTTGCCTTCTGGGCCATCAGGTGCATGGCTGGCGCAGGGGCAACTTGCTGTCTACCAGCACTCCCAGGCCCTTCTCCATGCAACTGCTTTCCAACATGTTAACCTCTGATCTGTACTAATGTACCTTCCACTTTTGCATTTGATTTTCCCATTGAAAGTAAGTTTGGGGCAATAACCAAGTTGGTTTGTATCTTTCTTTTTCATGTAGGCTTAAAAACTTGATCAACAAAGCTCCTGTGATGCTTTTCATGAAGGGAAGCAAACAGGTAAGATAAAATTGCAAGATATTTTATTTAAACTGCTTTTTAAACAGTGTGAATTACTTTTTTTCCCCTCTTGCTTAAGTGAAAATTGTCAGTTTTCTGACTGTTGGTTTGGTGTTTCTGCAAGCTGTGGAAGAGCAGATCCTGTTTTACCTGATAGATAAGCATTGTTAAAATGCTGGTTTACAGTTAAACCAGGGAATTTGCCATTCTGCAAGTGATGTTTGTCAGTTGAGCCAGGATTCAGGAAGGATTGGAAGATTTGTGCACATTCTTTTGGCCTTAGTTATTCGTTATCTTTGCAGATAGTGAATTTTCTTCTGATGTTCTGAGCGTCTGCCCCTGATCTTACCTTACCTGAGGTCTATGCCTTGGGTGTTCCCCAAAATTTCTCTCAACATAATTTCTCTTCAAACTTCCCTCTGACCTTTTAAGTTTCTCTTGACATTGTTATACTTTCACAACTGCACTTAAAAAAAGATACTAGCTGGTTTTAAGACTAAAGTGTATTTCCACATGCCATTGGGCAGGAGAGTTGATGTCCTGCAGAGTGGAGAGGCTCTACACAGGGATCTGGCCTAGCTGGATCACTGGAGTCAGGCCAGTGGGGTGAGGCTCAACAAAGCAAGGTTCTGGGTTCTGCATTTGGGTCACAACCCCAGGCTTGGGGTAGAACGGCTGGAAAATATCTGGTGAAAAAGGACCTAGGGTGTTGATCAACAGTAGTTGGAAGATAATGTGTTGTGTGCCCAGACGGTCAAGAAAGCCACCAGCAATCCTGGCTTGGATCAACAATAGTGTGGTCAGCAGGACCAGGGCAGAGTGAGGCCACACCTTGAATATTGGGTTCCATTTTGAACCCCTCACTTTAAAGAAGGGCATTCAGGGTCTGGAGCAGGTCAAGAGAGGGACAGTGAAGTTTGTGAGGGTTCTGGAGAATAGGTGTGGTGAGGAGCAGCTGAGGGAACTAGGGCTTTTCAGCCTGGAGAAAAGGAGTCTGAAGAGAGACCTTCTGGCTCTCTACAACTCTCTGAAAGGAGGTTTGAACCAGATGGGAGTTGGTCTGGTCTGCCATGGAGCAAGTGATGGGACAAGAGGAAATGGCCTCAAGTTGCCCCAGAGGAGGTTTAGTTTGGACAAGAGAAATAATTTTTTCATGGAAAGGGTTGTCAAGACCTGACCTCAACTGCCCAGAGTAGTGGTGACATCCCCATCCCTGGAGGGGTTTCAGAGCTTTGTAGATGTGGTGGGTTACCAAGGAACTTTGTAGCGTTAGTTTAATGGTTGGTCTTGATAATCTGGAAGGTCTCTTCCAACCAAACCAATTCAGTCTCTAAATTCTGATTCACTCTTTTTCTCCCCTGCATGGAGTAGGCCCTGCCTGCTGTCTTTGAGCTGCACTTAATAATCTTGCTCTCTGCAGCAATGGCTGAAGACAGACAAGTGCTAGCCTTTAGGATTAAAATAACAAGAAATTACTGTAAAGCAAAGGTCACTCTGTGGTGGGTACTTGAAGTCAGCAGGGAGTCAATGATTCTTTTCTACACAGCAAGAAGCTCCAGTTCTTCCTGTCCAAATGACTTGAATGGCACCCAGCTGGGACTTTTCACTGGGGTGACCTGGCCTAAATGTGAACTGAGCTCTTCACTTGACTCATGTTTCCATCTCATTGTGTGATCTGTTCCCTGAGCTTTTTCTCTTTATTAAAACCAGATATTTTTAAGGCTGTTTAGGAAGGTCTTTCGCAGCCACTGGGTTTTGCTAACTCACTGAAATAGTGGCAATTGGCTGAGGCCTTCTAGAAGTACACTTTTAGCTCCTTTAAAACCTGTCTTGCCTAGAGAAAACAAGAATTTGGGCCAGTTGCTTAACATGTTTTGAGTTTCAGTGAAATCGCCAGTTAAGTAGTAGTAGTCTGGATTGATTCAGTATCTTAGAGTGGTTGGTCTTTGTGATCTCAAATTCAGTATCTTGGCACGAGCAGGGACACCTCCCACTAGACCAGGCTGCTCGAGGCCTGCTCATATTGCTCAGTCACCTCACACCACAGCTGAAGTGTTTAATACTCCACATTCTCATTTATTTCAGCAGAGCACATAAAGACTGAGACAATCAGTGCTGTTCAAAGCTCAAGAAGTATAAAGAAGACTGAAAAAAAGGATACTTAGCAGATTTTCTCATCCAGTAAGGTCATCACTAGCAGTAACTTGGTAGTAACTTCAGTGTAGCTCAAGGGCTTTGAGATTTTGTGGATTAAATATAGCAGATAGATATTAACAGACATCTGTTTTGCGTTCTAGATGGCAAAGTGTGGATTCAGCAAGCAAATTCTAGAGATCCTGAATAACACTGGGTATGTAAGTGGGGTTTTATTGTGTTTGGGAAGCCACTTCTCGTTGAAAACACACATTTTCCTAGATTCATGCAGTAGTTTGGGTTGGAAGGGCCCTTAAAGGTCATTTGGTTCCAACCCTTTGTGCTAGACCTTGTGCTAGACTAGGTTGTTCAAGACCTCACCCAACCTGGCCTCAATCGCCTCCAGGGAGGGGGCATCCTGTGGGAAAAGACTTGGGAGTGTTGATTGATGAGAAGCTCACCATGAGCCAACACTGCCCTCATAGAGCACAGAAGGCAGATTGTGTCCTGGGCTGCATCAAGAGCGTGGCCAGGAGGCTGAGGGTGGGGGTTCTGCTCCTTTACTCTGGTGAGCCCCCACCTTGAATACTGCATCCAGTGCTGGTGTCCCAAGCATAAGAAGGACACAGAGCTGTTGGAGCAAGTCTGGAGGAAGGCTTCAAGGATGATCCAAGGGCTGGAGCACCTCTTCAGTGAGGACAGGCTGAGGTAGCTGGAACTCCAGCCTGGAGAAGAGGAGATTGTGGGGCAATTTCACAGCTGCCTTCTAATACCTGAAGGGTGCTACAGGAAGGCTGTAGAGACTTTTGTCTAGTGATAGGACAAGGGGGTATGGCTTTAAATAGAGAGAGGAGGTTTAGACTTAAGGAGAAACTCTTCAGTATGAGAGTGGTGGGACTCTGGAACAGGTTGCCTAGGGAGGCTGTGGATACTTCCTTCCTGGAGGTGTTCAAGACCGGGTTGGATTAGACCTTGAACGACCAAACCTAGTTGAGAGGCATCCCTGCCCATGGCGACTGGGGTGTAGTAGATGGTCTCTGAGGTCCCTTCCAACCTAAGCCATTCTTACAGTGATTCTATGATCCAGAACCTCCCTGGGCAACCTATTCCAGTTTCCTGTCTCTATTTTATAAATGGAGAGTTTGGAAGATATGTCTGGGGAAGCGTTCCAGTGATAATTTTCTGTTTTAAAGAGCGTTGTAAAGTGTAGATGACTTCTCCACTCGTTTGATGCCAAGTCAAAGGTGATCTGTGAGTTGTTACACTGCTTTAGCACTGCTTCAGAGTGATTGTCTTGCTCTGAGGGGTTGATTCCAACCCTGGAGCTTTTCTTTCTTTGCTGTGATTGTTGGCATGAAAGAAATACTGATCCTGATAAGCAGCTTGTCTTGGAAAGGTCCCTCTTGATCTCATTCCTTAATCTTGGACCCTCTCATGTTATCGAGCCTCAGTTTTCCTCTTCAAAGGAATTCTTGTACTGAGGGAGATTCCTGTCATCTTTCTTTGAATTAAACTCCTGTTCTGGTTGTACTGCTGGTTAGAGGTTAAGCAGTTGTCTTGATAATCTGATGTTAGAATGGGCTTTTTGAGGTAAGACGTCAATATCCAACTCAGAGACAAGTAAGCGAGGACTCAAATTGTCATTCCTTGTGGCTGGCTCTAGTCCACCTGCAGGAATTTACTTACCTGCTGGCTGTTGAAGAGTGACAGCCCTTAGTATACAAGGATGTGTGATCCTAGGGCTGGAAGCCCTTTGTGTGAGGGCATGCTGAGGAAGTTTGGGTTGTTGAGTCTGAAAGAGAGGAGAGACCTTATGGTGGTCTCAGTACCTAAAGGGGCTGATCAGAAAACTGGGGACAGAGTTTTGAGCAGGACCTGCTGTGACAGGACTAGGGGTGATGGTTTGTACCAAGAGAGGGAGATTCAGACTGGAGAGAAGGAAGAAATGTTTGAGGGTGGTGAGAGCCTGTCCCAGGTTGCCCAGAGAGGTCGTAGATTCTCCGTTCCTGGAATCTTTGCAGGTCAGGCTGTCCAGGGCTCTGAACAACTTGCTCTAGTTGCACATGTCCCTACTGACTGCAGGGAGGGGTTGGACTGGATGAGCTTTAAAGTACACACCAAAACTCATACAAGAATTAACCAGCAATGCACGCAGGCATTTAGTTGTGCTTTTACACAACTAGTACGTGAAGATGGTGAAATACTTGCAGCTGGGTGATACAGACCTCCAGAGTATGTGTGTGTGTGTGTCCACCCATTTCTTTATTTTTTTTTTAAGCTAATACTGAATTACTTCAAAAACCTTTTGGCCAGTTAAAACCTGTGCTACACAACTTATTTTTTTTTAGTGTTATGCTGTCATCTGTGTATTTAGAAAGAATTACCCTTGCAAGTAGACTCTTTTTTTTTTTTTTACACATTACAGTTATTAATTCACTTTTTGACATCAGATGTTGACTTGGCTGACTTTTTTTTAGGGCCTTACATTGCCGAACTTCACAGCAGATAATGATGTTTTATTTTTCTTTTCTAGTGTTGACTATGAGACATTTGACATATTGGAAGATGAAGAGGTAATGAAGCTTCTCAATCATTGATTTCATCATTGCTTTTACTCAAGTTCGTAGCTGACACTGAAGTTTATTTTTTGTAGGTGAGGCAAGGATTAAAGACCTTCTCAAACTGGCCAACGTATCCTCAGCTGTACGTGAAAGGTGAACTTGTTGGAGGGCTGGATATTGTGAAGGTAAGACTGGGAGAGCCTTTTTTCACTTGTAAAGTGACCATTTGGTTAAACTAAGATCTTCTTTACCCATAACTTCACAAAAATTCTTGAGTAGTGACATTAAAAGTCATAGAATCATTACAGTTGGGAAAGATCTCTAACACAGAGTCCAACCATCAACCCAACACCATGTTGGACACTAAACCGTGTCCCTCAGCACCACGTCTCTATGGCTTTGAAACTCCTCCAGGGATGGTGAATCCAGCAGCTTCCTGGGCAACCTATTTCAAAGTCTGACCACTCTTTCAGTGAAAAATTTTTTCCTAATACCTGGCTGGTTTTACTGTGACTTCCTGTGATGTCACTGGTGGTATTCCACAGGGCTTAGTACTGAGGCCAGATCTTTAATATCTTTATTGGTGATTTGGACAAGGGGATCAAGGCACCTTCACTGAGCTTGCAGATGACACTAAGCTGGGAGGGAGTGTTGATCTGCTGGAGGGCAGGAGGCACCTGGACAGACTGGGCCAATGGAATGGGGCCAGTGGGACAAAGTTAAACAAGGCCAAGTGCAGGGCCACAACAATGCGTTAGGCTGGAATGGCTGGAAACTACCTGGTGAAAAAAGATCTGGACCTGTTGGTTGATAGTGTCTGAAGATGAGGCATTGTGTGCCTAGGTGGCCAAGAAGACCACCATCATCCTGACCTGTGTTCAGGAATAATGTGGCCAGCAGAACCAGGGGGGCAGGGATTGCCCCCCTCTCCTGGGCACTGGTGGGGCCATGCCTTGAATTCTGGGCTCAATTTAGGCCCCTCGCTCCAGTAAGAACGTTGAGGTGCTGGTGTGTAACCAGAGAAGGATGACAAAGCTGGTGAAGGGTCTGGAGCACAGGTCTGGTGAGGAGCAGCTGAACGAGCTGGTGTTGTTCAGCCTGGAGAAGATGAGGCTGAGGGGAGACCTTCTGGCTCTCCACAAGTCCCTGAAAGAAGGTTGGAGTGAGGTGGGTGTTGGTCTCTTATTCTTAGGAACAAGTGACAGGACAAGAAGAAATGATCTCAAGTTGCACCACGGGAGATTTAGATTGGGTATGGGAAGAAACTGCTTGACTGAAAGGGTTATCAAAAACTGGAACAAGCTGCCTAGGGATGCGGTTGAATCACCATCCCTGGAGGAATTGCCATCCCTGGGGATGTTGAAAAGGGGTACAGATGTGAAGGGACATAGTTTAGCACCAGACTTGTTAGAGAGTGATTGGACTCTCTGGTATTGGAGATCTTCACCAACCAGCACAAATTGGTGATTGTTTCTGTTCCATGTTGCTGTTCTGTTTGTGGCCCTTCCATGTTTCTGTCATCTCTACATGCAGTTGAAAGGAGCTCTCAAACTCTAATGTTCTCACGTGCCCAAGTTTAGCAGTGAAATATCTTTTCCTGGTCATCACTCAGTTACTGTTTCTGTACAGACCATTTTTACCCTCTGGCTGCATTTTTACAGGTTTCTCTTCCTAGTTTTACTTCTGACATTGCTTTCTTTTTTCCAAATAATGCGGACGAGAACTTCTTTTCCCAGCAAACAGCCTCATTCCTGGAAGGAAGTAAGGGTTTATTGTAGTTGTTAGAGCAGACCCTGAAGCCACAACAACAGCTCTTGCATCTCTTACTGTGGCTTTTGATTTCTGTAACAGAACAGGCACAATGTTCTAAACCCCAAATCCTCCTGAGCCCATTCTTGTCTCAGTGGTTTATAGCCAATTCCTCTGACACCGCGACTCCAGGGAAGCTACAATCAATAAATCTCATTTAGTTCTAAAAATACTTGAATTCTACAGAGGAATTTGATTTATTTAACAAGTGTGAGGATTGTTTCAGTGATCAGGGAGCGTGGTCTTGGGCATTGTGGGGATGCTGTGAAAAAATTCTCTCCCTGGTATTTAAATGCGTTGTTGGAGTGTCTTCAGTTCACGCTGGTTCTATGGGTTGGACTTGATGATCTTAAAGATCTCCCCCAGCCTAAACAATTTTATGGGTCTATGAATGTTGTCACTACTTGGAAGTACATTTCTGACTACAGCGTAATATGTAAGAAACTTGAGACAGTTTCTTCTAACATGTGAGAATGTAGACACCACCAGACCATCTTTTCCTGGTATTATTTAGGTCCTTAGTAAGTTAACAGACTGGTTAATGGTCAGGATCAATGACCTAACAGAATAGGTGGCTTTGTATTGGAAAACAAAAAAAACCCTCTTCATGTAGAATTTTCCTAGGGGACAGGAAACCACCACTCCCTTAACCACTTCTGTGTCCTGTTTAAAATAGGCAAATCTCATAGTCGCAGTAACAAGGTGGGGGTTGGAAGTGACCTCTAAAGATCATCCAGTCCTCCTTCCCTGACAGTCACCCAGGTTGCCCAGGATCACAGTGGCCAAGTGGGTTTGGATTCTCTCCAGAAAAGGAGGCTCCACAACTTCTCTGGGCAGTTTGCTCTAAGACTCCAGCACCCTAAGAGCAAAGAAGTTGCTCCTCATCTTCAGGTGGAACCTCCTGGCTTCCAGTTTGTGCTTGATTGCCCCTTGTACTCTGTGTCTCTTTGCACCACTGACAAGCATCTTGACCCCCCTCAGGTCCTCTTAGCATCCCCTCTCAGTTTGATCTTCTCCAGTCTCAACAACCCCAGGTCTCTCAGCCTTTCCTCACAGAGATGCCCTGAGTCCCTCAGCATCCTTCTAGCCTTTCCTCACAGAGATGCCCTGAGTCCCTCAGCATCCTTCTAGCCTTTCCTCACAGAGAAGCCCTGAGTCCTTCAGCATCCTTCTAACCTCCACTGAAATCTGTCCAGTAACTCCAGTAACTACTGTCTCTTGAACAGGGGAGCCCAGAAATGGAACCAGTACTCCAGGTGTGGTCTCAGTAAGGCAGAGCAGAGGGAGAAGAGAACTTCCTTTGACACACACTTCTTGATATACCCCAGGAAACCATTTGCCTTCTTGGTCACAGGAGCACATTATTGGCTTCTGGTGAACTTGTCTATCAGCATTCCCAGGTCCTTATCCACACAGCTGCTCTCCAACAGGTCACCCCTCATCTGTACTGGTGCAGGGGATTGTTCCTCCCCAGGTTCAGGGCTCTATACTTGCCCTGGTTGAACTTCATGAGGTTCCTCTCAGCCCAACTCCCTCACCTGGCAATCATATCTTGTTTAGAACTCTTAAATCTTTGGCTGTCTTGCTTGTTTTAGTGTGTGGTAGTAACAAAATCTGTGGGTGGATGCTCACAGTTTCATGTTGTTTGACATGTTGTTTTGTGTACACCTAAAATATCTTTTGAATTAGACCCAGGAGGGATTGGATACCTAAGTTGCTAATGGTGAAAAGATGTGCACTGAAGGAATTTCCAGTTTTGCTAAATGGACACAAAATAGAATTGAATTACCTAGTGAACGTCAATGTTTTGGTCAAGGAGGACCTCTAGTGGGTCTTTTCATAGTGCAACTGTTAATAGCCAGGGAATCATTTCCTCATCTTTAATCTGTCCTCCTTGAAATCTTGTTAGCATCACCACAGAGTCTACTTGGGGAATTATCACTGTGTTTCTTCACAGGAACTAAAGGAGAGTGGTGAACTGCTGCCTATTCTGAAGGGAGAAAATTAACAGAGGAGGACACCAGCAGGAACCAAAACACTTGGAACAATTTATTAATTTCTAGGTGATATTGGAGCAATATTTAACTGTGAAGAGTTGGAGTTAGCCCTGTGGAACCCAACAAGAGTCAGCTAAGTCGGCTTGTGTCCAGTGCTATCTATGAAAATGTGTTTCCACTGAAGAGACAAACATGTCAAGGTCATCAAATTAAAGTAAAATATAATGCTAAAGAACTCTGTGAGTTAAAATGGTATTTCTCTGGAGGAAACTAGACTCTGGAAACCACCACTTTCAGAAGTGGTTTGAGGATCACTTTAATCCATTCTGCCACTGTTTGGATTCAAGGTGTTTGTGTAATGCCCACTCCACACCTCCAGATGGTGTTTGTGACAACCCAAAACCATCCTCCAACAGTTTGATCACATCTGAATTCCAGTGCTGGTGCTGGTAAAATGCTTTCAAAAGTGGTGTCTTTCTTATTGAACTTGTGCTGCTGTGGGGTGTTGGGACACTCCTGCAGCTCTGTGATCTGGGAGTCTCTACTGGTGCTGCCTGTGGGCTTTGCTGTCCTGTAACTGTCCAATTTTGGTTTGTGTGAGAAGCTGTGGAGCTGCTGGCTCCAAGCTTTTGGTGAAGGGAATGTGGGTGAGTGGGGGCTGCCGTTCTCTGGTGGCAGAGAGGAAATTGCGCCAGCACAGGTCAACCAAGAAGAGGTGGGAAACCACCAGCCACAAAAAGCATGCTTAGAAACGATTCCAGCCCTGTGGTCAAAACCTTAATTCAAGGAGCTGCTGCCTCACAGGGGTAAGTCCTGTCCTTCTGAAGGAATATCTGATCGCTCTGTCTCCAGAACAGGCTGCTGCTGGAGGGAGGAGGAGAAAAAGTTTATCTTTAAGAGGAATGGATGAGGCAGTGTGGAGTTGATCAACATTTAGAATGAGGTGAAGATGAGGTAGACCTGTGGCAGGGGAGTTTGAAGTACACAATTTTCAGGTCACTTCCAATCTGTTCTAGATTATTTCCTGGAGGTATATGAAGTGCTGATGGAAGTTGGGTGGTTGGCACCTGTAAACAATCTTGGGTACTGCTGGTTCTTGTATCAGCTTTCCACCTGCATGCTCACCACATGGTCATGGAATCACAGAATGGTTTGGGTGGGATGGGATCTCAAAGATCATCCAGTTCCAACTCCCCTGCCGTGGGCAGCAACACCTTCCACTAGACCATGTTGCTCAAGGCCTCATCCAACCTGACGTTCAACACTTCCAGAGAGGGGACATGCACAACTTCCCTGGGCAAATCTAAATCCTTGTGGAAAGGCAGAGATGTGAAGGACAGCAACAGAAGAGGTGAAACCCCAATTGTCGCTATTCTCACTTGATGTCAGAGCTGCTTTCCCATTTTTTGGATTCTTTTATGGAATCCCAGAATGGTTTGAGTTGGAAGGGACCTAGTCCAATCCCCATGCAGTCACTAGGGACCTCTGCAATTAGAGCAGGTTGCTCAGAGCCCCAAACAACCTGACCCACAATGGTTGCTGGGATGGGGTATCTCCCACTTCTCTGAGCAACTTAGCACCCTGAGACTCTCAGCACCCTCAGGGTCAAATATTTTTTTCATTCTCTCCAGTCTGAATCTCCCTCTGAGTTCAAACCATAACTCCTTGCCATGTCACAATGCTGCTTTCCACTAGTGCATTTTGTGGAACTCCTCCCATGGTCACTCTTGTCACATCTGAGAGAAACTTGAGTGCTCTGCATGCAAGGAAAGAAAGACAATAGCGTTTGAGGTCCAACCCTCCAGATGAAGAGGTAAGTGATGTTTTGAGCTTTTCTGGCTGCTAAAAGTGGCACATTCCATTTTCCTGCTGGAGGAGCACTTGCCCTTGATGTTTGGGTGCAATTAATATAGAATCATAGAATGGTAAGGTTGGAAGG
>VWZE01023393.1:26448-37924 GCA_013396675.1 Eubucco bourcierii
ACCAAGATGCTCAGAGGGCTGCAGCAGCTCTGCTGTGAGGACAGGCTGAGAGAGTTTTGGGCTCTGCAGCCTGGAGAAGAGAAGGCTTCCAGGAGACCATAGGGTAGCCTTTCAGTTTCTGAAAGGGGCCTACAGGAAGGCTGGGGAGGGACTATTGACAAGGTCTGGCAATGCCAGGACAAGGGGCAATGGGTTTGAACTGGCAGAGATTTAGACTGGATGTTAGGAGGAAGTTGTTTGCGGTGAAGGTGGTGAGACACTGGCACAGGTTGCCCAGGGAGGTTCTGGCTTCTCCCTCCCTGGAGGTGTTCAAGGGCAGGTTAGAGGAGGCCTTGAGTGAGTTGTACTAGTGGGAGGATTCCCTGCCTATGGCAGGGGGTTGGAACTAGATGGTCCTTGAGGTCCCTTCCAACCTTACCATCTATGATTCTATGAAAATTCAAAATTTACTGACCATCACAGGGACAGTAGAGCCTCCCTGAGATGAAGTACTCCCATTCCAAATGACAAGTTCTCCTTCATTAATACTGCATTTTTAGCTAAGTCTAAGTAAAATATCACTTTTGCCCCCAATGCTCCTGTGGGATGCTGTAAATGAGCAATTCCTCACCACATCCCAGTTACCTGTTGCAAGTGCCAACAGTAGAGTAATTATGATAGGCATTTCTGAACACCTAATCAAAACAAGACGAGCTGCAGAACCACAGTATTTACTTCATTCTGGGAACACAAATCCATAACCAGCATGCTGCTTTTGAAAACAAAGCTATTATATCCTTTCCCCTTCCTTTTTTTTTTTTTTTTTTTTTTTTTAAGATATATTGAAATTCATGCAATTAACTTGTCAGCTTGGTTTACAGGCCTCTTGCCTATTATTGTTACTTCTAAAGGAATGTAGCTTGCATGCTTAAACCAAATCTAGGCATTGTACACAACTGGCACCACACAGTATACATAAACCTGTCTAAAACAGAAAAGAAAAAAGACCAACATTTACTGGTTTAGGCATCAAAAAGACTTTTTAATAGAATTCATTTGACATGGAAAAGACAGGAGAATCTGTCTGAAAAGTTTCAAGAGTATTTTTGATGTCAGAGAGGGAACTACCAAGGTTACAATCCAACAACAAATGAGAGAAAAAATAATAAAAAAAAAAAACAAATGAACAAATTTAATAAAACCCAAAGACTCAAAAAAACACACCACAACAAACAAACAAAGAAAAATTTCAACACAAAACACTCTACCTAAAGTGGACCTCACAAAATCAAAAATCCATGTTTTGGTTTGTTTAAGCTTTTTTAATTAAACTTTCTACATTGTGTTTTGGGTCTGAGGGGAAAAGACAAGGGAGGGGGGTGAAAGGAGTTTCTAAGATGACTAAAACAATTAAGTACCAAGGATTTCTACAAAGACATTGAAAAAAGCATATACAGTGCTTAAGTTTTAACTCTGTAGAAGCTCAAGCCCTATTTCAATGAGTTTTGTATCTTATGTTCTTGATACTCAGCATTACTGTCTATAGAGATAAAATCCACAGAGAGACATAAGGGCATAGCCAGAATGGCAAACTTAAAATTAGCAACTCACTCCCTCACCATCTTCAATTTAAACAAAGTCTCCAAAGTAACATTTCTAGAAACAATAAACATTGTTTTAAAATAAGTTACTCAGAAAGCTGTGCCCTCTCCAGTTTACTAAGGGAAAAGGTAAAAATCATACATAACAAAGCATATCTCGTGGAATCACACCCCAGCAAGGCATGTGGCCTTCTTGCCCTAGATGCATTTTCTCCTTTCCAAGCACAAGCATACTGACAAGGAGCACATGGCACACACAATTTGAAATCTTCCATGTTCCACATTGTTACAGTTTAAATGCCATAAGTGATAGGACTACATAGGGCTGAAAAAGCAGAGACACCTCCCAAAGGGGTACCTCCTCTATGTGCACAGGATACAAGGGTTGGGGCTATTCAGCCTGGAGAAAAGAAGGCTCTGGGGACACCATAGCACAGCCTTTTGTATCTGGAGGGGGCCCAGGAGAAATCCAGGAAGGGACTTTTTACAAGGGCTTTTAAGGGGTAGTATGAGAGGGAATGGCTTTAAGCTTGAGGAGAGGAGATTTAAACTGGATGTTAACAAGAAGTTCTTCCCAGTGAGTGTGGTAAGACACTGGAGCAGGTGGCCCAGGGAAGTTGTGGATGCCCCCTCCCTGGAGGTGTTCAAGGGCAGACTGGATGAGACCTTGAACAACCTGATCTAGTGGAAGGTGTCCCTGCCCATGGCAGGAGGGTTGGAACTGGATGATCTTTGAGGTCCCTTCCAACCTAAAACATGTTATGATTTATGTGCTTTTTATGACATGTAATTGAAGTCATGGAAACAGCTGGTTTAAAATAAGCTTCCTTCCTTTTCTAGAATTTTTATTCAAAAAATTAAACTAAATCAGTTCTAGTTTCCCGTACCACCTAGTTCAGCAAGAAAATTCAGTGTCCTACCATACACACTGCTAATTCAAACCAGTAGAAGGTTGAATCTGCAAGGTATGTGTTATCAAAATCTAAAGGTGTTCTAAACAGAAAGTGTTAAACCTTCTAAAGTTTAATTTGTAATTGTAAGGCTTTATCCCTACTCTTCCACTGGATTTTTACCAGAGTCTCACTAGTTGTCCAGAAGCATGCAGTAAGATTATTGCCTCTTCCTATCAACTCAGGAAAACCAAACAGTCTGGTTTCTGTAATGTACACCACAGAGCAACACATAAGGGTCTTCCCAGTTTTTAGCCTTGCAAGTCACCTTCAGGCAGAACAGCAATTTGGCTGCCAAGGCGATTAAAAGCAGTCTTTGAATTAAGAAGCCAGTAACACCACATGTTTCTCAAAGTAAGATAGCCAGAGTGAGAATTGAGATGATGATGGTGTTTCTTTGGTTTTTGTTTGTTCCTGTGTCTTTATTTTGTTTTGTTTTGCTGGTTGTTGATGTTTTTTTTTCCTCTAGACAAAGTTTCTACTGCATTGTTGCTTCCGAAACAAGATTCAAAACTCTTAAAGCAAGACACAGCCACTGAGCACCAAAAAAATTAAAAGACCAGACAGAGACAGTACTGACCCAAAGACAAATCCAACATGAACTAGGAGAGTTTATTGACTTCATGGGAAATAACAGGAATTGCAATTTGTGTGGAAGACACTCAAAAGCCTTTCAAGCCCTGGAGGGACAGCTCCTGACAATGCCCATTGACAATGATGGGCAGGACAGCTGCTGAGGAACAGCAAGAGAACCACAATGCTGGGCAAGGAAAGGGAGAACCCAAGAGTTCTCCCTCATTATGGGGAAAGTAAAGGTGAGAATTCAAAGCAAATTTTAAGACCTCAGACAAGCATATTGTGAACAAAGCAAACAATACTCTGATGGAATGGTGAGATATGCAAGGAGACCCACAATTAGTTCAGGTTTTTTTCAGTTCCCTGGACAAGCTCCTGCCTTGCCAGAGAGAGATACAGGCACTCAAAGCAAGGGTATCATACTGAAACTTAACTTACAGATTTCTAATGTGCCCAGTTCAGCAAACTTAAATATTTTCTTACTCAAATTATTCTGTCATTGAAAAAAAAAGCAGTAAGCAATGGACAAACAAAACCCATGCTTCAGCTTAAATGTAGCATCCCTCAAAGGCTCACTTGGCTTTTTGTAAAAGCCCCAGCTGTTACACAAACAATTGGGAAGCTATTGCACCTCAGACACCCTACATAGTGATCACCTCATTAAGTGACTTTGGTTGGTTGGTTGTTTTTTGATTTTGCAGGTTGAGTCACTAAAAAAAGTGAGAAGATCTAAAATCACTCTTTATCTGTTAAGGCCACTTACAATTAATGACAATTCCTTAAAATCTGTTTCTATTTTCCTGCAGCAATTCTATCTGCACTGTAAGCACACAGAACCCAAACTTGCTCAGCACTACCCATCAACATAGGAAGCCAGTCCAACCTGAAAGCATCCAGATCCAGGATCCCATGTTTTAGCAGGACTGATAGAAAAACTAAACCTTTTAAAGGGTTCAGAAAACTTATCACTATTTCATAGAATCACAGAATGGTAAGGTTGGAAAGGACCTCAAGGATCATCTAGTTCCAACCCCCTGCCATAGGCAGGGACATCTCCCACTAGGACAGGTCACTCAAGGACTCCTCCAACCTGGCCTTCAACACCTCCAGGGAAGGAGCAGCCACAACCTCCCTGGGTAACCTGTGCCAGTGTCTCACCACCCTCACTGCAAACAACCTCCGAACATCCACTTTCAATCTCCCCTCTGCCAGTTTAAACCCATTCCCCTTGTCCTGTCATTGCAAGACCTTGTCAATAGTCCCTCCCCAGCCTTCCTGGAGGCCCCTTCAGATCCTGGAAGGCTACTCCAAGGTCACTTTGAAGCCTTCTCTTCTGCAGGCTGCAGAGCCCAAACTCTCTCAGCCTGTCCTCATAGCAGAGCTGCTGCAGCCCTCTGATTATCTTTGTGGCCTCTTCTGGACCCACTCCAACAGTTCCATGTCCTTCCTGTGCTGGGGGCTCCAGTACTGTACGCAGTACTCCAGTATTGCAATTTAACACTAAGAACAGACACTTTCCAATTGTTTCCTCCAATAGTTCTACAGATATTAATGCATTTTTATCTGTAAAATCCCAGGCAGACCTTAATAGTAGGCAGTTTGTCACAGAAAATGCTAATTTACGACAGGTTTTAAAGGATAAACTTTAATTATGTTTTGGTAGCACCAAAACCCTTATCCTAAAATCAACAAGCAAATAACTTATGCTGTATTTGCAACAGTATTTGTCAGCAAAATCTCATATGGCCACACACCATTGCCATTTCCCTCATGGGGCCAGTTTAAAGGCACTGGCAGTTCCTGGTGGATACAGAACTTAAACCCTGTGATTTGGACAGAGTACATCAGATCCAACCACCTGTACATTACAGACTGTCCTGTTTACCATGATGAATCCCAACATCTTGTATCTACCTCTATATAAAATTAGTTATGTAACTATCATAGCTAGAGGGAAAAAAAAAAAAAAACCACAAAAACTCAACGATCTATTTCTCTTCTCAGCTTGCCTCAAGGTTTTGCTTCAGAAAAATGATTCTGGTTTCCTGTCTGAATGCCCTGCAGACAGCAGTGCTCAGCAGGCCTTTTCTTGTCCAGTATTTCCTCTTTCTGGAGATGACTAAGACCTTCAGACTTCCTTTTGAACTACTGATTGTTTTTCTCATCTCATTTTTTGTTTGTTTTATTTGGGGGGGTTACTGCAGGGTTTTGGGGGTTTTTTTTTGGTTGGTTGGTTTTCGTTGTTTTCTTGGGTTTTTGTTGTTTTGTATCTTTTGGGGTTTTGGGGGATTTTTTTTGTTGTTTTTAATTGTCTTTGCCCTTCAGACACACTAATTCCTCTCTTGGCCTCAGCTCCCCAAAAATCACTTCAAGCATGCAACGAAGTAACCTCAAACCTACATCAATCTGAGTTTACCTAAACTCAGCATACAACACCTGATGCATACTTCTAGGGAAGGAAGAGGGCAAGAGATCAAGGCCTAGGAGGAGTGTGCTGGTTTGAGGCTAATTGGAATATTTTAATGAAAAAAATAAGATTATAGGCTGTGAAAAGTTAACACTGGTGATGTCTGCTTCACTCATAGGCTTGCTGAGACCTTTATGAACAAGGACACAAACACAGACAACAAAGAGAGTCTCTGTCTCTCTAGCTGTGGGTTTTGTCTGCTGGCCTCTCTACTGAGTAACCTAACTAACCACTCTGCTTCTAACCATCCTGGTCGATCCTCCAAACTCACCTTGCATGTAAGCCAGACCCTGGGGTAAGGTAGAGGGGTGGAAAGAAGGTGGAAGGGTGGTCGGGAGCCCCTCCTGGGGACTCTGATTTCTGGGAGGGTANAAAGTGTGTGGGGGGGGGTAGGGTGGGGAACTCCCAAACCATCACAAGAAGTCAGGGGCATGGGGAAGCCCTGCAGAGCACGAGGTGAACAATTCTGTCTTCACCAAACTCTAACCTTTCCCATGGCTCATTTTCCGTATCTTCATGCCTCAACATCCCTTCTTAAAATGAGGCAAACACTTAAAACCTCAAATATTGTTTTTACAGCAAAACCAGAAAACTCAAGACTCCTGCCTGCTCCTTTCGAGTCTCGCAAGTCAACAGTGGTGTACAGGTCACACTTTGTCTTTCTGGTTATAAAAGGAGTACATAGCAGCCTTCTGTTACTCACAAGTTTCAAGTGAAAGATTAATTAAAGCTTTCTTCCTCTAATCAGTTAAGGGAATTTCCTTAAAACATGTTACTAACAATTCTGTAGGCATTTATATCCAAGCATGTGCAGTTCCACTCAAACAAAAGTGGTGAAGTTCAGATGAGCCAAGCCTCAATTTTCAGAGCTTCAGTTTTGATTTTCAGTCTTTTTGTTTGTTATCCCAAGTTTTGTGAGGTTCAAACAGAATCACACAATCAATCAGAACTTCCAGAACTGGTATGGTACCTATAAATTAATCTAAAGCTGTTTGACAAACCCAAATTCTTATTTCAATGCATTTTCAGACATAAACTGCAAAGTAAAACATTTTAATGTCACCCTGCTGTTTATCCCAATTAAATTCTCTCTCCAAGCTCAGCTGTTCATGGGATTTTCTTGTGAACACCTCAGAAAGGCGTTATCTCCTCTGCCCAAAGGAAAGCCCCCTTCCAAAACCCAGAGCAGGAACTCCACGAACCTGTCAGCCACAGCAAGCCACCAGCCAACACAGAATGGCATCATAAGCCTCCCTCCCCGAACACACAGCACGAACTGTCCATCCCAGGCATCCAGCTCCCTCCTGCCAGCCCATCTTATCTCGGCCATTCATCAAAATAGAAGCCTGTGACTCGCCCAGGCAAGTGCTATTTTCACCACAGATGTCACTTCAACCTGGGATTCACACAGGCCTGACAGCCTAGCAGTAAAAAGTGAAACACTTCACCTCAACAGCTCAAAGATGAGATCACGATGATGAAGAAAAACTTTCTGCCAGGAGAAACTGGCTTTTCTGACACTAAGGCTAGCAGGGGAAAGTATAAAATTCCCCACTCCTTGTATTACCAAAATGGGAAACAAAAGAAGGCAATGCCAAAGCAGAAATGAATCTAAACAGCAGTGACAGTTTTCAAAACTCCCTCAAACCTCACAGCTATCCTGTCCCTTAATTGGTCTTTGATTTTTTTGTTCAAGCTTTCTAACTCCCCTTCATACTTTTCTGCTTAAATTTTAAACAATACATCCTAAGTTTAGGGGTTGTTGCTTTGTTTTGCCTTTTAATTTTTTTTTAATCATGTAAATCTGTCAGTTTTATGATCACAGAATGATGAGGTTTGGAAAGGACCTCTAGGAATCATCTAATTCAAATCCCCTGCTAAAACAGGGTTACCTAGAACAGGTTGCACAGGAGTAAGACCAGGAGGGTTTTGAATGTCTCCAGAGGAGGAGACTCCACGACCTGTTCCTGTGCTCTGATCAATGGTAAACTGTTTGCTTCTGGACCCTGGGATTACAACCAAGTTCTCAAATTGCAAGCAAATTGCTTGCAGCAAAGTTCTGGAAACTAAACAACACTGAAAGAAGGACAAGATGGGAGCTTCAAAATTCTCATTTTAAGAAGTCTGTTGTTATCCAAATTTAGATCAATATTATCCTTGTAAGGTTTAACAGAACTGGCAAAAGGAAACAAACAAAGTCAGTACATTGAAAGACATTAAAAGCCATTTTATTGCACTTCACTTGCTTGAATACAAATGCATGCATAAATGTTTGTAATGGGTTTTTAAAATACTTTCTCTCTTAGAAGACCTGGGTGGAAGACAGACAAGGAACACACAGTAGAGCTGCAGAACAATATCAAACAATGTCCCAGGCTGGGAACTATAAAGTTAAAAAGAGTCCTCTGGGGACTGGAAGATTGTTCTTCAATGCCATAATTCTGCTATCTCTTCATAAGCTCACGGCAAGGCCAGCTTGTGCTCCTTTCCTCCCTCTCCAGCCTTGTGCCGGGCAGAAGCTGCCTTATCCGGACAAACATGTAAGGATAGGCCTGGTTTGGGGCCTCCAGAGGCTGTGCTTAGGCCTCTTGGATGGCAGAGGCATGGGGGGGAGGATTGGAGCACTGGGGATTGTAGATTTAGTTTCAGGCTGGGGGAAAATTCAGGGGGTTCGCTTATGGATTCTGTATCTGCTTTGTAATTTTTATCTGCAACTCTCTCCAAATAGAATTCTGTTGTTTTTTCTCCAATTCATTTGAGAGCTTTACTCTGTCAGCTCTTTAAACCTACAACAGACCTTCAGAACAACCCAACAGCTTCACACATGCTGCAGGTCTAGATACTTACTTATACTATGCATGCACAAAACCCCCTCATCATTCCTATACTGTAAGTACTCAACAATTAAACGATGATGAAGCAACATTTAGTGTATTTATATTTAAACATCTATTAAAACAATTCCCAAAATAATGAACACCATTTTAAAGCCATGGCCTTTTTGTCACACTAATGTTCTTCTCAGTTCACCTTCCTCTAAAGATATTTATCACTCCTTATGTAAATAAATATACAGACATTATATGGGATGTATAAAAAGAGCTCCCCACTCCCCTCCCCCAAAAGAAGGGAACCTGGAAGACATGAAGAGTTGGGTCTCTTCAGCCTGGAGAAGAGAAGGCTTCGAGGGGACCTGATAGTAGCCTTCCAGTATCTAAAAGGGGCCTACAGGAAGGCTGGGGAGGGACTGCTGACAAGGTCTTGCAATGACAGGACAAGGGGCAATGGGTTTAAACTGGCAGAGGGGAGATTGAAACTGGATGTTAGGAGGAAGTTGTTTGCAGTGAGGGTGGTGAGACACTGGAACAGGTTGGCCAGGGAGGTTGTGGCTGCTCCCTCCCTGGAGGTGTTGAAGGTCAGGTTGGAGGAGGCCTTGAGTGATATGTATTAGTGGGAGGTGTCCCTGCCTATGGCAGGGGGTTGGAAACGGATGATCCTCGAGGTCCCTTCCAACCTTACCATTCTATGACTTAATTTACAAGGAGTTTCAAAAATTGAGTACAACAGAACCAAACCTTTAGTAACAACATCAAAAGAAAGAAAAAAATTAAAGAAAAAAAACTCCCCATGTTTTCAGGCAAGTCATAGGGAACAACTGTATGTCTTTCAAGATACCTTTCAAATGATGAGAAAGCAGAATGCAATTAAACTACTCTATCAGCTCAGTACTCCATATTCCACATCCAAAACTCTAGCTACAAATAAATTTACATAACTAAGCACAGAAAGAAGAACAAATTAGCAGGTCATTTCAAAACCATATCATGGTATCCGAAGAAGCAGGTGGAGTAAAAAATCCCAAGTAATCAGACCTTTACAGAGCACATAATTTAGAGAAAAATCAATGTTATGGGGTCAGAGCTTCAGAATGAGCAATCTCTACTTTAAGAAATGTGCTGATAAGGTAAGAGAAGCTTTGCTGCAGGCATGGACAATGCAATACCATGACAAGGAGATTGGAAATAACTCTGAAATGCTGTCCCATCTCTATTTTTTTTTTCCAATTGGATAAAATTTTGGAGGTGGATGAGGAGGTAACTTTTTTTTTTTTTTTCTTGTGGTGAAGGGAAAAGAGGTGTATTTCAAAACTGTTAGCACCAAATAACAGCATCACCTCAATTTGGCCTGTGTATGTATAAACTGTTCCTTGTTTTTAAAAACCTCAAAGTCCAATATTAATACAGTTCCACAACAAGGATGTTTTTTCTCATGCTAGCCCCTGCCCCCATCTTGAACTCCTATTAAAAATACTGTTTGTTTTACTAACCACAATTCCAAACAGAAAGTATGCAAATTTTACTGACTGCCATACCAGACCACACCAGGGGCAGCCTGCTCCGAGAAGAAGCCATTTTTAAATGCTTTTACTATCAGGTACAACCAGTTTTGCCCCATTCCTGTCATATGTTATCTGATGTGGTTGAATAGATAAGCTCTGCTCTAGGGAAAGAAAGACCTGAAAAGGATGAACAGAGAATTCCTATCTGGATTAGCTCAAAATGGGTCAGTGGGAAATGAATGGAGTTATCCATCCCTGAACAGCAGCTCCTTGGAGATTTTTGCCTTTTACAGTGGCTTGACACTAACTTAGAAAAATCAGGAATGAAAGAAGGTGCAGGTGTGGAATGATTACTCATGCCCTATTGCAGGTCAATGAGGCAAAAGGACACCTTAATTAAATGGTATTAACATAAACTTCAGCAAATGTGGTTTCACAGGTTGGTGCTCCTTCCCCAAAGAAGCTGCTTGCTCTTTTACCTGGGCCAATTCAACTGCTTGTGGCCATCCTCTGCCTCAAGTCTCTGAAGCATCGCCCAGATGATGATACTCACAAAAAAAGGGCACAGCCTGTTTCTTTCAACACAGCACAAGACCATAAAACCAGCCTAGATGTGGGTCAAAAAATCATGGAAAAGGCTAAGCTTACAGAGTGGTGGCCACTGGTGTAAGCAGGAAGGGTAGCTTTCAGAAGCTTGGTCGGTTGGCAGCCAAACAGCAGTGTTTAACTACTGTCTGAGAAAAGCAGTCCGATTACAAAACCACAAAGCCCACTGGGCTCACACACTCTGAATTCTGCTGTCCCGCAGCCCATGAAATCCCATCAGCTGACCAGATGGTTTGCTTCTTTCAGAAAGCCTTGTAAATCACTGCACTCTACACTAACCCTTCAGCTCCTCAAGAGACATTACAGTTTTCCTGCTTCTGGGAGTATCATCCAGCAAGCATGTCAAGCCAGAAGTCCTGCTTCTCAGCTGAACAAGTAACAGCTCCTACAAAGCTGTTACACGGGGAGCTGCAGCAAAGAAACCAGCAATACCCATATCTAGATGCTCTCTCCTGTTTCTGTTAATCAATGCAGGCAATAAACATGGGAAGTCCTGTGTGCAGTTCTGGAGGCCTCAGCACAGGAAGGACATGGAACAGTTGGAGAGGGTCCAGAGGAGGCCACTAAGATGCTCAGAGGACTGCAGCAGCTCTGCTATGAGGACAGGCTGAGAGAGTTGGGGCTCTGCAGCCTGGAGAACAGAAGGCTTCCAGGAGACCTTAGAGTAGCCTTCCAGGATCTGAAGAATGTCTACAGGAAGGCTGGGGAGGGACAGGAAGGCTGGGGAAGGATTATTTACAAGGTCCTGCAATGACAGGACAAGGGGCAATGGGCTTAAACTGGCAGAGGGGAGATTTAGACTGGATGTTAGGAGGAAGTTCTTTACAGTAAGGGTGGTGAGGCACTGGAACAGGTTGCCCAGGGAGGTTGTGGCTGCTCCCTCCCTGGATGTGTTCAAGGCCAGATTGGATGAGGCCTTGAGTAACCTGTACTAGTGGGAGGTGTCCCTGCCTATGGC
>VWZE01023393.1:47862-69626 GCA_013396675.1 Eubucco bourcierii
TGGAAGTCTACTCTAAGGTCTCCTGGAAGCCTTCTCTTCTCCAGGCTGCAGAGCCCCAACTCTCTCAGCCTGTCCTCAGAGCAGAGCTGCTGCAGCCCTCTCAGCATCTTGGTGGCCTCCTCTGGACTGACTCAAACAGTTCCATGTCCTTCCTGTGCTGGGGGCTCACTGTGCTGAGTTTCTCATTGAACTCTCAGGAAGCAAGTGGACCTTATCCGCATATGCTGATATTACTCTTCAATAGGCAATAAAACAACACAGCCTGCTTCATAACCTAATTCATTTCACTGGTAAATAAGTGAATGAGTATTTCACTCCACCTCTATTTTGCTGCCACACTTACCAAAGAAGGACACTGTCAGGTCCAGTGTGCATTTTGAACTTGAAAAGAGTCTGTTTTTTAGTGAAGAGAGGGCCATTTTTTACTTAGTCAGCCTGCCTCCTAAAAATGTTTACTGGTGGAAGCAAAAGCAGTATGGCAACCCTTGGAACATTCTTCAGTTGCTGTCAAGCAATACATTTCCCCCTGATGTTCCTGTGGACCCCTTAGTAGGGAATTGTGATGGGAGGATTTGGACATGTTGTCTGAGCAGGCAGCCTTGTGACATGGACACAGTGCCATCTCCAAATACGTACAAGTGGTTTTATAGACTCTGTGCAGTTTACTGATGCTCACCGAATTTCTGATCGCGGAGGCTTATTTCATTCACATCAACAAAATTAGTGTTATTAGTCCAATTGTCAGCTGTATTATTTGTATTAGGGATAATTCCTCTGGCAGAATCTTTTGTTACAATGCTCTAGCCAGTGCTTTGATGAAGATGATTTCTCCATTTGTTCTCAGCTCTGAAGAGAGGGCTCCAAGTTGGCAAACTTGAGTTTTGGTCCAGACTTTGATGCTGACTCACTGTCTCCTTCTGGAGTCATTTCACTTCAGTGCACACCATTTTTCTTTACCAGGGACAATGCTGTTTCTCTGCCTTTGTGATTCACGTAGGGAACAGAACAAAGCACCAGGGTTAGTATTTCTGAAACGAAGCTCTGCAAGTTAAAGACTTAGATCCTACCAAGCTGGCACCTTCTGTGTTCGCCCCAGTTAAGGAGTTTTTCCTGTACTCTTAAAACTATTACAGTGTAAATTACCAGAATTATTTCAGACAATTCCAGCAGGAATTAGTATTTTCAAATAGCTCAGCATTAATGTTAATGGGAAACCTTTAGGTTTTATGCTACACCTTGAATCACCGAAGGTGTAATTAATCTGCACACCGTCATGCAAAGTGTCCTCTAGAGACTTTTTTTTTTTTTTTTTTTTTTCTTTCCTTTGGAATCAGCCTGCAGCTCTGAGAAAGAGGCTTTCTAAATATTAATCTAAAATAGGAAAAGAGAGATTGTACCTAATCAACCCTACACAAGTATGTGCTGTTAGCAGCAACAACGTGCACGGATACGATTTCAAATAGTGAACAGTTGATCCTTGTCTGAATTGTGCGAAGCACCTTCAGTTTTTGGCTTTTACAGATGCAGTACACAGTTAGGTAGCCAGTAGCCATAGCGACCCACTCAAATGCAAATGATTTGTTCTGCATAGCACAGTAGTATTAAGAGTTGATCATATCTACTGGAGCAGGTACACAATACAAATGGCAGAGCCAAGCGAGTAATGAAATCGCAGTCCAAACTCCCAGGAGTGCTCAGCCAAGGAAATGAAATGGAGATGCGAACAACAGTAATTGCTCCTGTGATTCAGATGTGAACACACATGGCTATCACACCACACCAAACAAACACAGTGCTGCTACAGCTTCTCCCTTCACTGACAGAAGCTGATTTTGCTTGCTAATGGTGTCAGTGAAGAGGAGATCTTCAGGATAGTTGCTGCTTCATTTGATTCTGTATCCCTGATTTTGTTTACTCAATTACTACATAATGCAAATATTCCTAGCAGAATCATTGTTTAATGTTTATTTCTTTTGTTTCTTTTCCACTGCGTGCACTCAATCTCCCTAGACTATTTTTGGCCTCATGGCACTGTTTACTAGTAAAGTATTGCAAGTGCAGTCTTTCTGGTGTTATTTTTCTGCATCATCCCATAAGCAAACAACTCAATACTGGTATGCTCCTCCCAAAAAAATAAAAGGCACCACCATACAGCACAACAGGCCAGTTTCTTTCCAGTCAGATCATGTTGGGTGTTACTGAGAGAACAATCAGCACTTCTGAATGATTAAAGCAAACCCTGGAGAATATCTAACTCCACAACAAACTCCAGTGCAACTATGCAAATGACAGTTGGCTGTTTGTAGCCCTGTGTGGTGGGTTAGGAGCTTCACACACACACACACACAACTGAAATTTACCAGACTAGCTCAGACGTCTTGAAAGTAAGATGAAGCTATATTTACAGCATGGCAACATTTACAACTATATATACACAATATATTTACAAGTATTTGGGTGGGGAATGGCTGAGAGCAGCCCTGAGGAAAAGGACCTGGGGGTCCAGGGTGATGAAAAGCTCAACATGAGCCTGCAGTGTGCACATGCAGCCCAGACAGCAACTGAGTGCTGGGCTGCAGCAAGAGCAGTGTGGGCAGCAGGGCAAGGGGAGGGGATTCTGCCCCTTTGCTCTGCTCTCCTCAGACCCCATCTTGAGTCCTGTGTGCAGTTCTGAAGCCCCCAGCACAGGAAGGACATGGAACTGTTGGAGTGGGTCCAGAGGAGGCCACCAAGATGCTGAGAGGGCTGCAGCAGCTCTGCTGTGAGGACAGGCTGAGAGAGTTGGGGCTCTCTCTCTCTCTGCTTTCCCAGACAAAAATAACCAGCAAAGCTCACATTGTTATTTGTTAGTGGAGCGATTAGAGCGGAGTGAGGAAGCAGCAAATAGGAGCAGATCAGAGTGGGACAAATTGTTGACATTTTGGCTTTTTATCACTCTCAGCAAACTACAGAATTATAAACATCATTATTTGCTTTTGACAACCAATGATCTAATTTCTCTCATTAAAATATTCCAATTAGCCTCAAACCAGCACACCCTGTGCTGGAAAGTTATGATGTGCTTTTTACACCTTATGAAGGCTGCCAGATGAGATGGTTATGGCAGGTGACAAGGCAGCAGACAGAAAGGTCCAATCGAAGGAACTGTTACATGGTCTGTTGGTTTGAGCTGACTGGCCACACTAGAAGCGACAAGGCACAGGAGATGAGGCTGCCCTCCCACCCCCACAGTGGCACAGTGCCAGCTGGACTATATATGCTACACCACGCTAACATGTTCACTGAATGACAGTAAGCTGTTGGCCAGGGCTTGTGGCACTTGAAGGATACTCTATAGACTGACAGAATCATAAAATGGTCTGGGTTGGAAGGGATCTCCACAGGTCATCTAGTCCAACCACCTCTGCAGTAAGCAACTAGGTTGCCCAGAGCCATGTCAAGCCTCACCTTGAGTATCTCAAGGGATAGGGCCTCAACTACCACTCTGGGCAACCTGTTCCAGTGTTCCACTACCCTCATGATAAAGAACTTGTTCCCAAGATCCAATCTAAATCTGCTCTTCTCTACTTTGAAGCCATTGCCCCTTGCCCTATCACTACAGGCCTTTGTAAACAGTTTCTCTTAGTCCTTCTTGCAGGCCCCCATCAGGTACTGGAAGGCTGCTATTGGAACTAGAAGACTGGGTGGGGGGAAGCAGTTTGAATTCCTGTCTGCAGAAAGGGGCACTGACAGTTATTGGAAAAAAGATACAAATCCTCAGCCTCCGGAGACAACTTCTAGCAGGTGTAAAGGATAGGTACCCCTTCAAGGAAGATGTGACAGGCCACCTGGAAAGATGGATCACCGTGGAGAAAGGTATGCAACACTGTGCTAGAAATGCTCTATAATGACATGAATGACAATCTCCAGCCTACAGGCCCAGATGAAGTTGTGTGTACACCAGCCATGTGGCCAAGTGGACCATGGTCATATGGCAGCTCATAGGTGGTGACATCCTGGGTGATAAAAGATGGATCATGTATTCTGCATCATGCCAACATCCTGCTTACTGCATGACAGGAAGCGGTTGGCCAGGGATTAAGGTACTTGAAGTATATCCTATAGCCTGTAAAGTTTCATGTTCCAGGTCTTGTGTGTTCTCCTTAGCTTCCAGGCATGACTGTTTCTCTTCTCTTCCTGTTTCGTCTGTTCCCCTGCTGCTGAATATGCTGGTGTCTTTCTGTTTGCTTTTGTGTAAACTTATATCCCTTGCAATAGAATAATAAATCATCCTTCTCTCATCTCTGCCTCTGAGGTCCTTTCCCCTCCTGCCTGTCCTGATGGAGGAGTGTGTGCTTGTTAGAGCAGGCTGTGTTGACACAGGACACACAGGTGCAATAATTTCAGTTGGGTGTGTAGGTGCCACAAGGTTGTGTCTCTTTGCTCTCTATACAGCCATTTGAAACACCAAAAGCATTATCTGAAAGGCTGTGGGTCCAGCTCAGAAGGTGGAAATGGGAGCTATAAACACCAATGACACTACTGTAGCCCCAGATGCTCTTTCTGTAAGCAACTGGGGCTTCCATTATGACAGTTGTCATCACCTTCCACAATGCTGCCACATTTGCACTCCCAGTACCATGCTGCAGCAGCATTTGTGGTGGGAGGAGTGGGAGGCAGAGCCTAAAGTGTGCATATGTAACTCTCTCAGTTTGCTGTTTGTAAATTCATATTAGGAGACTGTGAAAGTGTGTCATGCAGTAGCCTCTGCAGTGCCTATATGTGTGAAGTTGTTATTAAAGAGGAAACAAACTGGAAAGTAAAACCAAATCTTTCTTCATTCTTATTACCAAAAGCTGATAGTTTTTATCTCCACATCTGCTGTTCAAGCCAAGTGGTAGACATGACAATAAAGGAAATATACTCATTTTAAATTTAAAATACTTCTTTTTGGTTTCTCATATTTCTACATGCTGCAGACACTGCTAATGCCTCATGTGGTTATCATTTAGAAGTAAATTTGTTTTGCAGAATAAAACATAAGAAGGAGGAAGAGCAGCAAGCTTCAAAATACTGCATCCTTTGCTGAGCACTATTGTGGAGTCTTCCCCCAGTTGTCATTCATATTTGCCAGGCAAACTGACTCAGTGTCCTCAGAAATTTGCATGCAACTGTGGAACGTGAGGCATTTTCTCATATATTAGCTGGTGCTCAAAGTAATGTGTCTAGGCTAATGTGCACATGAGAAAATACATCAGACATTCTATAACAGATTGCTTGGTGAGACATTCTGGGACAAAGACCAGTATCATCTCATGTGGCCTCAAAAATTGACTGTAGGGTAGCAATCAGGATTTTGTTATCACAAAGCATAGTGCACAGTGCAGATATGTAGATTAGGTGATCATCGAAATACAAATGAACTCTTCCAATAGATTAATTTGTGCAGAGTCTCATAGTAAGACTGAAATCCCTGATAAGAAGCCATGAGCTTAAATAAAACACAACAGCACAGGAGCTGACAGCCTCAGTCCATCTAGGAATCACAACCATCTTTTATAAAATGCTCACAGTATTAGAAGCAGGAAAGTTTGATCACAAGCACATAAATCAGTGACTGCAGGAGCTTTGTAATGAATGGTTTTGTGTTGAAGAGGGAGGGGGATTGCAATGAAGAAGCACAGACTGTTCTGTATACAAGAATAATGCCATCCTTACATCCTCTGTGTTTTGTAATCACCCTGCAATTTCTCTCAGCAAGAGGATTTTAAAATATTTGTTCAAGCTCATTTGGCATACATCTGCCTTATTCCTTTATACACAAAATGAGGCACGTATCTTTCCCTGACTTACAGCAGAGACACAGTAACATACTGAGAGTAAGAGAGCAGGCAACTGCTTTCCTCCATATCAGGATGTGTGAAAGATGCTCACAGGTACAAACAAGGTTGGTTTCATTAAAAAAAAAAAAAAAAGGCTATAAAATTACACTGTGCATTCCAGCAAGCTAGAGCAAGGCTCCTCTCATAGTTGTTAACACACAGATCCAGCATCACACCTGGTTCACGCTGGGTGCAGGGGGCTGGCACGCACTGTGCCTTCTGCCTTATCAGTCAGCAGGGTCAGTGGGCTGCAGGGCTGCCCTTTCCCTGTCTCCATGCTGGGGCTGGGTCCCAGGCACCCAGCATCTGTGCAGCTTACACAGCATGGTTTTCCAGGCACCTGCTGGCAGAGGTGTGAATGCCAAAATATTCATCAAAACAGCCACACTGATGTTATTATCTGTCTTCTATTTTTTTTTTTCTTTAATGAGCTACTAAGGAAGCATTGAAAGTGAGGTGGCTGCTTTTATATTAGCATGGAAATATGCAGAGTTAAATAGGAGTAGTGTCATGTTAGACATCTGAAGAACCATCTGGTTTTTGTTTTGTTTGTTTTTCAAAATACTAGCACAGTGCCTTAGAATGAACAAATTCTGACACCTGTGTGTGTGAGAGCCTATCTTTGTACATAAAAGAAAGCCCTCCCCAGGAATTAACTCTCAGTTCAGTTTATTGTGAGCTACCACACTGCATAATCATGGAGACAATCAGATCTGACTGTGAAAGCTAATACCCAGTTAAAAAAAAAAATCACTAAGTTCTGTTTCCAAAAGCAATTTGTTTGGTGGTTGTTTTGTTTTGTTTGAAAACATGATAAATTACTCTGAATTCACTGAGGTTATTGTGAATACATCACCTGACATATTCTAGTTAAATATTCATTGCCCCAAATGGAGCTTCAGTTGTTTCAAATTGAAAAAAAAAAAAAATAAATCCAAACCCACCCATTAAAAACAAAACAAAAAACCAAACCAAAACAAAAAACCAACAACAACAACAAAACAACTGGCAGAGGGTTGTACAGCATAGCTGAGGTGGCAAATATATCTGTCATTTGCTCTGAATTCTAACATAGTACATTCAGGAAACCCCGTACAAATTCAGCTCTCAGAGACAGAAGAGAAAACTGAATGAAAAGTTCTACTAGAATCAGCAGCATCTCAAAACATAAAGCATATTTCTGGGCATACAGTAGATCTACTAAACCATGGCTATAAACCTCAATATATTGAAAATAATAAACAGAGATAAATACTGATGTGCAGCTTCTAAAGTCTCAAATAGGGGAAAAAAATTACAGAAAATTAAGCAGATAAATCCAACATTAGTGGATCCAATTGTTCTAAATTGTTCATTTGGCTTCTTATGGTTTTTATACCAAATATAGTACAGCTCTTACTGTCACACTGTGAAAGCAACTACTCCCTCCCCGTCCTCCTGGCCTTTAAACACTCAGAATATATCTCTATACAGAACTATATTAAGTATATATCTCATACACACTTATGTAAATACATATATATATATATATAAAAAACACAGTCCCTATGTGCATTTCATAGCTAAGGTAGTTATTGATCCAGCTATGTGTCTGAACGAGAGAAACAGCCCTGACCCCCATTCATCATGTAGGCTGGTGGCAGCAGCACATTAGCATTGCAGCAGCACTGGTGACATTTAAAACTGACTGAACCATCACTGATCACTTAATCTTAAGAAAAATTCTTAAGAAAACAGGAGATTTATTGTTCTTACATGCTTACAGGCTGATCTAGGTCTCATTGTGATGAACAGAAGCCTTTCTATTAACTAGCAGACACCAGACAGGATTTGAAGGGAGCAGTTCTGCAGTCTACAGTTCATGGCAAGAAATACTGAGGATATTATGGTGCAATTCTGCAGTCATTTCAACTAACCTGTGTGAAGATGACCCATGCCCCTGCCTTCTGCCAGGCTTTCCCACCCTGTCTTACTCCAGCACCATTATGAAGGTAATGGGTCCACTTGGAATCAATCTGGCTGAAACACTCACATATTCTATGTGAGATTTGTTTCTGCAGTCATCTCAGCATATGTAGGCTTAAATGGTTATGAACCCACAGCCTGGGAAACACCCTGAATCTGTGCTTAAATTGCCAAAATACTTATGTCCATCTACATACATCTACAACCTTACCAGGCTATGATTCTAGGATTCTCTATCCATGAATACAATTTAAATGGGAATCACTGTGATTAAGGATGTAATCTTTTTCTGTTCTTGCAGAACTACATCATCTTTACACTGTCTTTAGTTGGATGTTAATGACATACTCCTCAAGCTCAGGTATAAATTGTTCAAAACTCCTACCAATGCCTGCATTCAAAAAGAAGAAAAAATGAATTATGTGTAACAGCAAGGATGAAAATGGCTCATCCATTTGCAACAAACTTCAGGTAAGTTTTATGAACTACTGCTGTAGTTTTTTTGTTTTACGAGAGCAACAGACTTAGATTATAAAAAAAAATCTTTTACTCTTCAAAGAAGGCAGTAAAATAATAACGTTCTTGCTGAAATGGAGAGGAATACAGAAAAGCTGTACTTAAAGATGTGCAGGAAAATCATAGAATCATAGAATGGTAAGGTTGGAAGTGACCTCAAAGACCATCTAGTTCCAACCCCCTGCCACAGGCAGGGACACCTCCCACTAGTACAGCTCACTCAAGGACTCCTCCAATCTGCCCTTCAACACCTCCAGGGAGGGAGCAGCCACAACCTCCCTGGGCAACCTGTGCCAGTGTCTCACCACCCTCACTGCAAACAACTTCCTCCCAACAGCCAGTCTAAATCTTCCCTTTGCCAGTTCAAACCCATTGCCCTTTGTTCTGTTATTACAAGACCTTGCAAAAGTCCCTCCCCAGCCTTCCTGTAGGCCCCTTCAGATACTGGAAGGCTACTCTAAGGTGTCCTGGAAGCCTTCTCTTCTCCAGGCTGCAGAGCCCCAACTCTCTCAGCCTGTCCTCACAGCAGAGCTGCTGCAGCCCTCTGAGCATCTTGGTGGCCTCCTCTGGACCTGTTCCAACACTTCCATGTCCTTCCTGTGCTGGGAGCTCCAGAACTGCACACAGGACTCCAGGTGAGGTCTGAGGAGAGCAGAGCAAAGGGGCAGAGTTGTGCCTTTCAAAACTATTTGAAGCTGACGCAGTTCTACTCGCAAGTAGAAATCATTATGAATTTTACTGCTGCCTTCCACAGAATATAAGCCAATGCTGAGCACTTCTGAAAATAGATTTCCATCTGTATAATTATTTAAATAAACAAGGACTGTCAGTAGAAATAGGAACTGAAAAGCCCAGGCTTTTAATTTTAAAAGTTCAAGTTAAATATAGTCACTACACAAGAAATCTAAACTACAAGATATATCTAGACAAATCTTAATACTTTTCACTCTTGTTTATGGCAGGAATAGATGGAAAACAACTCCACTGCCGCAGGTGCCAGAGTGTAAGCATTTCTAAGGACACCATTAACTCTTTATGCTCCCAGTAGCCAGATAGGAATTCTGACAAAGTTCTGACTAAGTTAGTCCCAGGTAGTCAACTCCTAGAAGAAATTACCTTATCAGCCAAGGTAGTCAAACTCACACTTTTCTACATTCTAGTAGATTTCTACTTCCTGCTGTCCCAAAGTTGCCCTTTTTCTTTGCTGCTAAATGTTGTTGCTTTCTTTAAAGGAACAGCCCTCTGTGACAAACAAATGCCTGTTGGGTCTGAGCCAGCACATGTACTGTAGTCAATATTTAACATATGAATAATCTTACTGACTGGCAGTGAGGCAGGCTGCTCGTGTTCTTGAAGCTGAACAGTTATAAAAGCACGAAGTTGGCTCAAGCTTCACTACAGCAGAAGCTAGAAAAGTTCATGGCAAGTTCATGCTTTTTGGTATTTTAGGTCCTCTAAGATTTGATACCTTTACATCTTCCTGACCTCACTGTGCTTTCAGAAAGCTTTACTGATTGCAAGGCCAGCTTGGATTCTTGCTGCATTGTGCACTGCTGTGGAGAAGAGAGGTAGTGGGCTAGAAGACAAGCTGATACATGTATTGGCAGGAGCCTTATGAGCTGCAAATACAGCTCTTGAAGTTTTGAATGCTCAGTTCTGAATAGCAGTGCAACGTGGGAAGGAGTACCTATTTGACATTGGTCCTGGGAAGCAGTAAGAAGCAGCTGTATCTGAGATGGTTCTGTATCTTTCTCTCTTGTCTCAGGTGATAGATAGCTTGCTGCAGCTGTGCAGCCAATGCTAATTTCTCTTGCTTTCAAATTCCAAGTATGCAAAACAGTAAACTCAAAAAAAAGGACTTCAAAGTCAGTCCAAAACGGCCCCAGGAAATCTCAGTAACACCAAATACAAGCCACTTACAATCACAGTCTCCTTATTTCTGACTGTTGAGCTTAAAATGTACAAAAAAGGAAGTGACAGCATTTCTATTCATTTTCTTCAGCCTTTAACTTTTCAGTCTTTAACTTTACAGTACTGCCTTGGCTGAGGTAATTTGTATTTGGTTGGTTTTGGTTTTGTTTTGTTGGGGATTTTTGTTTGTTGTTTGGGGGGTTTTTTGTTTGGTTTGGGTTTGTCTTTGGGTTTTTTTTTTGCTTGGTTTGGGTTTGGGTTTTGGGGGGTTTTGTTTTGCTTTTCCCACTGAGAAGTGCCTGCTGAAATCTGTCTTTTGCAAGTGACAAAGAAGTCCAGTGACTATGAGTCTATCCTTATATTTTCATTTGATCTCAGTGATGGAAGAAAAAGGTCAAAGCTACTCAGTGACATTCAAGACACAGGAGGTCAAACTGGGTCTGTTCCACCCAGATTGGGATGGTAAATGCTGTTGACCATTGATTTTGTGGCTAATTTTAAATGTCTTGCAGGTCAACAATTATCAGCTTAGGAAAGTCATATTTGCTGTATTTATATTTGGAATGTTCCAATTTTGACAGCACATTTTCTGATTTTACTTAGGGTAGTTTTTTGCCCTGTGTAATCTCTGACTTCAGGAGTGTTTAAATGTGTGTTTAAACGCAAGATCATTTGAAGTCATAAAAGTCTGGCATGTTTTAAGAGGGTTTTTTAGGTCAGATGTCTGAAGTCTTTGGCGTCCTTTGTTATGTTACCCAATTCAAATGCAAGTACAGACTTCACTGACTGGCAGACGCCAGCGGTGCCTCCAGTGTTATGTTTTGGGGTTTTCCTCTTTTTTTTTTAAGAGGTCTTTTAAGAAACCAGGAAGTCAAGAAAAGAGGAAACAGTCCTAAAGATGAGATAAGCTTATCTACCCGTGGCACTCAGAGCTTGGGGGTCAGATATTTTGAGCGTATTGGGTTGTATATGCGATCTCAGAAAACCAGCGAAGCTCACTCCAAAATCAAGGTCCACAGAATGGAATTAGCTTTGTCTTGTTTTGGGTTTTTTTCCCTTTGCCTTTAAGCTGCTGTAGAGAACCAATAATGCTTTCAGGTTAGTGCCAGTAATTCCCTACTACTGGAGTACGGAAAGCCTTGCATTTAATGCTTCACATGCAATATTTCTTCTCTGTGATGAGACTAATGTCAACATACTTTAAATTGAAATTATCGTCGTCAAAGCTGTTAGATCTGAAACAGACAACTCCAGTGAGAAGATTAAATTACAGTACAAGGGTGTAATATGAATATTGATGCAGATTTTTAGTCACTCTGACTTTCCACAGAATATTTCCTCAAGCTCTAGAATTTGTCCCTCAATCCAACGTATCTTGAAAGTTGCATCAGTGATCCTTGGACTTGTTGGTGTTTGACAAGCCTGCTTCACCTGCAGCAGCATTCTGCCATGAGAGTATTGCTGTGTTTAGGCAGGAGAGACAGATCTGAGCCTGCCATCAATTGGTTAATAGAGACTCCTCAGACATTGATAAGACTTTATTTCAAGTGCTAGGAGAATTTCTTTGACCTGTCGTCATTACTATATGGCAACCAGTGACACATTCACACACACAAACCATTCCTAAATCCCTCACAGTGCCTGCACAGTTCACAGCCTACAGATGGGCTCACATTTTGTGCTTGTCACTTATCCTAAGGAAAGGGTATATGAGCACAGTAGAGTAGAAGAAAAAAGGATCTCTCACTAAAGAATTGTCCACTTCCTCTCATCAGTGCCACTGGAATCACAAGAAGTAGATGTGTTTACTAGCTGGTTAGGCAGTGGTGCTATGTGAACCTCTTTATCACAAATCAAATTGTTTATCTATGCATGTCATTTCTGGCCATACCATGAAATATTTTCCACTCTTTTCTCGGTTTGCTTTCCCAATGTCTCCTTTAACATGTCGTTAGCTATGAACAGAGCTGGAGACTTGTGTGTAGCTACATCTACTGTGTGGCACAGTCGACTTGCTAGAGGGCAGGGATCCATCCAGAGGGACCTGGACAGGCTGCAGAGCTGTGCCCAGGCCAACCTCATGGCATTCAACAAGGCCAAGTGTAAGGTCCTGCACCTGGGTAGGCACAATCCCAAGCACAACTCCAGGCTGGGTGGGGAATGGCTGAGAGCAGCCCTGAGGAAAAGGCCCTGGGGGTCTGGGGTGATGAAAAGCTCAACATGAGGCTGCAGTGTGAGTGCAGCCCAGACAGCAACTGTGTGCTGGGCTGCAGCAAGAGCAGTGTGGGCAGCAGGGCAAGGGAGGGGATTCTGCCCCTTTGCTCTGCTCTCCTCAGACCCCACCTGGAGTCCTGTGTGCAGTTCTGGAGCCCCCAGCACAGGAAGGACATGGAAGTGTTGGAGTGGGTCCAGAGGAGGCCACCAAGATGCTGAGAGGGCTGCAGCAGCTCTGCTGTGAGGACAGGCTGAGAGAGTTGGGGCTCTGCAGCCTGGAGAAGAGAAGGCTTCCAGGAGACCTTAGAGTAGCCTTCCAGGATCTGAAGGGGCCTACAGGAAGGCTGGGGAGGGACTATTGACAAGGTCTTGTAATGACAGGATGAGGAGGAATGGGTTTGAAGTGGCAGAGGGGAGATTGAAACTGGATGTTAGGAGGAAGTTGTTTGCAGTGAGGGTGGTGAGACACTGGCACAGGTTGCCCAGGGAGGTTGTGGCTGCTCCCTCCCTGGAGGCATTCAAGGCCAGGTTGGAGGAGGCCTTGAGTAAGCTGTACTAGCGGGAGGTGTCCCTGCCTATGGCAGGGGGTTGGAACTGGATGATCCTTGAGATCCCTTCCAACCTTACCATTCTATGATTCTACTAGGCAATCTATTTCAGGATGTGATTTAATAGAAGTTCTGCTCGTCCAGTCTGATGCACACATTTGCCAAAATGTTTAGTTTAAGTAAATTGTGTTAGCAATGAAGTCATACTGTCATACAATATAATAATGGAAAGTGGTTGATTGTATTTTGTACTATAAAGAGGTGGGTTGCATCAGAACAGGAGATTCAAAGACTTTTAAGAAAGGGGGGAAAAAAAAATACTGCCTGAAGTAATGACATTTACATACCATTTGTCAAATATGAAAACATTTGAGCATACCATTCTAGGCTCAAGTCTACATTAATCTCAGTCCTGAGAAAGAAAAGACCTTACCCACCTTAGCAGAGCCACCCCTTTTTCAGAATACTAAATTGGAAGACAGGCTTTTAAATTAAAAAAAATGAAGAGGTAATCATAGCAAAACAAAAATATCCACTTCCAAAAGATGCCTAAGCACACACACAGAGAGTTAAAATCAAAGGAAGTTAATGTTGGCATGAGCAAGTAAACATCAACAGGAGATATGATAGATTCATGCCAGCAGAGTGGTAGTTATGCAAGTTTTATGAGCTCTGTCAATCCTGTTGGCCCAGACATTTTTGCAGGCATAACTGAAGATATTATCTCTTACCTTTACTGAGATATTATGATTTAGAGCAATTTTTTTTTTCTTTAGGGCAGACTGAGTTCACACTGAAGCAAGTACCATGTTGAGCTAAATAACAGAAGTGGACAGAAAACCAGAAAGAAGCCAAGAAAAAATAATATATTTCACAACTGATCAATCTCCCAAAACCAGTGCTTTTTTTTAAAAAAAAAAAAAAAAAAAGTTAAAATAAGCATGGCAAAGGAAGTAATAGTCATAGAATGGTAAGGTTGGAAGGGACCTCAAGGACCATCTAGTTCCAACCCCCTGCCACAGGCAGGGACACCTCCCACTAGGACAGCTCACTCAAGGCTTCATCCAACCTGGACTTAAACCCCTCCAGGGAGGGAGCAGCCACAACCTCCCTGGGCAACCTGTGCCAGTGTCTCACCACCCTCACCGTAAAGAACTTCCTCCTGACATCCAGTCTAAATCTCCCCTCTGCCAGTTTAAACCCATTGCCCCTAATGGAAGAACTCTTCACAGAGAGAAGTGCTCCTCTGAAATAACACCATGTATTAACTGGCTTATAGAAGACTTATACATTATCAATCAGGTTTAAGCTGACTGGCACCACTAGAAGGAAAGTGGGGTGGGGGATAGGGCTACCAACCCCTCTCACAGTGGGACAGTGCAACCTAGGTCTTTATTCTACACCATGCTATCATGACCACTGCATGACAGGAAAGGATTGGCTGAGGTTTATGTGACTTAAGTATATTCTATAGCTTCTGAAGTTTCCTGTTCTGTTTGGGTTTTTTTGTCTGGTTTTGGGTTTTGTGGGTTTTTGTTATGTGTTTGGGTTTGTGCTTGGGGTTTTTTTGTTGGGTTTGGGTTTTTTGTTTGTTTGTTTTTGGGTTTTTTTGGTGGTTTTACCCAGGCTTTTGGGCAGGGGTGCACCCCTTTTTACTGTTTTGGTTTCACAGGCACTTCACAACTTCACATTTTTTCTGTTCCCCTGCTGCACACACACCTCTATTTCTGTTCTCTTTTGTGTGATCTGAGATCCCTGCAATAGAGTAGTAAATTGTTCTTAGCTCACCTAACATCTCTGCCCCGTGTCCTTTTCTTCCTTGCCCACTGTTGACATAGGGTGGGGAAGGGAGAAACCCATCTGTTGTGAGGAGATTGCTGGGCCTTGTATGCCAGCTGGGTTAAAACCAGGACAGTCCGTATTTGACACTCAATGTAGGGCCTGAGCCTGACTACTGAACTGAGATAAGAAGAGAATTCAATTCTGCTACAGTAAATTTGATCAGGTTGTATTTGCATTAGTATGTTTCCCTTCACACTGAGCTATTCACTTTTCCATCTGCATTTCCTTTTTCTGGTTACACTATGTAAGATCTTACACATTTTGTGCCTTTGTACCCTCTATGGTATCCTCTCTGGTGCTGTTTGTCACCTTAGGGAAATGGTGGTACTGTGCTGTTTAATGACATGTCTGGTATGTTATGGTTGGATCATTTCATTAGTTGGTCAGTTAAACTGCTTTCCCTATGCAGTGTTATCACTTGTCAGTACTCCTCCCCCAACCAATGAATGGAACAGAAGAGCACTTATTCACCTTTTGAGGGTTTTGAATATCCTTGGGACACCAACACCAGACTGCTTCTGTTGTCCTGTCTGTTCATTGTGTGCCTGCTCTTGACCATAGTAATACAAATCTTTCCCAAGAATACCCTTTGGAGACCTGCCCTGATGCTGGATGATTCTGAGTGTCAGGGCATGCGGATGAGTTACGGACAAGTGCCTAGGACCATGGTCACCTCTGCTGTTCTGGAATTTCACCCCTGAGCAAGTGCAAAATCCTGACAAGCTGATGAAATGTTTGAAAAAAGGATGCTGCAAGCCCAGAAGTTCCTGAGAGATACAAATCACTGGGATGGGGTGGGGCCTGGCCCATGCCTATCAAACCCTTCTCAGTGCTGTTCAGTATATAGAGCAAGAGGAGGTCTCTGGGCTCACACACCAACGGGCATGGAGCTGCACTAGAGAACCAGTCTGTGACAGTATCAGTCACCCCTGTGCAGAGAAAGAAGCACACAAGGGAAACAGCTCCTCCTGCAAAGGATGAGCATAAACCAGAGGCATTGTTGGAACAAGAGGAAGAGCCAGAAGACTCCCTGGAAGAGCTGTGGGACATATGAAAGGACTTTGGTTGCCACCCAGGTAAGTCCATTATAGCTTGGTTGCTCTGATGCTGGTATATAGAGCCAGTAGTCCAGAATTAGAAGACTGGAAAGCCAAGGAGTTGGGATCCCTGCCTAGGAAAGGTGGCACTGACAGGGTTATTGGGAAAATGGCAGAAACTCTCAGCCTCTGGAGACTACTTCCAGCAGGTGTAAAAGATAGGTACAGGTGAGAGCCCAAGGACTCTCTTGTCTCAAACCAATGCATGACATACCTGGTCTGAGTAGACAAGGTGATGGCTTCATAGCCCTTAAGTCTTGAGGAGAGCTGCTGCCCTGGCAGAATGGTTTAACAATGGAAAGAGGCAATTTCTGCCAAGGTGGAAATTTCCTCTTTCCTTATTTTAAAGCCACTACAACAGGACCAGGGAAAGGCCAATGGCAGACATTGCACTGGAGCCCTCATCTCCCTGTGCACATCTCATGCCGCACACTTCCCCCGCCAAAAGGGTACCAAACAACCACAACTTCTGGGGTCCACATGTTGCACCTATCACAGAAGAGCCTGCTAGGGTTGTACACCTGCCACTGAAGGACTTGGACTATGCCCATGGAAACATCACTGGCTTCTTAAGTCACTCTCTCTATTTTTTCCTCTCCTCTTTCTTCCCATTTGCCCTCTGCTCCATTCCAAGCAAGCATCTCTAAGGTGACTCAGAGTTTTCATTTGCTCTGATACAGCTGCCTCATCAGCTGTTTAGTGTTGATTCACTTTAATTTACTCCAGGGGAATTTTTAAATCTTAGCACAACCTCCCCTGGCCACCCAGGGCTGGGATTCTGGGTCATGATAGTAGTCCTTCAAGGAAGATGGATCACCATGGAGAAAGGCACCAAATACTTGAGGGAACTCTCTGTGCTGGAAATGGTCTGTAATGATATGAATGACAACCCTCGCCCTACAGACCCAGATGAAGTTGTATGCACACCAGCCACGTGAAGAAAGTTTCTACCAAGTGCACCTCTGTCCCATGCCAGCTCATTGGCAATAACAAACAGTGGATGAATGGTTAGTGTGACCCAGCAACAGGAGGCAAGTCTCTCTTCACATGTACAGGCCTGTGTTTCAGCTGGGAGAGAGTGTTCTGAAGGATCAACTGAACCCTAGAGAACATGTCCTCCCCACCTGCACAGCCTGGCATTTCAGCTGCTAGAAGCAGGCATCTCCCTGGCCAAGAGAAGGAATCCATGAGGTACAATACTATGGTGCATGCTCTGGTTTTACTGATGTGGGAGACAAGAGAAAGCGGGATGTAAAGTCTTAGCTGCACGAGTCTGAGAATTGCAAGGAAACTCTTCCCACAAGACCTTTGCCCCAGTTTCCAAAGGAAAATATCCCAAATAGAACAGTCAGATAGATACTGCCTCTGATCCTCTTGAGGGGACCTCCAAAGCATTCTAATAGAACAGTCAGATAGATACTGCCTCTGATCCTCTTGAGGGGACCTCCAAAGCATTCTTACAATACAAAAATGACTCTGATCAGAATTAAAGGGGCCCTATCTCTAATCAATTGCCTCTATTGGACTGTGTGGATCAAATGCCCTGGTACACCAAAATGATGACAGTATCAAACTTTAGTGGATACAGGTATTGTGATGCCATCAAACCACGAGGGAGTGGAACTTAACTGTACTTCTGGTGTGACAGGAGGCTCCCAACAGCTGAGTGTGTTGGAAGCTGAGATGAGTCTAACCGGAAATGAATGGCAAAACCCTATTGTTCCTAGTCCTGTGCATCCTTGGTATAGAGTGTCTTAGGAGGGGATATCTGAAGGATCCAAAAGGATACTGGTAGGCATTTGGTATAGCTACCTTAGAAATAGAGGAAAGAAAATGGTTGGCTGCTTTGCTTGGTCACTCAGAGGACTCTTCTGTGATAAGGCTGCTAAATGTTAAAGGATCACCAAGTGTCAATTGCTACTACAAGGGTGCACTGGCGCCAATGTTGCACCAGCTGGGGCTCCCTGACCCCTATTTATATACCAGTTCAACAGCTGGAGAGACAAGAGGTGATCAGGACAACTCATTCACCCTTCAACAGCCCTGTGTGACCAGTGTGGAAATCCAAAGATGAATGGAGACTCACAGTGGACTACTGTGGCCTGAACAAGGTTACAGCAGCGAGTGCCTGTGTCAGACATGCTGGAGCTCCAATACCATCTGGAATCAAAAGCAGACAAGTGGTTTGGCACAACTGACATGGTTAATGTGTTCTTCTCTGTTCCATAACTGCAGGCCACTGTTTTTACCTGGAGAGGTGTCCAGTAGTCCTCAAATTGACTGCCCTGAGGGTGGAAACACAACCCTACCATTTGCCTAGAAGAATAAAGTCTAGGGGAATAAGTATTCCAGTTGAAAGAAAAGCCCAGGGTAAAAAATTCTAGAGAAATAAATATTCCAACTGAAAGAAAAGAGCACTTGAATTTCCTTTTTTTTTTTTTTCCCTCCCTTATTTTTTTGTCAATAGCCATCAGGTACAATATGGTTGTACAGTATAATGAGATGTTTGCTTTCTCTTGGCCTATGATTCAGATCCTTTGTACCTAAGAAAGATGGAAAAGAGTAGTGATTTGGAAGTTGAAATCAGAAGGAAGTGGAGAAATTATAAATAAAAAAAGAAATAAAGATGTAAAGGGTGAGTGTCAGGAGGATGGAGTGAGGCTGTTCTTGGTGATGCCCAGTGACAGAACACGGGGCAATGGGTGGAAGTTGAGGCATAGGAAGATCCATGGAAACACAAGGAAATTTTTTTTTTCACTGTGAGGGTGATGGAACACTGGAACAGGCTGCCCAGGGAGGCAGTGGAGTCTCCTGATCTGGAGATATTAAAAACCTGCCTGGATGCATTCCTGTGTGATTTATTCTAGGTGATCCTGCTCTGGCAGAGGGGTTGGACTGGATGATCCTTCGAGGTCGCTTCCAGCCCCTAACATTCTGTGATGCTGTGAAATTGAGATAGAGTATGGAATGGAGAGGGAATAGAATGAATGAGGGAGGCAGAATAGGTGGGAGGGAGAATTAAGAAAGAAATTACAAAAGAAACAACATTATTAAAACCAGGAAGGACAAAGACAATATAAAGATGGTTGTGGAGAGACACACATGGTATAGAAAATGAAACAGCCTCTTTCTCTTTCAGGCCTTTCATTCAGGTGAGGATAGAACAATTCCATCAGGAAATGGATTAAATTTATTCCTCCTGAGATTTTACTGAGGAGAGAAGTTCCCATGCTATTTTGGCAACCTCTTTAAAAACTGTATTTACTTTAAAATATTTCCCTGCCCCTTATTCCCAAAGGAAATGTCAATGGAAAAGAAAACCATAATGGCATCCCAAGCTACTGGGAGCCAGGAAATGTAAAAGTGACAGGAATGACTCATATCATGTACATCAGATGCACTGAAAAGGGAAGATGGGAACAGAAAATAGGAAGATGAGCGTCTTGAGGTCTATGTGAAGTGCTTTAAATCAGTTTATAAAACAGCAGGAGGGAATAAATGCTTAGAAATAACTAGCCAATGGCTAAAACACCAAAGGTTGGGTTTTTTTTCTTTCCCCCTCTCTAAAATTATACATTTCTTCCAAGGATAAAATATAGCTATTTGTGTAAAGAGGCCCACAAAAGCCACCAAAAAAGTGTTCTTAATCTCAAACCATAAAGACATAAACTAGATGCCACCTCTCTCCTAGACATTTGAAGTTTTGGTGGTGGTGGTTTTTTTTCTTCTTCTTCTCTAGGCAAATACTAAACTGCTGTCTATCACAGGTCAGTATTTTTTTCTCACACAAATACCCACAACAATGGCACTTTGAATGGCTGAGAGCAGCCCTGAGGAAAAGGACCTCGGGGTCGGTCCAGAGGAGGCCACAAAGATGCTCAGAGGGCTGCAGCAGCTCTGCTATGAGGACAGGCTGAGAGAGTTGGGGCTCTGCAGCCTGGAGAAGAGAAGGTTTCCAGGAGACCTTAGAGTAGCCTTCCAGGATCTGAAGGGGGCCTGCAGGAAGGCTGGGGAGGGACTATTGACAAGGTCTTGTAATGACAGGACAAGGGGCAATGGGTTTGAACTGGCAGAGGAGAGATTTAAACTGGCTGTTAGGAGGAAGTTCCTTGCAGTGAGGGTGGTGAGACACTGGCACAGGTTGTCCAGGGAGGTTGTGGCTGCTCCCTCCCTGGAGGTGTTGAAGGCCAGGTTGGAGGAGGCCTTGAGTGAGCTGTGCTAGTGGGAGGTGTCCCTGCCTATGGCAGGGGGTTGGCATTAGATGATCTTTGAGGTCCTTTCCAACCTTACCATTCTATGATTTTAGCACCTGTGTTCTGAGGAAGTATGCCAGATCTAGATTCTCAGCAGGCCCTAGAGAAACAGCAGCAGAGCTCTGGGGCTATGCTAAACCACAGGAACGTGACATTTGAAGTGACACCAAAGCTATCCACCTTGTCTGCTCTTACCACTTCAAATTAAAGTGAGAATACCACTATTTGCTGCTTCTTTTCACATGTTAAGAGGCAGACCCAGCAACAGGAACTCAGCTGACAGGATTAATATTAAGACAGGACAGAATTTTCCAGCCTAGTGCTATGTCACTTCCTTTGCACTATGGTAGAGATGAAGTCAGCATGTTATTGAAGCTACATTTGCACTGCCAAGCACTGTTCTGAATGAAGTGCTCCTTACAAGCAAGGAGAGCTGGCATACCGATTGTGTCTTACATCTGCTGGTGTTCAACCCTATCTATTTTGTGAATCACTAAGTGAAAACAGCCCCAGAATAGGACAGAGGAGCCTTACAGAGCATGGACTCGGCTGAATTGTCCACACTGTAAATAAAACCATGAACACCCCTGGCTGTGGTATTGATCCCTGAGGCGTGCCACCAGTAATCAGCTGCCAGCTGGACTTTGTACTGCTGATCACCACCCTGCTGGAGCCCAGTGACATGGCCAAATTCCCACCCACCTTACTGTCTGCTCACTTGATCCAGATCCCAACAAATTGGAAGAAGGATACTGTGTCAAAGACCTCGCAGAAGTCAAAGCACACAACACTCACTGCTCTTCTCATTGCTCTGCCAGCAATCTTGTTACAGAGATTAGGCAGGCCAGTAAGACACCATAACAGAATATTTCTCCTTGAAATAGCCTATGTTTCCTCACTTCTTATGGGGTGTAAACTACATAAAACCCCATGCAAATCCCAGATGGACATGTGCCCAGTAAATGTGCATGCAGTGCATTATTACAGGCACATGTTACTTTAACACCTAAAGTCTCAAATTCAAGCCCAGGTTGCTATTACAGAGAGATGAAAGAACACTATCTTTGCTCAAAGAGAATTTACAGTGAAGGACCAAACCTTAATATAAATTATTCATGAGTCCCTGTTACCAGTGGGGTCCCTGTTACCTTCTTTGGGGAATGACTGTACAAAGTATTGCTTGCTAATGCCATCAAAAAGAAGCATCAGAAGCTGCATTTCCAGTGTAGATTACCATCAAGAATACCCTGTTTGTAGATTACAATCACCAATATAATGTTATACATTGTTGTATACCTATGCAGCAAACATTGTCAGGAAACAGAAACTTGTATTTCATAGAATGGTAAGGTTGGAAGGGACCTCAAGGATCATCCAGTTCCAACCCCTTGCCATAGGCAGGGACACCTCCCACTAGCACAGCTCACTCAAGGTCTCCTCCAACCTGGCCTTCAACACCTCCAGGGAGGGAGCAGCCACAACCTCCCTGGGCAACCTCTGCCAGTGTCTCATCACCCTCACTGCAAACAACTTCCTCTTAACATCCAGTTTCAATCT
>VWZE01023396.1:598-27594 GCA_013396675.1 Eubucco bourcierii
GACATATAGGTCCCTCAGTCCCCCTCAGGAGAGAGTCCCCAACAACTATAACCCTTCTCTTTTTCTTTGTGGAGCTGGTTGTGATAGTTGGTGAGGGCTGCTTTGCCCTAGGCACCTCCCCAGATGGCTGTTCCTCAGCCCTCTTGTCCCCACTGCCCTCGGCCTGCAGGGCCTCATACTTACTATGGAAGGGCAATGGAAGAGGAGGAGAGGGCCTGGGTGAATGTCCCTTGCTGCCCCTGACAGGGACCTGTATCCATCCCTCCCTCTTTCCAGGAACACTTGCCCCAGCAGGAGGGGTCTGCGGAGCTTGCTCCCACAGATCTAGTTCCCTTTCGCTTTCCCTTATTGACCTGAGCCTGGATACTTCATCCTTCAGCTCTGCCACCATACTGAGGAGAAAGTTCACCTGCTCACACCTCACACAGCTGTTCTCCCTTTCCCCCTCCATGGCTAGTTCCAGGCTCCAGAACTCCCTGCAGCCAGCAGCTTGGACTCCTGTGTGCTGATGCACCAATTCTGTCTGAGTACACACGCTTTTTCTTGCCTTCATCCGAGTGACAACCATGGTGCTGATTTCCCCCCCTCCTGAGCGCACGCTGCGGCGAGAAGGCTGAGAGCTGCCTCTCCAAATGGCGCTGTGCTGCTGGCTCGCTCGAGTTTGTATCTCGCGCGTACCCACGGCACGCCCCCTAGTACGTCAGACCCTTCGCGCAGGCGCGTGAGGGAGCGGACTCTGCTGCCCTCCTCCTCTCTCCAGATGCCTCCGCTCCGGGAAGCTCCCTGCTCGGCTGAAAGCAGTGACGATAAGCACCGGAGCTGGTCTCGGTGCCGGAGCTGGTCCCGGTGCCGGTGCCTCTCCAAATGAGAGTCTAGTCTAGTAATGATCTTTTAAAAAACACATAATGCATGTCATGCTAAATGGCACTTTGTTTTGTATGGATGTAATTACACCATAAAGTGAATTGCATTTGAAACTGAAAAATGGACTCGTGGCAATATTTTTAAGTTTATATGTCAGTGTGCTAAACCTCATCTTAGATTTTCACAGACAACCTGTAGTTGTCCTAATGGCCAATACGCCTTTCTTGACGATGTAAGGGAAAATGAGTCTCAGTAGCCAGAAATTTACATTCTGATTTGTCAATATGTGTAAACCTATGGGTACTTGTAAGCAGGGGTCCAGGATGTCCTACAGTATTACCAGTCAGTTATTAATTTGTTTGCCTGAAGATTCCTCCTGCTCTATAGAGTTTTGAAATTCTTCAGACCTTGCACTTTGAAGACTTACATTGACTGATCTCAGTATTGATTGCTCGTGAGCTGTAACAATCCTTCTTACTAAGATGTGCAATGGAGATATCTGTTACCTATTAAGGTATTTTCTTTCCACCAACAGGTCCCATAAGCAGCATTTTGGTGAATAAATATGGTAGCCGACCTGTGATGATAGCAGGAGGCATCCTGTGTTCATTTGGAATGATCGCTTCCTCTTTCTGCAATAGTGTCTTGGAACTTTATATATGTATTGGTGTCATTGGAGGTAAGAATCTTGTTTATAAAGTAAAATTATATTATATTAAATGTTTTGTAACACTGTTCTACCAATGAAGGTTCCCAATCAAGAACCCACTGTGCAAGGCATTGCATAAATGTAAACCAGTTCATTTCAGCTACCTGAACTATCAAATCCTTTATCCTGGTATGATGTTAACTTATTTCTTAGGATATTTTAGGAGCAATTGATTATTTTACTGAATAAGTGTATGTATATACTGTTCCACACTGCACTGTAATTATGTTATAAAAATTGATTGGCTCATGACAGCACTTATTACAGTTATTTATGTAGAATTTCACATTCATTCTTTAAACTTTCAATCATGTTGCACTTCGAACAAGGTGACAGAGACTAGCAGAATTCTAGTAAAAATGCAAAAGCTAGTACCAGCTTTCTGTAGGTTTGTACACAAATATGCTCTCAGAGGAAAATATAAGAACTTCCAGGTCACTATCTTTCTGCTTAAAAGCTCCCAGTCTCAAACCCCAAATAAAATTATTCATATATCATTGAAGGCCTGGATATTGCCTAAGGCAATAAAGTAAATTAAATAAACTTATCAAAAACTGGGAGTTTTTTCTAAAAAGTAAGGCAGGTGAGGTGAAATATTAGGAAGCAATAAATGAATATGATAAATATTATTATACTTGTTCATATACTAAAGATCATTATATTGGGATTAAATGAGTCATAGAATCATAGAATTGTTTTGGTTGGGAAAGATCTCTGAGATCATCAAATCCAAGCATTGACCTAACACCACCATGGTCATTAAACTGTCTTCCAAAGTACCATGACCACATGTTTCTTGAACACCTCCAGGGACGGTGACTCCACCTCCCACCTTGGGTAAACTAATCCAATGCCTGACCACTTTTTCCATAAAGAAATTTTCGTAATATCCAATATAAACCTCCTCAGCACAATTTCAGGCCATTTAGTCTGGAGAGAAGATTTTGACTCCCACCTCACTACAACCTCGTTTCAGGGGGTTATAGAGAGCAATGAGGTCTGCCCTCAGCCTCCTCTTCTTCAGACTAAACAGTCCCAGTTCCCTCAGACATTCCTCATAAGAGTTGTTCTCTAGACCTTTCACCAACTTTGTTGCTGTTCTCTGGACACACTCCTGCAACTCAGTGCCTTTCTTGTAGTGATGGGCCTGAAACTTAACACAATATTTGAGGTGCAGCCTCACCAATGCCAAGTAAAGGTGCATAGTCACTTCCCTATTCCTGCTAGCCCCACTGTTCCTGATACAGACCAGGATACTGTTGGTCTTCTTGGCCATCTGAGCACATTGCTGGCTCGTATTCAGATAGCTGTCAACCAACTCCCCCAGGTCCTTTTCCACTGGGCAACTTTCCAACCACTATTCCTTAAGCCTGTAGTGTTGCAAGAGGTTGTTGCGACCCAACTTCAGGACCCAGCTCTTGGCTCATACAACTGACCTTGCCTCGTCAGTCCTGCCTGTCCAGATCTCTTTTCAGATACTTCCTACTCTCAAGCAGGTCAACACTTCCATCCAATTTAGTGTCATCTGCAGATTTACTTAGGGTGCACTCAATTCCCTTGTCCATATAATTGATAAAGATATTAAAGAGAACTGTCCCAAATACTGAGCCCTAGGGAACACCACTAATGACTAGCCACCAACTGGATTTGACTCCATTTACCACCACCCTTTGAGCTTGGCCATCCAATCAGTTCTTAACCCAGTGAATTGTCCACCCATCCAAGCCATAAACAGCCAGTTTCTCCAGGAGGATACTGTGTCCAGATAAACAACATCAACAGCCTTTGCTTCATCCACTGAGCGTGTCACCTTGCTGTAGAAGGAGGTCCTGTTTGTAAAGCAGGACCTGCCCCTCAGGAACCCATGCCGGCTGGGCCTGTTCATCATCAGGCAGTGCATGCACATTCTGCATAATGGCACTCAAGATGAACCTGCTTCATGACCTTCCCCAGCACTAAGGTAAGACTGACAGGTTTGTAGTTCCCTGGGTTCTCCTTCCAACCCTTCCTGCAGATGGGTGTCACATTTACCAATCTCCAGTCACCTGGGACCTCCCCACTTATCCAGGACTGCTGGTAAGTGATGGAAAGTGGCTTGGTGAGCACTTCTGCCAGCACCCTCAGTACCCTTGTGTGTATCTCATCTGGCCTCTTATAGATACATTTATGTAAGGGGAGCAGAAGGTCACTAACCATCTCCTCTTGGTCTACAGGGTCTTCACTTTGCTCACCATCCCTATCTTCCAGCTCTTGTGGCTGGGTACCCAGAAAATGATTGCTTCTACTATTAAAGGTTGAGGCAAAGAAGGTAGTGAGTACCTCAGCCTTTTCGTCATACTTTACCACTATGTTCCCCCTTAATCTAACAAAGGACAGAGATTTCCCTTAGTTATCTTTTTGTTACTAATTTATTTGTGGAAGAATTGCATGTTCTTTTTAACATCTGAAGCCAAATTAGTTTCCACTTGGGCTTTGGGCCTTTTAATTTTCTCCCTGCATAGTCTCATGGCAATCTTGTAATCCTCCAGAGTGGCCTGCCCGTTATTCCAGTGAGCATAGATTCTCCCTTTCTCCCTAAACAGCAACCAAACCTCTCTATTTGGCCAGGCTGGCCTTATTCCCCACCAACTCATCTTTCAGCACATGGGGACAACCTGCTCCTGTGCCTTTAAGACTTCTCTCTTGAAGAGTGTCCAGCCTTCTTGAACTCTTTGGCCCCTCAATACTATCTCCCAAGGGACGTTGTCCACTAGTCTCTCAAACAGGCTAAAGTGTGACTGCTGGAAGTCCCAGCTGGTTGCTCTTCTGACCCTTCTCTTCTCCAACATCTGAGAAGTCTATTTCATAATCACTGTGCCCAAGACAAACAATGTGTTCAATGATTATTTCTTAAAGCTCTTCTTTTTTTACATCCTAAAGTTGGGGTCCACTGAAAAAATGAAGTTGAGGTCCAGAGATAGGCACTACAGAGAAGAAAACTTCTGTGCCATCTAGCAGATGCGTAACTGCCTAGACGTTTTCTACCTAGAGTGTCTTAATAGAGAGAGAAGGCCTAGAGGTTCTTTTTATATACTCAGCTAATGTGGTAATGGGTCATCTGCTCCCGTGTATGTCCTCTAGAACTCTTCCACTTTTAGTTATCACCTCCATACCTGGGGAAATGGAACTGAGTGAGTTCCAAAATAGTGAGCCATTTTTCACCTCCACTTTTGTACACAAACTTGATCTTATGTGGGACTGGAAATAAGAAATAAGGAGATTTATGCATTTAAATACACTCTGCATTCAATGTAGCTGAAGTGACATTCAATAACTTCGTGAAATGAGCCAAGAGAGAATTGCATTATAGTTCAGTGAAAATAAAAATGGTAAGTGAAGACACCAATATCATCATTCCTTTCACACTCCTGTCTTTGTTGTTACTGACACACAAGGAGTTTTGGATTTTGTTGCAGTACTATTGGGGGAAATGGGAAAATGCCAACCTGATGCAGTTGGTATTAATGCACATAGCCAGCAAGGAAGCTCACATTCATTCTCTGATCTCTAGTTGTTTTCTATCTTCATTGGGAATCATTAGATAGTACTGGTCATTCTATAAATTACTCGAAAGAAGTGTGGGGTTTTTTTGTTTTGTTTTGTTTTGGTTTTTAGTGCACGACCTGCAGTAATACTGTCCTTATGTGTTGTTTAGGTCTGGGTTTAGCATTCAACTTGCAGCCTGCCTTGACCATGATTGGCAAGTATTTCTATAAGAAGCGTCCCATTGCTAATGGATTGGCCATGGCTGGAAGTCCAGTGTTTCTGAGCACACTGGCACCTCTCAATCAATTTCTCTTCAATGCATTTGGCTGGAAAGGAAGCTTTCTCATTCTGGGAGGACTTCTTTTGAACTGCTGTGTGGCTGGGTCACTTATGAGACCTGTTGGACCGAAAACAGTCCCTCCCATGAAAAAAGATGTTGAAAAAGGAACAGGAGAGTCTACCTTGCACAAAACCAACAAGAAGTCTTTTTGGAAAACGATGAATAAATATCTAGATCTGTCCCTCTTCAAACACAGAGGGTTTCTGATCTATTTGTCAGGAAATGTAATTATGTTTATTGGTTTCTTCGCTCCAATAGTATTCTTGGCTCCTTATGCCAAGCACAAGGGCATTGATGAGTATTCTGCTGCTTTTTTGCTATCTATCTTAGCCTTTGTAGACATGTTTGCTAGGCCTTCAATGGGACTTGTAGCAAACTCCAGGTTTATCCGGCCAAAGATTCAGTATTTTTTTAGTTTTGCTGTCTTGTACAATGGCATTTGTCATATCTTGTGCCCTCTGGCAACAAATTACACTGGCTTGGTGATATATGCTGTTTTTTTTGGGTTTGCATTTGGAATGGTTAGTAGTGTTCTTTTTGAGACATTGATGGACCTCGTTGGGGCTGCCAGATTTTCCAGTGCAGTTGGACTTGTCACCATCGTGGAATGTTGCCCTGTACTCATAGGCCCTCCTCTAGGAGGTAAGAATCTCTTTACTTCATTTTTTTCCCCAGACTTTACAGCATAATCTTCCAATTTAGTATTGAATTAATATGAACATTGCTCCTACTGTTATCTGGTATTTTCACTGTGTCTGTTTAAAACTGAGCAGTTGAGTATGATAGTTCAAGGAACAAGCCTTCCTATGTCTTTCACCAGTCACAGGAAAGTAAAAGCGAAAAACAGGCAGCTGATGCACAGTGACAGCAACTTCAAAAGACACATACCCCTTCATTCTATTGTCTGTATGCAGCCTCCTTGAGTGTTAGCCAGTCACTCCAAAACAATGGGAAACAAAATTAGGAGCTGGATAAAATGCTAAGGCAATGAAAGAATTTGTGAAGCTTCACCTACTTTATTCTTCAATATTTGGTCATTGTCAGTGAGTCCAATGACAGTTGCTAGCTTGACTTAACACAGGTTTTGTTGAATTTACACTACATAAGGAAATTTGAACATGCTGAGCATGGTTTTCTACTCCAGCTTCAAAACCATGCAATGTATAAATATTTCTCCTGAAGAATGATCTGAGTCACTTGGGATATCCTATTCTAAAGACTCTTTTTCTCTCTTCCTGTCTTTGTATTTCAGGTTGGTTAGTGGACGTTACTGGTGAATATCAGTACATGTATTTTGTCTGTGGAGTGATTGTGACGGTGGCCAGTATTTGGTTGTTCATTGGCAATACCATTAACTACAGACTTTTGGCAAAAGAAAAGAAGTTAGAAGATGAGAAGCTGAAAGCACAGAAGAATGCTGACTTAAAGGAAGCGGAACCACTAACAAACAATGAGAACGATGATGCTACCAGCAGAGCTGACAAAGCCCTTGAAGATCCTTCAGAAAGAGAAACCAATATTTAATCTGCAGTATAGCTCAGAAGGCAACATTTATGACTTCCATTAGAAATATGTCAAGACACAGGCCAGGTTTTCTGGTAATTATGATCAGTCACAATGCTGGATGGGAACAGATTTTTGCCCCATGGCAAGACTCTTAAGTTGAATTACTAACTACAGTTTATTTATTTTAGTGATACGAAATTGAGATGACAGATGTAGGACTCCATGCAAATGAGTCCATCAAATATGATTCTGAACAATCAAGAGTCAGGTAAACCAAACTGCAAGGCCTTCTTGTGACAGTTTTGTTTCAAAAGTATATCTAATGCAAAAGTATCTCCTTCTCTTCTTTAGGAAGATACTTAGTGTTCATCTTTAGAGTATTGTTAAAGTCTGCTGAAATAACCTACCCAATCTATAGTTGCCACTAATATTAAAAAGAATATAAACTCAAAGATTTGTTTCAAAATAGAGTACTTGAGTGAGGCACACTGAAACTTTTTTGTACACCCACTAAATCAAAAATATATTATGTCTGTATTAACAGTTATAATATGGATGTAAAAGTTAAGGCTAGGAGTTGAACAGTTGGTGAGTATCATCTCTAAAATACAATAAACAGCTAAATTACAATATATTCCAGAAGTTGCTTCCTCCTGTGATAGCTGACTACATTGCACTTCAACACATGCATTTGAACACAAAGGATGTTGAGACCTCATGGATGCAAACTAAGCTAAAATCTACCTATACATAAAAGGATTTAAAACCAAGCTTTTCATTGCTAGCGAAAGTGGCAATTACCTTGTTTGATGACTGAAAGATCTGGACTGAACTGTGAAACATTTTTCCCCAAGGGACTAGATTCAGAACCTGCTGATGTAAAAAGGATACTTACCCTTGTTTTTTTGTGGCCTACATCAGCTTCAGGGCAATGACTTGAAAGTAGATGCTTGGGTTTATTGGCAAGTTGTTAGTTGTTTGATGGTCTGCTGAGAGGAGCTTTAAGGACTAACTTCACGTCTTTACAGATAGGCAACTGCATACCATTTTTCACCTCTCTTTCCCATGTATTTCACGAAAAGCTACTTTTTTTTTTCTGTAATGCCAGTTTGAGCAAAAATGCTGCAAGGCACATTGACAGCACCAGTCTGAAAGCTTTGTACTGACATACCATTTTTGTGCAGAATAGGTGTCTACACTTATACACAGACACTCATATTCCTTTAGGGAAAAGAAAGCATAAGTCTACAGTTTTACTTTACAGAAATCATTTAGCATTGCACTTGAAAGCTAACAGCGCAAACTTCAGAAAGTGTTAAGTGAAAATATTTGTTTTCTATTTGTAAGTGAGGAAACTTGCTATTAGTTTAGGAGAGATGCGTATAAATGCCTCAACATTTGTGAAAATTAAGGGTCTAATTTGTAAAATATTTATGCACTGTTTATGCAGGATACACATACACTCAATACTGGAAAAGGTTATCATTTGTTTTAGCCCTCTTAAATCTAAAAAAGATGCAAAGATATTGGACAGAATGCTATCAAGTGTTGAAGCAACAGTAAAAAAAGGGAAAAACATAGTAAAGTCAAGCAGATATGGGAATGCTTTTAAGAAAGTAATTTCTTAATAGTAGTTTTCAGTGTAATTATTTTTGTTCTTCTAAAGTTTTGACATTACTTGCTTCTGTTTTGCTGGCTTATCATCTTACATGCTATGAACTTCCACAGTAGTGCTGAATGTTTTCATTATCTCAGCACTGTTTGTGGGAGAAGCATCATGATATACTCATAGCATGGTACAGAAATTAATACCACCATTTTACCTAATTATATGCAGGAAAACCAAATATCTTCTGCAAGTTATATGATTAAATAGGTGCATCAGCAAAAAAAGTAAGTGTGTGTTTTTCAGAGGTTACAGACTCAAATTTGAGCAGTGAGCTCTGTAAAGGAGAATAATATAGTCCCAGTAAAATTACAGGTCCTCTCCCAGCCTGCAGCTTGAGAGAAGAAAAAAATACATTGTACCTCCTGAATCATAGTCCTACCAGCACCCCAAGAATTAAAAGCATTGCCCTGTTTTTGGCTATGCAAACATACAGGGAGAATATCAGGATCTATGAAGGCATTCCATGTCCAAATTCAGGACGTGAGGAATTTTAAGACACTAAGCATTCATAGAGTGAGGAGTACCAGTTACAAATACTGGATTGTGAAAGGTGAACTGCAATTTTAGCTAAAAAGTAATAATCAAGAACATGACTCTGCTCTTGACAGCAAATGGTAGAAAGGCAGAGATTATTCGAAGAGATGAATATAGAGGCTGAACCAAAATTACTAAGGAAAAATTCTAGGTGCTTATTATCTCTTTGCAAAAAACAGCATGATTAAGACTACAGGGTAGAAGACAGCAAGTGTCAGTTTTTTACTTAAGACCTCTAAAAGTTGCTGTTGAGTAAATAAAGGACTCAGAAAAAAAGATAATAATAAAAAAAAGGTTTCAGGAAACATGCTGACAACTTAGCTATTCCATGCAGGATCACAGAATACAATGCAACATGGCATAAGAAATAAGAGAAAAACAAAGTTCCTCAAGCCATAGACACACACAGTCACCTGTAACAAAGCTTGCTAGTAACTCTGAGGAAATCAAAATTAGTATAAATACAGCCATCTGCAGAGATGCTACTCTTTACTTTCTGGTCACACATGCTAAAAATGAATGAAAGTGAAAGAACTGTTGTACCAGCATTCACTAATGTGCAGTTTTTAATCCTGTATGGTAAAATGATGAAACAGGCAACTGGAGCAATGTAGAGTAGGAACTGAGTCAGATGAAATATTTCCTTAAATTTCTCTCCTTACTTTTCCTCTTAGTACTAGCAACAAAATAAAATCGATTGGAATACTCCTGATGTTACCGAATATTAAAGAAGCTTAAATCCAGAGGCTAATAAACAAAATTTGAACCATATCTATGCAAAAACTACCTAGAATTTTAAAAAAAAAAAAAATTAATTAAAATGTGTCTTCCAAAAACCTAAATCTTAAAGGGGAAATCCCCTTGTAGCTCTTATTTCTTATGTTAATAATAAATAATAATGATAAGTTGTCTCGAATCAACTCTATACTGAGCAATAAAGTAGCCAAATGAGTACCACTTACCTTTGAAACTCTGAATGTCACTCTTGCACCGAGCTGTAATTTGTATTGCAAATCATTTCTGCTTTTAACATAAGACCCAGGTATATTCCATGGCTCTAAATTCCCCTAGTTTCTTTTAATTACCTTATCCCCAGTTTAGACCACTGGAGATTCAGGACTAAGAGATGTCCCTCTGCTACAATGGAGAAATGTACTCTCAGACTTCAAGACACACAACATGCATCTGTTATGCACTGTGGAGTCTATATTCTGGCAGTCAGTGCAAGGAAATCTTTATTTGGTGTCAGTCTCTTTTATACTCATGTATACTTCATTCTTTTCATTTCTCGGCCACAACATTACTGAATATAACTATTGTCTTGCTTTGCTTTGATCAATCAAGAAAAATAATGCCAACATTTTAAAAATAATAGGAAAGGAGATAACTTCAATATGTTTTTCTATTTAACGTCAGAGTTAAATTTCAAGTAGTTTCAGAATATACTTTTATCTCTTTAGGCTTTTTTAACATCATATTCTCTGGTACCTGGAGGGTTATTCTGTATGGCTCTTTCCAACTGGTGAGAAAGACTTCTCAGCAGTTATTCTTAGTACTTTTTCAATAACCGGTCGTAAATTCACTTCTCGCACTTAGCCCTGTTTGTCTCTGCTTGCATCTATGGCCAAGTCTGTATTTCCGTGTTTTTATATGAAATCCTGTAGCGTAAGTAGTCAGACTACAATCCTTTTAGTTCAAGGGTGTGATTTGTGAACTGTTTTGACAGTTAGGGAAAGTCTTTGTTTGAAGCACAAATACTGGAAATAGGAAAGCTCATAATTGCTGATAAGCATCTAGAGCTAAACTAGACACTTCAGTGAGGGCTTGGTTAGAATGCAAAGGGGTTAGTCTCTTACTAAACTTACCCCTCATTTCATTAGAACAGTCTTCAAATAGGTTTGTTGTTCTGGTTTTAATGATGCTCTGCTTATGAGAGGAGGTTCAATTTTACTACAGAAATGGCAACAGTCTCACTGATATAATTCAAAATTCACATGAATTTTAATGGTCTTTTGTATGTCAGCATGCAGCATTCTTATAAAACTTTCGTCAGTGTGCACGTAATTGTTCTTCTCAGAGAACTCTCAGTCTTCTTGAAGGTTCCATATCACCCGCCCCATTCTCCATTTTGAAGTAACACAAAGAATTCAGACCTGGAATGTAGTGATTTTTCTTAAATGCTTTCCTGTCATTCTCTTTCCTCGAATGACTTAACGTTTTTCACTTGCTGGTTTCAGGGCTTGAGTGTTAGTGGTGAGGTATTACTCAGATACACAAAAAGCTACAGATACAACATACAGCTAGATTTGGGGTCAACCAATGGGATTTCACTCAACAAAACCAATGACTTATAGGTGAAGAGTCTGTAACTGCTATCATCAATTTTGCCTATAACAAAATAGAATTGAGGCATTTTTTGTTAATTTCTCTATAGATTACTATTTTTCTACTTACAGAGAGGAATATAAAAGGAATTTCTAAATAATTCTTTTCAGATAAGACATACCAGCTTTAGCAAGGCTCTGCATCTTTTTTGGGATGGGTGCTTTTCTGATTTTTTGCACGCGCACACACACACATATATATATATATAAAATAAAGTGTTTGCATGGATTATCACTTTTTTAATCACAATTTGTGTAAACATTGCTATGTAATTTCAATATAATTTGCATGTCATTTTGCAGTTCAAATTTTCCTTGTCATCTACCTCTCAGTTGAACTTTGGAAACTTGCATGGCCCTGGAAGAATACAGTTAACTGAAAGTATAATGGTAAAACCTGATAGAGACTACTAGAAAATCTTCCAAATATTTAAAGCTACTTACAGTTCTGTTTTTAAGGCAGTACATATTTATGGCTAAATTATTTGTAACAATTGACATAACTGTATTAAGTTTAAAGACTTAACATATTCTGTTGTAGTTTTTCCATGGGAAACTGGTATGAAATCTCACATGTCATTTAGATATCTGAAGTCTAGTGCCCCTTCCTTGAGATGCTGGCCCTCCTTCTTTCCATTCTTTTTTTCCTTATCTTTCCAAGTTAGTGGAATTAAATGTAACCATTACATAGCTAATACATTCAGATAGTTTGTAAAAGGATTACAGAGCACTGCATTTTGCATGAAAAAAAATAATTTAAAAAATAAATATTTCTTTGATTTAGCAATGATAGATAATTATTACTGTTATTATTAGGACAGCTGAGGGTGATGGTCACATTGGAGTGAGACCGAAGCACAATGATTGTACATCATATGCTCTGTACATAGCCAGGGATGATTGTTTCTCCAAAGATATTCTTATTTTCAGTCTGCAAACCATTCTTGTCTTCTAGGATCTAGTATAAAGCCCCACAAAGCTTATGTAAAAAAAGCCTATAAAGATCAACAAGCTTTACCAGGCATTGGAGGTGAGGTGGCTTCAGTGGAGGCTTCAGCCTTATTTTCTCCATATCAAATCTCAGGAGTATCAGATCTGAGACAAAACAAATGCAGGATTTGTTGCAACTGGCAAATTTAGCTATGCCTGCATAATACTCTTTAAAAAATCAGTCCCTACATTAACGCACAATATACATTGTTTTAGTAGTCTATATAAATATAAAACCAAAACCAACCACCATAAATTCTGAGTTTATAATACATAGAGGATATCTGAACAAATATGTTTAACCCCAGAGGAAATTATGTATTCTCTTTCAGGCCTTCCTTCAGCAGTTAATAATCTTCATTTTTCTTATTTCCAGAGAAAATGGTTTATGTTTCTTGGGAATGTACATATAGACATATATATAAGGGAATATATATGCATGTATGTGCATATGTATGTATTCCTTTCTATATAAAACTCTAATTTATATATATTATATATATATGTATATATAATATATATATAATGTTTTAGAGTAAGTTGCATACTGTGCCTGAGAAATGAAACATATTTGTAAGCAAATAAAAGACTTCAGCAAATGACTGAGAAAAATGTAAAGGTATTCTGTAAGAGTATGTGTTATTGTTTTTCATTCTCTACTGGTTTTATTTATAGTAGATATTAATTCAGAAAAGTACAATGTTACATAACAGTGGTATGTCAGCCATGACACAGTTCAAAGCGACCTAAGACCACTGAGAATTTTCATTGTTGTTAGACTGTTAGAACTACATTGTTGGTTAAAGGATTGGCTGAGTGTTCTTTCCGAGGAAGTATTAACTAGATGATCTCTGAACAGACCGAACACATAGACTGAGTTTTCGATTCTTGTATGGCAAGATAATTTGAGGCATTGATGGACATGATACTCTCTTGAAAAGTATGGAAAATGAGAATGCTCATTTGCCCTGCAAACAATATTATTACTAAATTATTATGGGAAACTTTCCAGAACTCTAAGCTACAAACACTGAAAATGTTCATTTCTTTTCCAGATTATGGATATTTTTAGCTTATTTTTATTTTGTCTTCAAGTAAGCAAGCCTATGAAAAGTTTGCATTTGTCTCAGATTCTTTAAAAGTTCTACTTTAAAGTTATTGAGAAGTTCCTTCATAGTGGTACATAAGGCACTTACATAAATACCCTTCCCAAAATGTAACATGGATGCATTTTCCACTTTTAGCCTATATGGAAAGTTTGCCATAACTGCAGTCTACCTACAGAACTCAGTATTGCTATGCAATAATTAAACATACAGTAGCCATTTTTGTTGACTAACAATTTTATTTTTCTTCCTTTTTGTATTTTGCAACACTGTAATTTTTTTCTTTTACTTGAATGTAGTGGCTAGATTTTTTATTTTTTTTTAACAATCATTTAATAACTGGAGGTGCTATTTATGTTCCAAAGAGATGTGGGTGACTGACAGCATTCTCTTTCTAGATGCCAAACCCTTTCCTGACATGACAAAACAAATTGTTCTTAATGTATATTAACCATGTAAAATGCTTATGCACTGTACTAAATTGCATTTAAGTACATTTTTGCCCATTAACTTCTATTCTAGGCTTGTACTTGTGTCTATTTTGTCAAGATTGTCCATATATATTTATGGAAAATTACAATGAAAAATGTGTATAATAAAAAATATTAAAATAAAATTTCCATGTAAAGTTTCCTAAAGAACATAAATGCTGGGGATTTAGACTCTAATATTATTTATGCTTTTAAAGTGTACAACTGTTCATAAATATTCTAATTGATTCACTATTCAGATGTAATTAAGATCTCAAAATTGCTTCACCTTGCATACAAAAGCAAAGCTGAAAGATTTTCCATGTAGGAAACAATGCTGCCAGCCCCTTGCTATTGTTAGTTCCTCCACAATTATGATTTAATTTCACACATTGCTCTAATACCATCTGGACACGCAGGATTTCCCCCCATTACTCTGATTGGGGTACTCTTTTCTATATTCCATGTACATGTAGTATCATTCAATTATTAGTAATACTCATTTTTGTGCAGAAGAATAATTTATCTGTATAGAAACAGTCAATGTATATAACTATTTCATCTCATCTTTAAATATTCCTGGATTCTATGTATTTGTCAATTGACTTAAGGTTATGGTTATGTGCCCCTGTTAAATAAGTATTTATTTACAGAACATGATTGGATATTTAAATTTAGAGATATTAAGGAGATACTAGAGACGATATTAGAGATACTAACATCTTTTGCATGCTGTCTACATAACCTTTTACACAGAAGCACAATAAGCTACTAGGAATATATATGAGATGAACTGTTGAAAGAAATAATTTATCTGTGGAATCAAATGGTCTTTATTTTTATATTTTGAATTAAAGTATAAAATCTATTTTCAAAGAATGGTATCTATTATCTTCTTGATATGGAAGTGTTGATTCAACTACCAGAGTATATTTAGATCTTGTTTAGATTCTAGATCCTTGTCACAGTTACATTTTTTACTATTTGTATTATTCATAAATAATCCATTTTCGCATATTGAATAAGCAAAAAATAAAAATTATTTTAAAAAAACATAGTGGCAAAGTTGTCCCTTTGGCACAGTGAACCAGACATGGTATTTAACCCCACTCAAAGACATTGTTGATTTCACTTACATGCCAAAAGAAATGTCTCACTGAATCTGATTGCATGACTACAATACGTTACTGAGTAACAGACGTTGCATTCCAAAAAAATCATGCTTGTTCCTGCAGTTTTGTATTTTGATAGTTCAGTGGCAAGACAGTTGTAGACCTTAATCTGCATTTGTCTCTGATGTTATCTGTTACTATGTTTTCCAACAAATGATATTTTATTCAAGTAATGAGCCCTTTTAACTCCACTAGTTATTTCAAACTCTTAATAGGTTACATTTACCACTGCAAACCATTGGTGATTCCTTCCACAGTTTTATTCCTCTGATCAAGACTTAAAAGCATTGTCATTCCATAAAGTTTCTAAGCTAAAATATGTATATACTATAATATATATAATATAATTATATCCCTAATAATATGTATGCGCCTATTAGTTTTTGTATACCCTGATCTGCATGCATTTGCCGTAGCACATGGTGGATCAGTGCATCTTCTTAAACTGAAATAAGACAATCCCCTAGGGATCAGAGATACCAAGTTTATTGTTTAAATTTCAAATCAGAATCATAACCCAAAGTAAAATAAAATGGTGGGCGTATATGTGTGTGTGTGTGTGTGTGTGTGTGTGTGTATTTCATTAAGAAAATATACATATTTGGTGATAGAGATTCACTGGTTGAAAAAGTAGTGCACTTTTTGTTAAGTGACTTCTAATTTCCAGCACCTAGTGACACCGAACAAATATTTGTCTGGATTATATCCACACCTTTGAACAACTGTTTTTCTCATAGAAACTTCCTACAGGGTCCTATTGTGTAATAAAACGTTTTCACCTCAAAACTGAGAAATAAAGACATGATTCTGTTGTTTCTTTGACTAGCCTGAGATCTTGGTTTTGTAGTGTTTTCAGTACAAAGGAACTCCTACATAATCCACAGTTCCACTGTTTTTCTCACAAAATATTAAAAATAAATTAATCGAAACTGTTTACCTGGAGAAAATCCAGAAGCACTGAGGCAGAATGATATCTTGAGGACACTTAACCCACTTTTGGTTCATTAGCACAGTTGAATTTTAAAACACTGGGACTGTAGATTCTTCAAAAGTTTTATAATTGCAGATTCCAAGCATTATTCGCAAATTATCTCAAAGCAATATTTCACATGACTATATCAGAAAAGTATGTTGTTGATATTGATCTTTTGTCAAAATTTAGAGGAAATTAACTTGGAAGGCAAAGTTACTTCTCCCTCCTTCATGTGCTGCTCTTCTCCAAACTTTTTCACTTGTACTGACGATGCTGAAAAAATATCATTCTAGTAATGTATTTTAACCACTAGACATGGACCAAACAAACCAACCAAGCAACCAAACCCACAACCAAACAAAACAGAAAGAAATTCAATAAATAAATAATAAATAAAGAAACCCTCACATTATTTTCCAATGATTTGGAAAAGTAAAAAGATAAAAAATCTCTGAGAAGTTCTTTGAGAATGTCTGAACTGCCATATAGAAGAAGGAAAAAAAATGGAGGAAATACTGTTCAGCATTTGTAGGTAGCATGCTAAAATCTTCCACGTATTTCAATTAAAGATTTAATTAAACACTAATATCTGAAAATTAACAATTTTAATCTGCTTTTAAGCAAGGGTATTTACACAAGGTTGTTTTTTTTTAGCATGGTGTTGTTTGGTTGATATAGCACAAAAGCAATGATTTCTTTTTTTTTTTCTTCTGTTTTTTTCCCTGAATTTTATTTCTATTCCCCCTGGAAATTGTGTAACTGTAGATAAGCGACCTACTTTCTGTACCAAACTGTTGTAGATTTATTGTGACAGCAGAAAAGTTGTGGTGCCTTCTACAGCAAGTATACACAACTACAGTCAAGTCTTACGTTCTTCCTCTTTCTTCCCATCTACATCTTTTATCATAAACTGAAAATAAGCACAATCCATTTAAACCCTTTACTGTGCATGAAAATGGAATATCACTTTCCTTTTTAATTTAAGACAAGCAGAAGTTCATCAGTACAACCTATTTTGGTTTTATTCTCGTGGGAACCTGTTAAATCCAGAAGCATTTAATATAACTCCTTATATGGTATTTGAATTATAAGCATAATAAAACGTGAAATATTTAGGAAAATGTATGTTATTCAAACATCATCAAACTCTCAATAGTTCATAAGTTCATGCAGGACACTAACATGACAGATTTGTCTTACATAATCTGGCTCGGATATTTCATAACGCTTATGTGCTTGTATATTCCACAGAGTATATCTTTTCATGAATAGTCCTGTGAAACCCTAAGGCTGTAGCTGGGTACAGAAAAGAAATGGCAAAGTTGTCTGAAATACCACCCGTGTGTCAGTTTTCACTGACAAAGAGTTTATTTCAGGGCAACTGTGATTCATATTGCCAACCATCATAATACACTTTGATTAATAACTTCAATTCCAGTTTGGCCTGAATGATAGATGAGTAGTGTTAGGCACTATAATTATTCAGTTCAATAAGTAATTGGAGGAAAATGGTTGAGACCGAACTGAAGGGGTTTTTTTCCCCTTCCTCTCAGGAGAAAGAAAAAAAAATGTAGTGTTTTTTCAGCTTAATTGCAAAACCAAAGTTTTTTTATTCCCTTTTGGAAGTCTGAATGAGAATAAAATGAGAGTTGGATACCTTTTCTGAAACAACAGGAGTTGGAAATAATCACATTATTCATCAGACATTGAGAGAGACTGATTCAGTTCATTCTTCTACCTGACATGAATGAACCCATCATTTGCTCTTCGAAAGCTGCTGAGAATTCAAGAGTCATTCTCCTGCTACTGAGATCAGAAATCTTTTGTTCCATTTTGCATGGAAGCATTCTAATACCTGGTCTATATGACTACCAACAGCAAATATTTAATGCAAAATGAAGAAGCACCAATATAAGAAATTACTAGTATGTGCACACCAGAAAAATCCTACAAAATCGTGTTTGGGGTATATCACATGGAATGCATTGGTTTGAAAAGATATAATAACCATCTTGGATTTATTTTTATTTGGCTGATATTGATTAATAATAATAATAACAACAATAATAACAATAATAACAACAGCGACAGCTGTTTTGTGTTTCCATAGACATTGGATTTGTTATATCAGAAGTACAGTATTAAATGACTGAAAATGACTGCCTCACAGAATTAGATATTTGTCTTCTCATCCTCAAATAAGAGATGTAGAAATGGATACAAAAAGTAACTGAGAATAGGAAATAGTGCCCAAAGTAGCAATTGTTTTCCAAAAGAGTTAATTTATCTAGCAACAATTTTCCCACAAGTATCACTAAATGGTCTTAATTTCTGGTTCTACTCCAGTTTATTAAAGCAAGATTGTATCTCAAAATTTGTCAGGTGAAAAGATATTGAGAAATTCTTAAATTCTGCCTTAACAACAGCAGCAGCAACAACCTGGAGATTCAGTTGGTGAACTGAGATGTGAACTGGACAGTCTGGCTTCACATAGTGAGTGTGGAGTCCTTTGACCAGTGAAGGGATGAAGTGGTTGGTAATTGATGGAGTGGACCTCGGGAAACTGGGCAAGGGTCACGTAAAGAGACTAGCTCCGGGAAGAAAGGGAGCAAAAGGGGAGAAAAGGGGTGCCCAAGGACATTGCCCTGGACAGTCCCTTGGGGGTTAAGTTAGCATAGTGGAAATATCCAGAAAAATGGGGTAAGGATATGGTTACAATGGTCAATTTTTGTATGAGAGAGTGGACAAAGGAAAAGATTAGACCTGACAATTTATATTTGTTGTGGTTTGAGTCTTATGAAGGCTGAATATGTCAGGCTCTGCACATTTATGTAAATTCTGAAGAACTTTTTAAATCAGGAGAAGAGTGATTATGCAACATGCTGGAAGGGAAGTGTCTGGGATGAAGCACCAGTAAAGTAAAAGAGGAGGAAAAAGAAGCTTGAAGAAGGGAAAACATCCTGGATGTTATTTTTTACAGTTTCTGTAGTTTTGGTCTGTGCTTGTTTGTGAATGTGTTACCACAGAGTGTTTGAGTGCCTTTTTATGTTAATTGATTGTAATTGTAATTGTGGTGTTTAAGTTTTTAAGGTGTTACCATTTGTGGTTCTGTGTTGTTGTTTTTAGTGTATTGTGTTATTGCTTTAAGGAAAGAAGCAGAGTGTAAAAGAGAAAAAGAAAAATATTCAAATGGGGGGTGGGGGGGGTGTGGAGCAAAAAGCTGCCAGTGGATGAAAAGTGGGGAGTGGTTTCCTCCTTCTCCATGCAGGGGAGGGAAGAAAGGGGGAAGCTGCTTGTTGACTCTTTCTTGACTCCTGACAAAAAGTATTAAAATTCTAACTATTTTGCTGTGCTGAAATTGCTGGAGAAAAGGAGTGAAGTTTTGCAGACTGTTAAGCCTGAAAAGTTTATCGTTTGTTCTGTTAAGTGAAACTTAGTTTTAGTTTTTCTCTCTGCTTTTGTGTGGAGGGGCCAAGAAGCTGAAGCTACTGTTGAGATATTGAGATAAGTAGAACCGTAAAGTTTTCTTTAAAATTGATTAATTTAAAAAAGCCACTAGTGAGAAGGAAAAAGGTATTTCTTAAAACTTTAAAAATAGTGGGAAATCAACTTTATATTTACCAAACACTCAAAAAAATTATTAATCAAGGAACAGTTAAAACAATTGGATACTGTAATAATGTTTGAACAGGGAAGTACAATATTAAGGTATAGAAGAAATAGCCACTGAATATCAAATTTAGTTTTAAGGAATTTAAAGTAAGTTTACAGATGACACCAAGTTAGGTGGCAGTGTTGATTTAAATGAGGGTAGAGAGGCTTTTCAGAGGGACTTGAATGGGCTAGATCAATGAACCAACATTAATGGGATGAGTTTCAATAAGGCCAAATGCCATGTCCTGCACTTGGGTCACAATAACCACAAGCAATGCTCCAGGCTTGAGGCAGTGTGGCTGGAGAGCTGCTGGCTGAAAGGGACCTGGAGGCTGCAATAGACAGGCAGCTGAATATGAGCCAACAGTGTGCTGAGGTGGCTAAGAAGGCCAATGGCATCCTGGCTTGGATTAAAAATGATGTGGGAAGCAGTAGTAGGGAGGTGACTCAGCTCTGGTGAGGCCACATCTCAAGTATTGTGTTTAGTTTTGGGCACCTCAATACAAGAGTGATGTGGAGGTGCTGGAGCAGTTCCAGAGGAGGGCAAGAAACCTGGGGAAGGGCCTAGAGAATAAATCTTATGAAGAGCAACTGAGGGAGCTGAGAATGGTTAGCGTGAAAAAGAGGAGGCTGAGGCCTGAAGCAATTCACCTCATTGCTACCTACAGCTACCTGAAGGGACATTGTGGGGAAGCTGCTGCTGGTCTCTTCTCACAGGTAATTTGAGACAGAACAAGAGGGAATGGTCTCAAACTGACACTGGGTAGGTTTAGACTGGACATGAGGAAAAAGATTTTCATGGAGAGAATGGTCAGGCACTGAAATGAGCTGCCCAGGGAGGTTGAGTCACCAACTCTGGATATGTTTAAGAGTCATTTGGATGTGGTGTTTAGGGATATGGTCTAAGGTGAATCTTGTAGAGTAGGGTTATAGGTTGGACTTGGTGATCCCAAGAGGCTTTGACAACCTGGATGTTTTTTGTGATTCTGTGGTATTAAGCAGATTGTATAGGTTGTATAAAAATAGATCTAAAACATATTTTTCTGTCTGTCTTGCCTCACAGGAATTCACATCTGAATGCAAAAGCTCTGTAATGGGCAAGAAAAACCAGTTACCTGAACAGTGTTACATTAAGGGTTTAAGATCAGCCCTGCAGTTTTGGAACTTGGGATTAGAATTTAAGGTCAGGAAACTGAAGCTCAAGTAAACTTTCTGAAACTAGAATAGATCCTGAGCCTGTCTCTTGCAACAGCAAGCAATTCACCTGGAATAGGAAACACCAAAAGAAACTCTTTCCTAGAGGGGATGGTAACAGAACCTGGGAGCTTTTCTGCAGTTGACAGGATTGTGATATGAACTGAATTTCTCTGCCTACAGTCACTGACTATCACATAATTAACATTATAAATCTAGTTTCCTTCCTTAATGGTATGACAACCTGAAAGACCATAGAACCTGGAATGCAAAGGATGTATGGAGTCAAGACTAACAACTCCAGGGCGGGTGGGCCCAAACCATCACAATTATTTTTAGATGGCCAGACATTTTCTCTGGGGTACCTATGGTCACTCCCTCAGACTGAGATATTTATTTTTATGCTCAATTAATGTAATAGGTTGATAAATTTGCAAAATGATTGGCAATTGCATATACCTTATAAATCATAAGCCAATAGACAAGTAAAGAATTTGAATCATATGATAAACAATAAACAGCCAAAATTGCATTTCTTAGAATATAAGGGGGGGAAAAAGTAAGCAATTGAGCTCATTTTGAAATATTGTGTGGGTTATCAATTGGGGAAATTTTGTCTACAAGATTATGTTGTCTTTTAAGAAAACAATAGGGAAAATTGATAGAATTGTCCTAGGAGCCAGAGCTAAGGGACTATTTCATTCACCCCTTTAGCCCTGGGGACTAAGTTCTGTTAAGAATTTTACAGGTAACCTTGGATGAGAGGTGGAGCAGACCCTACCAGATGCTATGAAACAACCTGCACTTCAATCAAGACAAAAATAACCAGCAGGAACGTAACACCACTGATAGGAAAAAGCTTTAGATAACAAAATGAGTATTTAATTAGAGCACTTTAATGGAGGTAGGAAAAGGAAAGGAAAAGGACTGCCACCATGGACCCTAAACATGGAATCCTGGTTTGTCTTCTGGGACTGTGGGGTGTGTCCTGCCTGAGGGGGTGGTTTCTCTCCCTGTGTTGTGTCAGGTCAAGCTTCTTGGAAGAAGGCTTTTGGTATTCTAGTCTATGATAAGTCTCTTGGAATTACCAGTATTGAGTTAACAGAAAGGAAAGGTCCTTTGTTTAATATGAATGCAATGAGTGCCTTATATCACATAGTACAGGCAGTGTCTGGAGTCCTAAGTCCATTCATAGTAAGTCTATAACTTTGTACCCTTTCAGACTATCCAAATTGATTTTACTGAATTACTTCAAGTTGGGAAAATGAAGTATGCTTGGATTACCCTTTCAGGAGGGTGGTGGGAATATGGCTACATATGAATTTGGGGATAAAGTGATTAAAACTTATGTTCGAGTAATTGGGGAAAATCTGACACAACTACAGAAACAGGGAATGCTTGCTCAGTCTGTACCTTTAGACTTTAGTATTCATAGGTACAAACCATGAGATTGGATTATGATAAAAGCATGGAAAGAACAAACACTCACTCCTCAATGGGAAGGTCCCTTTCAGGTTCTCCTCATCACAGAGATTGCAGTCTGGACAGCCGAATGAGAGTGGATGCACACTACTAGGGTCAAGGGACCTGTGGACCCCCCAGCAGAGTGGGCAACCATACCCCACAATGAAAGATTAAAACTTACCTTGAGGTGGGTTCCAATGTCAACCTAAAAGGGAAGGTGCACCTTAAGGCTGTAAGAGAGGCTTATAGAATCATAGAATCATAGAATGGTAAGGTTGGAAGGGACCTCAAAGATCATCTAGTTCCAACCCCCTGCCATAGGCAGGGACACTTCCCATTAGTGCAGGTTACTCAAGGCCTGAGTGGTAAGGAATTGGGAGGCAAGGCTGGGTAGACCTCTGTAGCTGCCACAAAGATTAACACCATGGCTGTGAACTGCAACCTCATAGGCTATGTGAGTGGAGGTACACATCAAACTGACTCCTATTAATTTGGAACTTACTGATCCCCTGTCTGATGGCGAAACAGATAAACAACTGTGTAATGTGGTGACTGAAGCTCTTATCTACCATACACATTACCAATGTACTAATCAAACCCAAGGAACCTGCAAGAAAAAACTCTATAATTTATGGGTTGTGTTGGGAAGGGAACAAAGTGACTTGTTATAACCCAAAGGACAAAGCAAGGATAGTTTTTAGAAGTTAGATTTTGGGACCAAGATAGGGAACTCATCACCCAAAAGGAACTTACTAACCTGGATAGGCCTGTTAGTGTAAGCTTCAATATCTGTCAAGTGATAGATCTGCATGGCAGATGTGGATCTATGGACTGGGTGAGATATTTTCCACTGTGAGAGTGACAGAACACCGGAACAGGCTGCTGATAGGAGTTGGGGAGTCTCCCTCGCTGGAGATATTCAAAACCTGCCTGGACGTGTTCCTGTGTGATCTGGTGTAGGAGATCCTGTTCTGGTAGGGAGGTTGGACTGGATGAGCTTTTGAGGTCCTGTCCAACCCCTGACATCCTATGATTCTATGATTCTATTATATTATTGCACTCAACACAAATACATGTGTCTTCAGGCTGTTGAGTGGTGTCTTATACCAGACAGTAAGTTTTCTTACATGGGGGTATGTGGGGAGAGCTTGCAGGGATGGGAATGTGCAAAGCAGGGAACATGGAAACCCTGACCTTACCAGTTGGCTATGATGAGTCATGAAGTTGTTTCCCCTAACTGTATTAGAACTCAAAGTACTTTTTAATTCATTTTGCCAGGAAATAGAAACAGGGGACATGCTGACAAGTGGCCAGCACCTGAGGGGTTGTACTGGATATGTGGAAAATTTGCTTATTCAGAGTTACCCTCCAACTGGACTGGAACCTGTGCATTAGGTAGTATACACCCTAGCTTTTTCCTCCTATCTTTGAGAAGGGGTGAAAAGGTAGGCATCCCTGTTTATTCTGAACTAGAGAGATGAAAAAGAGATCTACCAAATTATGAATTGGAAAGATGATGAGTGGCTTCCAGAGAGGATAATCCAATACTATGGCCCTGCCACTTGGGCCAAGGATGGGTCTTGGGGTTAAATACTAACAAGACAAGTGGTGCTTTGACCCTCCTGGTCAAACAAAACGGCAAGATCAGAACCACAGTATATCAGCATCAATTTGCCCTGGATTATCTGTTAATCAAGAGGGAGGGGTGTGTGGAAAATTTAATTTATCAAATTGCTGTTTGCATATTGATGATGAAGGAAAAGCGATAGAGTGGATAGTTACCAGAATGAAATTTAAAAAAATATGGCCCATGTCGCAGTCCAAACTTGGAGAGGGTCACAGGAGATTTTGAGAAATGGTGGTCGGCAAATTGGTGGAGTTTCGGAGGCTTAAGAAATGTGTTAATAGGCATTGGTTGGGAGGATCTCGGAGGCCCCTCTGATTGATATTCAAAGAAAAGATAAGAGGGCCAAGATCAACTCATGAAGAAACCCAACTGTTGTTTTGATCGAATGAACTAAGGAGTGGAGGTTAGAGAGGATAGGGGTAGTGCTTAGAAAATGTAAAATACTCATGAATATGTGTAAAGCTATCTAGTGTTTATCCTATATAAGCATTATTACCTGTTATTAGTTTGTGCCTCTAGCAATTTTGTTAGCTGGTTAACAACACACAAGCTGAACATGTGTACCTTGTTTACCAGAGGATGCCAAACAAGCCTAGGCAAGCCAGAGTCCTTAGACTCAGTGACTCCAGGTTCTTTGTCCTCTTACCCATAGTTGCTTCTCCCCAAAATAGGAGGGAGAGCAGAAAAACATGCCTGGGCAAGCCAGGACATGTATAAGTCTATTTTGGCCTGTTTAGGCCTACCACAACAGTATCTTCTAAGTAACTGCACTTTCTGAAGTTAACAGCAAGTTTTTAGACAATGCTTTGAGTAGTGATAACACTTGGTATCTACAGTTGCTATTAAGGATTGGTTAATATTATGCAGCTTTGTGGACATGGAAAGTATATGGATAAAGAGGAAGTTCCATTCAGCTTCCTACTCCTTGAAGTGCTCAAGGGACAACACAGACAGACCCCTTTTGTCACCAGCAGTTGAAGGGAAGGACCTATACTGTTAAGATTGTATAATGTCCTCTTTTCCCACTACAACTTTTCCTCCATTTCGCAGCATATGTTTTCTCATAGATTCCAATATCAAGACAGAATGCAACAGAGGGGAAAGGCTTTGCTTTCCCTGTAGCATGAGCAGCAGCTACCCTAAAACCTAGTAAGTGAAGGCTAGGGGTTGATCCTTATGTGGTTAACTCTTCTCTATTTCCTTTCATGGGGGTTTTCCAAATGCACTGCTGCACCTCTCAAAATGCTCTCAGAATATGCATGATTGGTGCTGAGTTGGAATATTACTGCAGTATGATTCTGCTACTGTATTGCAGATTATGACATGTTGTAGTCATTTGGTGACATTCGTGTCACAATAGCCACTTGCTTCAAGATGAAGTAGCCTGCTATCATCCACATTATCTCTGTTCTGTTGGCTATGCTTAAACCTAGATGACCCATATCACCAAAAAATAGCTCTCTAAAACACATCGTATTTTGATGTTTCCATCCAACTGAAAGCAATATTTTCTTGTACAAGGGTGGGCAACTTTGAACAAGGTGTATACGAAGAGTCCTCACAGGCACCATCTGGGCTAATGAGAGGCATTTCAAACCAGCCTGTGATTCTTGATTAGTAATGATACAAGGTGAGAAGTGAGGATGGTGAGGTCTTCTAGTGCTACAGGCTGTGATTGATTCAGCTTTTCCAACCCACTGCCTGTACATGTGGCTGTGAGATAATCTCAAACTAATTTCCTCATTAGGAAGTTCTTTACTATAAGCATGGTGGAACACTGGAACAGGTTTCCCAGAGAGGTGGTTGAGACTCCATCCCTGAGACATTCTAGGTCAGTCTTCATGGGCCTCTGAGCAATGTTGTGGATGTCCCTGCTTACTGCACAGGGCTTGAACTAGATGGCCTCTAGAGGTCACTCCCAACCCAGTTCTATGGTTCTGCGTTTCTGGGATTACCTTTTGGGACACTACGATAAAAAAGATACTGTCTTCTCAGGATCAGGAAATAGGCTGTTTTCCAACGCCTTCATTTCAATTGGGACAAAGACAAGGAGAAGGGAGGAAAGAAATAACAAGTGTCCACAAAGGACATGGTCAGCTCTGTCTGTTTTTTGGTCATTCTCTAATTTATGAAGTTCAAAGTATAGCAGTCTCTTAAGTTAACAACAGTGTTTCTGAATCTTGTGAACTGATAAAAATTGTAATTAACCTCCAGCCTTTAGCTGCATTAAACAACAGTGCCTTGGAAATCCAATGCAGAGTTTCTGCTGCAATATCATTGCATGCGCTTTTTATTTAAAACAATATTTCCATTACAGTATAGAAGAACCGAAGCATAAAAACCTCTAAGAAGCTACTTTATGGTTTTCTACAGCCATATGGTTTTTCTTGCAGCCTCAGCAAGTTTGCAGATGACACCAAGCTGTGTGGCACAGTCGACTTGCTAGAGGGCAGGGATGCCATCCAGAGGGACCTGGACAGGCTGGAGAGGTGGGCCCAGGCCAACCTGATGAAATTCAATAAGGCCAAGTGTAAGGTCCTGCACCTGGGTAGGCACAATCCCAAGCACAAGTACAGGCTGGGTGGTGAATGGCTGGAGAGCAGCCCTGAGGAAAAGGACCTTGGAGTCTGGGTTGATGAAAAGCTCAACATGAGTCTGCAGTGTGCACATGCAGCCCAGACAGCCAACCGAGTCCTAGGCTGCATCAAGAGAAGCGTGGCCAGCAGAGCAAGGGAGGTGATTCTGCCACTTTACTCTGCTCTCGTCAGACCCCACCTGGAGTACTGTGTGCAGTTCTGGAACCCTCAGCACAGGA
>VWZE01023396.1:27725-40631 GCA_013396675.1 Eubucco bourcierii
AGGGTGGTGAGGCACTGGAACAGGTTGCCCAGGGAGGTTGTGGATGCTCCCTCCCTGGATGTGTTCAAGGCCAGATTGGATGAGGCCTTGAGTAACCTGTACTAGTGGGAGGTGTCCCTGCCTATGGCAGGGGGTTGGAACTAGATGATCCTTGAGATCCCTTCCAACCTTACCATTCTATGATTCTATGATTCTATGATTCTATGATACAGCTAACCTTTTAAACCAGGCCAAGAATAAGCACACTCGCACTGATGTGCATCCAAACCTGGCATTGGATTTGCAACTGTATTTCTGAATATGTATGAAAACTTATGGTCTTCACAAAGCTCTGCAAAATTCAATCTTTTCAACATTTTTTTTTTTGCTTGATTGCAGCCTGTTTTGAATGAGTTGATGATTCTAAGTTGGAGATGTCAGCAGAAACTCTGAAAATACCAGCCATATGTTTCACTGGGTAAATCCTGCCATTAAAATCTACCAGCTGGATGGGCAGGTAGCTGTTCTGGAAACTGACCGTGACTGCAGTGGATTGCAATTTTTAATTAATATCCACAAAGTTTTCTACGTATATGTAAATATATCTGTGTTTACTTTGCCCAGTGGATTTGAATTCAGTTACTTCAATCAGAGGTTTTTCAAACAGTGATAATATGAACAAGCATTCTTGATCTTGGGAATTGGTGGTTTAATTGAGCTGAATATGTTGCAAATACTGCCACTGAGGAACTAGTTTTGTAAGTCACTTATCAATGAAGTTGCACCGTTTAACAGTAGCTGACAATGTGTCCTGTGGATTTAGAAAGCCTGTGCTTCTGTTCTTTTACAAAAAGTCCAAAACTTTACATGTGCCCTATGAAGATTTGAAGAGGATCTCCAGGAGACTGACTTTTGACAAAGGCATGGAGTGAGAGGTTAATGGCTTCACACTGAAAGAAGGTGGATTTTGATTAGATTATGAAACAATTCTTCCCCACAAGCGTAGTGAAGCACTGGAACAAGTTGCCCAGAGAAGTGGAGCCTCATTGATACAGTTTGTTTTGTAGGAAGTGTCCAGCCAAAGGCAGAGGGTTGAAACTAGGTGATCTTTAAGGTCCTTTCCAACCCAAACCATTCTATGATTCTATGATTTGTTATTTCTATTATAAAGAGGGAATATATGCATGCAGTTGTAAAAGTTGCTTCATCACATTACAGTTAATAGTCAGTATCTTATAAATGTCCCTAAATAAAAATAAAAATAAAATAAAATAATGTTTCAGAAAGCAGATACTTGTCTGAACTATTTACTTGGTCTTTTTTACACTTAATAAAAACAAGGTTATAAAAAAGGTCACACAAGTTTTGAGTCATCATTAAACAAATTCTCTCATCCCAATCCACTAACTAATTATCCCAGTACTAAATATACCTCTTAAAACTCTTCACTTTCATTTTGCCTAGTATGTATGGGTGAAGGTCCATAGGAGTCTGCTGTACTTAGTATGTATTTTCTGTTGAGCTCTCCAGGTAACTTCCAGCTGAACTTCTATTTGATTAATTTCAATTTTAAAAAATTAATTATTAAAAAAAAAGTCATATTTCAACTTGTAAAGCTTTCCTGCTCACAGAGAACAATCCTGATTTAATTCAGGCAGTTTCTCTATATTTGTAATTAACTGTGTTTCATATTTCATCTCCTTAAGCTCTTCTATTAGGGAGACTGTTTAAAACAAAACCAAAACCAAAAAGATTATTTATGAAAATGTCAGAAACTTAGTCTGCTTGCACTGATCAGTAAATGAGATGTATCATTACAACCTGAGTTATCAAGAGAATCTTCTCAGAAGATTAAAGGAATGGTTCTGAAATGGTCTGGTAATCAAAGTCACATGGAGTCCAAAAGTCTGCTTCCTTCTCCACTCATGAAATCTATAACTAAGGAAATGAAAGACATCCTTGGCCTTCTCAAATTTCAAATGTGAATCTTAGAACTGAGGTGAGTAGAAGAAAATGCTAAAGCCCTTAAAAAATGGTGCAGGCCACCTTGAAAAAAACATCCAGTCAGGGCTTTAGATCTTCAAAAGTTTGAAGAGGCATACACAAATACAACAAATTATACCCATAAAACAAACAAACAAACAAACAAAACCTAAAAATTTTATTTAAAGCTCAGCAAAGGCCAGAACAGTGTGCTGAATCAACTATTCTTGGAATTATATGAGAATTTTTGATTTTATGGTATCTACAGGTTTCTGACACTTCAGTGTGTCTCTGTTAATGTGACTGCCCATTGTGCTGTCTGTCACATTGTGGATAGTCCGTAATCCTCTCATTCTACTTTTTTTTTTTTTTCCATACCATTATGGAAAAAGTAATCATAATGACTGTCATCCAGCAACAGATTCCTTGCACCCCAGTGCCACAGATTTCTTGGCATATATATATTGTTTCATTTTTTCCCCCCACTAATGGTTTTGTAGTATTCATTTCTTACTAATGGAAGTCTTGGATTTTGATCAACCAGTATTTTTGTTGTCATTTATTTCAAAACAACGTCATACAAATTGCTTAAGTGCTTGAAGGGCTTGTGTTTGACCAGTAACACTGAAGTCAAACGGTAACCCAACCATTAAAATGTAGTTTTTCATACTCTTTTCAGAGGATAGGGTATCCAAACTACTAAACTTTTGTAGGAAATTAGACAAATATAAATTTTGTACCTCTCTATTTCAGGTAGAGAAGTAAATGCATACTTACTACTTCTAGATTCTAACCATAAGGATGTGTTGGGTAGGTAATAATGAGAACCTGTCCCTTTCAGTCATGAATGTTTCATTCTTGCCAGTGTCATTAGACCTGTGTAAACATTGTCTATAGATCAACTGTGTAAACGTTGTCTATAGATCAACTCATGTGACCTTTAGGTAGTTCCTAGTCTTTAAAATTTAGTAATGCTCAAGCAAAAGTCAAGGCCAAACCTGTAGATGCCTGCACCATATCCAGATGTGAAGAAAACAGGAATACCACAGTTATTTTCTTTTCCCAGTTCATGATAAACATTTAAAGTTCCAGCATCAGAAGATGTACTCTATTTTGATTTATTTGAATCCAGCCCTTTTTAGATAGACTCAATATATTTTAAGAATTTCCCCATTATCTGATAAACCTTCATACACAATTTGAAATAGTTTTATAAAAGGATGTAGAGCAAGGTAACATTAATCACCACAATAATTCTGTTAGATTCAAATCAGAACTGTAAAATCCCCTGTAATACTAATTTCTATTTCACTGAAAGGTATTGCCATACATTAGTCAAGAGTATATTCCAAAAATGTGAGTCACACACAGCGACAGTGGTGTTTGGTGAGCTCTTCCTTCTTCAGTAAGTCACAAACTGCATCTCCCAGCCATGGGCTCACACATTCAGCCTGTCCAATAGTTGGGCCTGGATCCTTGCTCTCCACCTGCAATTTCTCCAGCATGTGTTCCATTGTAGCTTATATATCCAGTTGCCAAAGTCCCAGAGACACCCTCCAGCCCACAGGCCACAAGTTCCACTCATTAGATGTTCCAACTTGCTGTTAGCCAGTCATACACAAACAGCACACTATGCTGCCATCAAGGGAGCACAGAACTCTCATTTCTGGTCCACCCCTGCCACTCATCTCTCTCATATACATATATACACCTGCAGAGAACTCCATACCCAAGAATATCACTGGACATGGAGTTTAGTGAGAGAATTGCCTCCTTTCCGTGCCTTCTCCCTCTGTTTCACCACACTCATTTTTCCCCAAACCACTGCAATCTCTCCCTTTCCCCATCTTCATCACTTCCACTAAGTATCCTGTGAAATCCCCAAATGCTCTTTCCTGCATCCCACATGGAACCGTGTACCCCTGAGCAGTGTCCCAAGTCTAGGGAGAGACCCAGAGAGCCTCCTCACTGACTCCTGATGCTAGGTGTCCTCAGACACATGGAGTTGGGTCTTCCCTGGGACAGTCCTGGGTCCAAGACAAAGATTCCTGTCTCTGGTTGGGACATTGGGATCTCCATTTGTGGTCCTTTGTGGCCATGGATACTGTGAAGTAGCTGGAATAACTGGGCATGCTGGTACTGGAATTCCTCCAATTGTGGTGTTCCTCTGCACTCGAAGCATCAGATGCATGCACTTCTCAGTATGGAACCTTTCTGTGACAAATGTGACAGGAAAAGTCCCATTGATGTAAAAAATACTTTTCCCTAATGTATTTTTCTAAGCAGAAGTATATTCTCCAAATTCAAACATGTACAATGCTAGGGACCGATAACATTGTCAGTTAAAACATTTTATTTAATCACCAAAAGCTTTTGTTCCCTTGCTGTCTTGGTTTACAAATGAAAAGAGGTTCCAACTTAATCATTCCTTACAGCTACATCAAAAGACCCTGAGAAGACATTTATGACTGTTAGCCTTTTACTGTGTGTCCCAAAGATGAATCATATCTCAATTTCTATGGCAGAATCCTGTGGTTACCTTTAGCAGTATTCACAGTGTGTGGCAATGTGCATTTCCAAACTTGTTGAAATTCAATTTTATTTCCCAGATTACCAAATCCACTGAAGTTTTAGGTTTTAATAGTAAAATGGTACAACTTTTTTCCCCCCTTACAGCCTTACTTAATTAAAACACTGATTAAATGTCACTTACAATTTTGTTGTTGAATTTTAAGAGGTACAGACTACACCAAAAATAAAAATTCCTAAGAGTCATGGCACTGAAGTTGAATAAGCAAAGTTATTTTTTTAGAGAAATGGTTGCTTGACATTTCTGTAACATTTATAGGAATGGAATAGTATTCAAAATCTCATAGGAGTTGGGAAAGGAAATTGCATTTGAGGTAATGGGAAACATTTAGGACTTCTTTTAAATGCAGGGCAATGTATTCTACATGCTTGCTATCAAGAAAATTTTTCAATCTTCTCCTGCCTTTGGGATACACTTCTGATGACTTCTAAAACAAGAGAAGAAGGTTTAGTCTATACAGAGAACACTGGAAATATTTGTATGCTTGCAATGGAAATTTTCTGTCTCGTATGAAGTCTTACCGAGGAGGTCATTAGAAAGTTTCCTTACATACAATGTTTTACAAAACTACAGAAAGCAATCTGATTTTGATCAATTCACATTTGTATGTGATATGTCACCAACAGATAAGTATGAAGCATTAGTAATAAGAATTACCTATTTGCAACAATTTTTTCACTCACAAGGATTTCAGGAATGTTACAGGTTTGAGACTAACGTCTTAATCGTAAATACAAGTTTTCCAGAGAATTTGGGAGAGTCCAGGGGAATGGACTCTACTCTCCAAAGAGGCTGAAAAAAAACATAACAGTTATCTTTACCCCATTCCATTGGTCTCTGAAATTTCTATATAATTTGAAGTGCAACTTGTTCTTGGTTCTCTTCTTACTTCGTTTTCCCGCTTTCTCTCCCTCTGACCTTGCTTGCTTGTCATCCTCTCATTGTGTGGGTTATGGTAAGAACACTGTTGGGGACCAGAAAGAGATAATAATGCATTAGCTGGCAACAGCCCCTGGGCTTTGTCCAGAATGGTGTCCATGGGGGTCTGAACTATTGTGTATGGGAGGATTCTGGGCTATTGTCTTGTTGTATATGTATATATGTATTTGTATATGTTTATCACCTTTTATATTTAACCTATTTTTGCAAGCAATAATTTCATTTAACTTCCAAATTCTGAGTAAGCATGGTAATTTATCGTTTTGAGGGGTAAATCCCAAATTCTGTGTGGTATGAAACCACCTCAGGGAATTTATGTATTTATTTAATACACCATATCTCACAGCAGAGTGAAATGAAGACATCTTGCATTGGAGTTCTGCATGTAAATAAAATGTTTCATGAGCCTGTAGGGACACAACCTTTGACTGCCATATCTATAATTTTGAGGCAGAGTAAAGCTAAAACATCACTAATCACACATTTGATTGCTAATGGATATCTCTGGAGACCTTGCACCCAGGAAACATCTGCTACACCAAAGAAAGGTTTCTGAAGGATGAGTTCTGTTCATGCAATATAATGTACTGATGCTGTCCAAGTCTTACCTAGGAACAGAAATGTGGAACTATTAAAGAACTGTCCTAAAAAAAAAGAGTAAAGAACAAACTCTGGTTGTATTTATCAACCACTTGTGGTTGATGTTGCTTTTTGTTTGTAGACTCCCTCACAGCTTTAACACCAGAGAAATAATGGATACATCATAGTGTAATGAGATTTTGTATTCATTTTTTCTTCTCTTCTCAAAAGCTTCTGAAATTTCATAGCCATTAATTTCATTAACATTTTATTCCATAGAGCAATGTAAAGTATAAATTTAGGAAAAAAAAAAAAAGACTTCTTTTTTTTCATTTAGCACTAAAGGAGTCAAAATCACCTTCTGAGCTGATCTCATAGATTTAAATATCTGAAAAGAATTACCTTCTTTTCTTAAAGTTTACATGCAGAATTATGAAAAGAGTTCCCATCATTGACATTTAATAAATACAGGATAAATCATGCTAAATAAAAAATTCTCTTCCAATAAACTGTTGAAAAAGAGAGCTTGCATTACCATATCCAGATGTTGTAAGGGTTATTAATAATGAGTGGTTTATTTTTATGATACTCTCTATTAATTCACATTAAATTAGTTTTCTCTGATACAATCAAGTCTATCCTAAGTTACTAGGTATGTTTTTTGTAAACTTTAAAAAACCCCCAAACCAATATTTTATATTATGAAATAAATCAAGCCCAGAGCTAAGAATTAGGTCAGTTCATGGCAGGCTCGAAGAGTTTTTTATTAGAGAGAGGTCCCTTGTATCACGTAGGGCTGAAAATAAAAGATTCAGAACTTCAGTTGTCACCGAGCAACTTGTGGGGATTGCTTCTAGTGAACTAGTAGGAAATGCGATGAACTACTGCTACATTTAGTGAAAGATAAATTTAGGAAGAGATGAATCACCTCATGTTCTCATCAATCCTCAGAGATTAGAGTGGCTCAGGGTGGCTGGACTAATGTCTGATTTGTGATTCAAACATAATACTTTTTTTTTCTTGCTTTTCACTGATTTGTGATTCATAATAATCAGAAAATAATCAGGAAAATAATTGAATTCATGCTGAGGCAGCTTGCTGACAAATAGTCAGATTCTCAGATTCATGCCAAGGCACCTTGCTGACAAATAGTCAGATTCTGTATAGGCTTTCTTGAAGTGCAGAGTTCAGATTTTGCTCTCCTCAACTTGGTCATTTGGCTGATGCTTCTGGTTTTTCCAGAAGGTAATAGAAAAATAGATGTTAAAAATTCTTGGAAGCACTGCATTTATTTTCCATCAAATCATTGTACTATCAGTCAACTTCTACCTGTGATCAAGTTAATATACCTGCACAGACTTTTGGAACATTCAATTTCTTTCCAGTCTTGGGTTATTTAATTACCTAAGTTACTAAAAGAACACCATCTGCAACCTTTTGGTCCATTTCTTCTTTCTAATGCCAAGACTGTTCAGTTCTGATGTCAAGGCAGGAATGCCAGCTGGGTCAGAGCTATGGCATCAGAATGAACTCACACATCTGTGATTTGCTTTGGACTTATACTCACTCAGGCACTGAGCCTTGATGCAGATCATGATTTTATCCACAGCCTACAGCTCCTTGGCTACTACATACTTTTTTCTGAAGAAGGGGTAATGACAGTAAGATCTGATATTTGTTTTTCTTTACCTTTTTGTTGTAGATCAGCCATGGCAAATTTTACACAGTAAGTTTTGGCTCATTCACTTCAACAAAATAATTGCAACCAAATCCAGAAATTAATTAAATTAAATAATACAGTAATTTTTATTTTTCTGTGTGTGTGTTGTTTATTTTGAGGTTTGGGGGGGGGGGGTGTGGTGGTGGTGGTGTTGTGTGGTTTTTGCTTTTTTAGGGGTTTTGTGCATGCATGTGCTAATGTTACTACAGACCCAGTGAGAGTTCTGAGTCCAAATACGTGAACTCCCACTGAGTCATTTGACAATAGCAGGCTTTTGAAGCTTCCCTTACCTAAAAGTGGCATCTTTTAAACAGAAAATAGAGACATTGCACAAAAGCTCTTGTTAGAGTCTACTATTCACTTTCACAGCAAGAAAAAAGTCCACAGAGGAATTTTTAATACTATTGTCTGTAGAAGAAGATATATTACTGTAAAATGCAACTTGCTGTTATTGTTGGTATTATCATGAACAACATGTCCCTTACCACTTTGGAGAGGACTTCTTATTCTTTTATCTTCCTTTGCGTATTGCAAGCTGTAACTATTGTGGAGAGCTTGTTTATTGGCAGCATTTTTTCTTTCTTTCTTTTTTTTTTTTTTTTTTTTTCCTTCTCTCAGTCTCTATTTTATCTGAAGAATAGACCAACAAAGCTTTTTCTGTTGAGGGGCAGGTGAGCCGAGTTATGACTTATTTACTAATTTATTTATTTTCTCAAGTGCTTTATTATTTCAGTGATTTCAAAGACAGAAAAATAAATCTGATGAGAGGGTAAAAGAAAATAAATAAGGAGTTTTGCTTGCTGCAGAATTTACTTATCTTTTTATGTCATGGAAAGGATCAGAAATTTGTTTTAGTTCTTTGCCGTACTCTACCTATTTTAACCTGTTGCCTTGCACTCTAAATATATTTATTCTCACAGGGAAACTATTATCTTTATTTTGCAACTGACCACCTAAGGAATGGCATATTTGGGGAAAGGCTTAGGTAAGTAAGCAATAAATTAATTAAGAAGGCATCCTAATGACCAAGTTCTTTATGATAGAAACATAGAATTTGGGTTAGAAGGAACCTTTAAAGGTCATCTTGTCCAACGATTCTGCCATGGGCAGAGACTAGCTTTAAATACTTCCAAATTTGCCCATTGGTATTGTACAGACTGATGGTGAATCAGAGTATACCATTTTCTATACATACAGAATGACTCTATGCTCAAACAAAGGTTGTTGGGAGCAAATGAACAGCTGAAGCAAAGCAAAGTTCAAACTTTCATATGTTTTGCTGTCAATAAGCTTCTGCTTCTACAAAGCATGCTTGGTTTATTTTGTTTAGTTAATTACACCAGCTACCAGACGTGGAGCTCAGATGCTGTACCAGCAAACCCGTTACATTTGGACATTATACTAATTGCTGAGATATGCCAGATACATGGTTTCAGTGTATCAGGTTCATAGAAATGAAGTTGGAATCATCCTGCTCATTTCAACGATAAAAATCCAAGCTGGCAAGAAGCTAAAGCAGTGCAGTAATGAAAAGCAGTAGTCTAATTAGCTTAACAACAGAATTTAACTGTTTTATAAAATAAAATTCAAAAAATTAAATGTCCAGAGTTGTGAACCATGAACATTAAACATTTTATGATTAGCAATTCATTTTAAGGCAATGTTTTTACAGGACTTTACGAATGTCTAAAGCTAATTTTTTTTCTGTGAAGAATATTTTAAAATTCCATCAGTATCCTTTAAGATAAAGGATACAGAACAATGTGATTTAAATGCAGCTGTGTAGCGTAGGCCAGATTTATGACTCAGGCCTTCTGCGTAGGTCAGCAAAGAATGCCCAAGAGAAATTTCTGCTGACATGGAAATTCTCAAGTGGCTGTTTCTTACCCTGCTGAATTACAATGTAAGGGTAGTACTTTGTTTATATTCAGGCACAGAAGAGTCTAGGCTGCTCTGAATGGTGTAAGGGGATGTGCTGGTTTCAGGCTAATTAGAATATTTTAATAGAGAAAATTACACTATAGGCTGTGAAAGGAAAACATCATGATGTCTACTTCACTCATACGCTTGCTGGAGAATTGTTTGGGAACAATAACCAAAACAATAGATAAGTCAATCTCTGTCTGTCACTTACTGGAACAGCAGTTGCTGGGGCGATCTAGAAGCTTCTGGGCTCTGACTCCTCTGCTGATTAATCTTCACTAACCACTTTTCTTCTAACCCACCTGGTTGATCCTCCTAATTTACCTTGCACGTAAGGCAAACCTTGGGGCAAGGTACAGGGGTGGGGAGAAGGTGGAAGGGTGGTTGGGAGCCCCTCCTGGGGTCTCTGATTNGGGGGGGGGGGGGCAGGGAACTCCCAAACCATCACAGGGGATCAGGTCTGTTCCAGGAAAAAGGAGGCAAAGAATGAACTCAGATTGTGCCAGCTGTGCAATTATGCATACCAGGCATCTTCTGGTCCTAGTGCCTTGAGGTGAGTTAATGTGATCACCGTTGACTACATACATCACACTGCTGCCTCTCCTGAGGGGATGTTGAGGAAATTTTCTTAGCCTTGCCATTAATAGTCTACATGGCAGCCTTCCTAGTGAGAAATGCTGTGTGGATACAAAATTTTCTTTCCTAGGTGTGGAGTCTGTGACCCACATCAGCCAGAGGGACCACTGGCTAAGTGAACCACCAGCTGAAGGAACAATCACCTCCCAGCAGTAAGACTAACTTACTGACTTGTAGTATGCTCACCAATATGTATTCTAAGGACACAGGCAATGAAAGAAGAGTGAAAAGCTATTCTAATTTACTGTATGATTGACTCAAAAGTGCAAACAAGGTGACAACACCATGCGTGACTTCAATGCTAAAGACTACAGGACACAATATTTCCTAAGCTTCCAAATGAAAAAGAAGTAAAGCTGTGGTTGTAATTTAGCTGGTATTATCTCTTGCCAGAGAAGGGTCCACATTCTGTGTTATTTCATGGATTTTTGTTCTGATTTTATTTGCTTATTCATGTTTGGTTTTTGGTTATTTTTTCCTTTTAGGTTAGAAGTTAGTTGGTTGGTTTTTTCTCTTTTTTTTGGCAGGGGGGTGTTTGTTGCTTTACGTGTTTGGGTTTTGCCGATGTTTGGGATTTTTTTTTTTTTTGTTTGGTTTGCTGTCGTTTGGGGGTTTTTGTTTGGTTGGTTGATTTTTGTTTTGGGTGGAGTTGTTTTGGGGTTTTTTTTCTTTCTATTTTTTTCTGTCCTCTCTTCCCTTTTTTCCCAGCCTTGTAGTTATGCAAAATCAAGGTTTTTATGTCTAGCAGGAGCTTTGCAACATTCACCACAGCATCTACTTTATCTTTCTTGTGGTTGTGACTACTGCAGTACCTCATTTTTCCTCCTGTCTTGTCGCTGGTTTGTATGGATATGCACATACGCTATTTTGGTCTGTCTTAGTAGTAGTATAGATAGAATAAGGGTTGTAAGTTATATATATTCAGTTTTTCTTTTTAGTTCATTTTCTGACAGCTGCCTGGTCAGGTTATTTTTGGACATATATAACATTCTATCTTCAGGGCTGCATTTAACTTTGATTTAACACCTAGAAAAGATGTTTACCCCTAAAGACACAACTGAAAAAACAGTATTTGTCCTTCTGTGCATGCAATAATCATTATTCACAGCTCTCTGAAAATGCATTGTAAAGGTTGGTGTTCTAACTTAGAAACATTGTTAAAAAGTTAGCAACATTGGTTGCTAAATTACTATTCCCTGGGCATTAAGTGACCTGTACTTTAGAAGATGAGATGCTAATAAAAACACAATCAGACAAAATTATATTCAACAGGTTTTATACTGTTGGGTGTTTCATAAGTCAGAAGAAGTAGCACTGTTCTCATGAAGTCGAAGAAGGTTAAATGTAGAGCCCTGCATCTGGGAAGGAACAGTCCCATGCACAGGTACAGGTTAGGAGGTGACCTGCTGGAAAACAGCTTTTGCTGGTTTGAGGCTAATTAGAATATTTTAATAAAGAAAATTACACTATAGGCTGTGAAAGGAAAACATCATGTTGTCTACTTCACTCATACACTTGCTGGAGAATTGTTTCGGAACAATAACCAAAACAATAGATAAGTCAGTATCTCTCTGGCTCTTGCTGGAACAGCAGTTGCTGGGGCGATCTAGCAGTTTCTGCCTCTAACTCCTCTGCTGATTAATCCTCACTAACCACTTTTCTTCTAACCCCCTTGACCGATACTCCTAATTTACCTTGCGTGTAAGGCAAACCTTGGGGTAAGGTACAGGGGTGGGGAGAAGGTGGAAGGGTGGTTGGGAGCCCCTCCTGGGGTCTCTGATTTCTGGGAGGGGTGTTGTGTTGCTGTATTACCTTTTACTTATATATTTCTGTAAATATTCTGTATATAGTGTATATATCTGCTTGTACTTTGTGCAAAGCTGTAAATATAGCTTCATCTCTTAACTTCCAGCTGACTGAGTTCTAGTCTGGGTCATTTTTACAAATTGTGGGGGGGCGGGGACAGGGAACTCCCAAACCGTCACATACTTTTTATTTGGCGCCCAACATGGGATTAATTAATTTGATTTACTGCTGGTTGAGTCTGGAAGTTATGGGATTTATGATTAAGCTATTTTATTTTCTGTTTTCTATCTGTTACCCAATTGCTGTCTGGTTTTTCTATAGATGGATGACGGCAAAAATAGGCTCATTGCTGATGGATTTAATGTGGAGAAAGCTTAAAAGGATGATTTGGGGTTATGGTGATTATCTTTTTGGTTGGATTGGTTTTAATCTTACTGAAAATATTACCAAAACTGCTTTTAATGTGTCAGGAAGTATTACAAATGTAGTGCCAAATGCAGGGGTTTACCCAACATCTCTGATGAGAGTAATTCTCCCTAAATCTGAAATTCCGAAGGCACGAGATGTCCTGACTGAATGCTTTGCATGTAGTAGCATGATATATTCATTATGTGTGAATATAGTCCTAATAATTCTGGTTTTATGTCTAATTTCTGCATTATGCATTGAAAATCCAACCACTGNGTATTACAAATGTAGTGCCAAATGCAGGGGTTTACCCAACATCTCTGATGAGAGTAATTCTCCCTAA
>VWZE01023397.1:9287-75336 GCA_013396675.1 Eubucco bourcierii
CCCCCCACTTTCCCCCAAGCCAGCTCTGATACAAAGAAAAAAATTTTTGTTCATTAAAATTGTTGTTGCCATCATGCTGTACTCAGGACCATAGCAAGCTGCCACCACTTGGTTATTCAAGGCACAGACTCGTGCACTGATGGCCATCTGGTAGAATTCGCTGCCAAGCAGAGGGAGTGGTGGGATAGGGGATAGGACACATGTCTATACTCTTTTCAGGGCCTAAAATATAAGTGCAAGCTTTCATTTTCCTACAGGATAATAGATGAAGATGATGTGAGGTAAGAACTTGCAACCCACTCAAGTGCCCCGTGTTGAGGTGGGTTGCCTATGGGAGAAGCAGCCATCTCAAACTGCCAGAGCTTACACACAGAAGACTTTCTGTCAGTGTCCAGAGACAGATGGGTTGTTAAAACATTAGAGCATGAAACGAACTGCCCAGATTCACAAACAGAGCTCTGTGGCACCCAAAATACTGAAAAAGGGGTAGCACAGCACTGCACATGGTAATGTGCTGCTCTAGAAAGATTTGTATAGAGAAGTTGTGTCAGAAACTTTCTCTGCAGCCATTGCCCTCCATCTTCTGAACTACCACAGTCCCTCACTTGACATTAGATAAAGCCTGTGACATCGGCTCTCTGATGTTTTGCTGTGCGTTCTCAGTTGTGGCACTGCCACTGCTGTTGCTACACACTGGTCTCTGAAAGACTGTTTTGACAACTTCTGTTACCAGAGAATGAATTTGGGTTTTATTTTTACAACATCGGTACTTATTTTTATAAATATGAGCGCATCAATAGATAACTCCCCAGACAAATAGAAACACTTCCTCCTAGCTGCTTTCATAAACAGTTGAGTAACCAGATGGGCATCCTGGCACATCTGAAGTGGGTTCTTTGTCATATTGCAGGCAATGGCTCTCTAGATCATCCAGTTATGATTCACATCCTTGATGTACAGAGGACAGCATTTCAGCTAAGTCTCTAGGTAGCCCTGAAATCACAAGCAGTTGGCTAAAAGCTGGGCTAACTACTTCCTCTCCTGCTGTACTTGCAGATTTACATTCAGGAGCCCCTCCTCAGCTTCCCTATACATTGCCCATGTCAGGCACATCTGGCAACATTCACTCTCTGGGAAGAAGGAGCCCCGACCATGGTGATCAAAGACAGTTCCTGCTCCTTCCCAGCCGAGAGATCAACAGCTTCTTGAGCAATGCTATCTTTCTCTTTACCAAGCAGGAAGAAAAAAAGTTGAGTATCTTTTAAAATCTTTTGTGAAGAACAGACCTCTTGTGATGGACCCTTGAGAGGGTACAAAGTGAAGGAAGGTGCCATTCCACAGCACATCCTTGTAATTTTTCATCTGATGCTGGACAAGAGGACACAGACAGCAGTACTTTCCTACTTGAAGAACCTCACTGTGGCCAGACAAGCATCTTGCAAAGCCCTACTATTCAGAGTGGGATACACTGGTCAGAACCTGAAGGAAGGGGGAGGGAGTGCTGTGTATAGCATATTGTTTGAAAGGAACAGAAAATCAGGGTGGTTTTCCTACCCCCTGACAGGAGCTTTCTGTTTTATTTTTTTTGGCAGCTTATTATTTCTAGTTACAAGACAGTCTTCCTTGGAAGACTGGAGTGGTTGGGCAACAGAAAGAAGAACTGCCCCTTTTTGTTGTCCTGAATGCTGGACTAGAAATAAAGTGGGAAGATTATCCCATCCCTGGAAGTAATACATCCTGAGGTATAGAGATTGTGAGCATCAGCTCTGAGAGGGATTGAAAATGTTGAGAAGAACAGGAAAGAGACACAGAGACAGATCTTGCCAGGAGATAGGAAGAAAGGGATTGTTCCTAGGGACCTAGAGAAGCCTCTGCAGAGATGCTGTATCCCATGAAGTAGAGGTTGCACACCAAAATGATGTTGTGCTATGAGAAAACCCAAGGGAAATGGTCACCTTGCACATCCAGCAGGAGAATTCATGTCAAATTCCTTTATTTTTATTCAATTTAACCTGAAGATCTTATTTCTCTGCATTGTAAAAAGATCCTTACTTCAGTTTAGGTTCTCATAAATCCTGGCTTCAGGAAAATAAACAAGTGAGACTCCCTCAGATGTCTGGTTGATTGAGGGTCCTGTCATAAGAAGTTTAATCCTAACTTTGGCCAGGTCTAAGTCTAAAGTAAAAGATTGTTGTGTTTTTTTGCTAAAAGAGTGGTGAGAAATCACTACCCTCCAAAAAAACATGTTGAGAAAGTATCTAGCACTGTATAGAACTCCATCTTGGTTTGAGTTCCTTCTCTTTGTAGCAATGCTGACTTGAGAATTCGTTTCTCTAGTTATTCAAATGAAAGCCTCCAGTGTAGGCCATTCCTGAAGGTGACAAAAAGCCTTCTACAAGGACATGATAAAAGCTGAAAAGCAGTTAGAACTTCTTTAATTTAATCTGCAAAACTTGAAAATGGTGTGAGTGAAATATATGCTTAATGCAAGAACAAAAAAACAAAAAAAAATAAAAAGGGACACACACACAAATGACAAAAGAACTCTGCTGCTGCTGACTGAAATATAGCCCAAACAACAACCGACCAACCAAACCCTCAAAAACTAAATAAACAATAAGAGATTAAACACAGCATCCCCACCTCGAGGATTTGGTAGCAGTAAGAAAATGAGACTGGCCAAAATGGCCCCCCATCCTGGACTCTTGTTTCTGGCAGTGGGCACTTGTATCTCCTTACAAAAAGGTACAAGGAACAGATGCGGATTTCTTGCAGGTGTAACCTTTCCCATGCTGGCCCATCCTCTGGCAACCCATAGTTCAGGGATGTCCTGGCCAGAAGATGAAATAATGCTAAACATCAGCTTCATACCAGGGCTTTCTTCCACAGGCTGCTCCATCTACCATCTATCCACCATGCTACCATGGTCTGCCAAGCTATTGCTGCCTGCAGAGCCATTCAGAAGGACATTCAGAAAGGCGTTCAGAACATTCATTGTGGAGGACATACAGAACATTGCTTTAGAAGGGTGTTCAGAACGTTCATTCAGAAGGATGTTCACAATGTGTGTTCAAAAGGGTGTTCAGAAGGTTCAGAAGGACGTTTCACACAGAAGGAAAAGGCTCTATCACAAACATGGTGCCAGAAGACTGTCATGCAATTTTGGCCTTCAGACATTCCCTAAAGGTACAGCTGCAACCTCATTTGTGAAGGTTTCAGTTAGTTTTAACTGTAGATTGCAAACAGGACACTGAAATACACCAACCTGGGGATCCAGTGAGCCATAACTATCTGCTGAGAGGAAATACTCATCTGGCAGGTAAACCCATGACAACTGGAAAAGATTTCTGGAGTATCATAGAGTTAAAAACTGTTCCCAAATTCCTTGAGAACTAGGAAATATACTTTGAACAGAGGAACTGCAGCTCTTGGGCAAGGGGAATTCACTCGACAGCAATTAGTGACTGTGCTGCAGAAAATATAGCATGCTCCCATGATGAAACTGGAGAAAAAAAGGACGCTTTCTTATTTAGTTTCCTTCTTCTGGCTTGAGTTTGCTCAGGAGGAGAGATGGAACCTTCTGGGGACTTAGCTTAAAAAATAAATGACACTTCCCCACCCCCCACAGCATTGTTCTTTAAAAGTTATTAAGCACAAACTCAAAGTTTTCCCTTTGTTATGGCTCATTGAACTTGACCGCCGTGAGTATTGTAGGAATATCAACAAAAAGGTGCTGAAGCAGACTGCAGCTGCCACGCTCTATCTCTGCCCACTGATGAAAGGAGGTGATAGGGCTTCATCAAGGAAATGTTTGTTAATTGTCTTCCTTCTGTTGTCTTTGTGACTAGGAGGAAGGGGAGAAACGGGATGCTGTTTCAGACTGACTCGAGCAAGGAAATACTGAGCGTGGAAGGTAGGCACCCCCAGCTGCAAGTATGAAAGAGCCCCTTCTGCTTCTCTGAATTTCAGTGCCAATGTAAGGTCCTGGACTGACAACCCCAGGGACTCGGGTCTCCTGCTTAGCCACAGAAACATGACACTGAGGGGTGGCTTGCTGGGTTAAAATAAAAGAGCCACGACACTAGAAATACTTCAAAGGAAGATCAGGGAGAGGAGTGGAGAAGAAGGAATTGTACTGAAAGACTAACTCAGGTACGAAGCAGTGGGAACCAACTGCAGGAGGCAGGAGCAATCCTGTGCAACATCCTCAGGGGTGAGCTGAGAAACAGGAGCTGCTCGACCATGTTTGCCAAGACATGGTGCAGACAGGAGGACACTGCAGGTGGCCAAGAACGCTGCAAGGAGGGCAGGGTGGGCTGTGGAATGACAGGCTGCCCAGGATCACGTGCTTCGGTGCCACCCAGAGCAAGGCATTGGACAGACAGGTGAGAGGGAGTCAGGGGGTTCACAGGAGTCAGCGTGGTTCCACCCGGTGTGCGGGAGAGCAAGGCAAAGCCAGGTTTCTCCATGCCCTCCCCGGGTGCTGCTCTTTCTCAGCTTGCTTGACAGAAAGGAGCAGTTACATGGGAGGCAGGCTAGTCCTTGGAGCAGAGCTACAGATGATTAATTGTATCAAGAAAAAGAAACAGTGTCTCCTTGCTGAGCTTTGTAACAGGCTTCATATAAATTTGCGTGAAATATTATGTGGGATTACTGCAACCAGCCAGGAGTTTGGCTGCAGGAGCCAAGAGCAGGATGGGAGCCTGGCCAACAGGAGAAGCAGGAGATGAAGTGGATCCTGTTTGCCAAGGCTAGGAGGAGAGCCAAACCATAGCTACAGTAGCATAGTAATGAGAAATGGGAATTGCATTCAGCATCAGTTCTTCTTATCATGATCATTGTTGCTCTGAATCTTCTTGTCCTGCCCTCCTCTCCACCTTTGGTGCAGGCCATAGCAGAATGTAAGATAACAGCAGAAGGCAGAGAAAACAGCATCAAAACCAGTTCAAACACAATCCTGCTGCAGCCCACAGCTGGTGTAAATAGAACCACTTACCCATTCATGAGTGCAGATCAGACTGCTGCAACACATGTTCCCTGGCCCAGGGAGGGTTGTAGGGATGGAATTAGTGGGAGAAGGAAGAGGGGTGACACTAGCTGTCATTTTCCAGGTAGTTACTCACCACGGCATGTTAAGAACCATGAGGGAGAATTAGGACTTCAGGACCTTGTTGGACCTTCCTGGTTTCTCCCACTTATGCACATTTAGTGCTCGTTTCCTTTCCCGTCTTGTTCCTATCTTGGTTCCTATTCATGTCCAAAGCAGATCTTGCCCTTCAAGTCTAGAGAGGGCTGCAAAGGAAGCTGGACTGCTGACTGTTGTCCTGTCCCTGCACCTGCATCATCCCTGGTTGATTTAAGCAGAGAGGTGTCACCTGGATCTCCACATCTATGAACAAATAAGGTGTTGCAGAGTATGAACTGCATATCTCTCCTTTATTTCCTTTGAGGAACAGATTGCAGCCCCAGAATCCTTCCCAGGAAGCTGCATCTGGATCCAGACTTGGCATCCTTAGCCTGTAATGGCCTGATACCCCAGCCTTTTACCCCAGAAACAGTTCAGATCCTGGAAAGCTTTGCGCTTTGGGACTCTTTCTAGGATTTCTGATTATGTACAGGAACGCCTTGGTCTTCAGGGAACTAACAAGGGGTGAGGAAAGCCCCATCCAGGCTTTGGGAATGTGCAAATTGTCACAGCTGAGCTGCACCCTGGAGGTGCTCTGCAGGCAGTAGCCCCTCTTGGCAAGCCTAAGGGGAACCTCAACATTAGCTGTGCCCAGTCGAGCAGCACCAAGCCTGCCCTGGCCAGGCATCATGATTTGCCTGTGTCTAATGCCTTCACACTGAAGGATGTGCTGCTTTCAGCTGGGCCTGAGCCTGTCTCAGCAAGGGTGGGCAGTGGGACACACTGGAACCGGTGTGAAAGATGCTACAGTCCCAGCCTGTGTGCACAGACACCCTCCAGCCTGGCTAAGAGAAGGGTGTTTTTTCTCTCTCTTTTTCCCTCCAGCTGGAATGAAATGTGAAATCTTCTCATAAACCCAAACTGAGAGATTCTTGTTTTCTCGAAAGACACAGGGCAAAGACTTGAATTTCTGCTCGCAGCCAACACTGAGGGAGTTTCCCTCCTGGAGGGAGGGTGCTTGCCAGCCTCATGGGGTGTCAAGAGTGCCTGGAAAGGGCAGCACCAACTGCTGTGCCCCAGTGCCTGGAGGATTCATGCCCTTGCTCTCCAGCAACACCTCTGCACCACCCTGGTCTCTCATCATATGATATGGGGCTGTGTGGTTCCTCTCTCACCCTTTTCCAGGAATAAAGGCACAGCTTTTCTGGTGTGCCAGCTCTAGGCTTTATTTGAGATCACCACTGTCCGGGGGAGCTCAGAAGAGATTGTACACTGCTTTTATCACATGTTTCAGGAACTGTTATATATCTATGTGCGCAGAAACATGTGTTAATAAATTGGCCTGCAGCATATGTATAGTCTCTCTAGGGACAGAAATTAAATTATGAATGTGTAGGAGAAAAATCTGCCACTAAAGTAGCTCCTCTTCAGAAAAAGATGATTTGAAAATTGACTGGTTTGAGGTTAATGAAAAAGATTCCCTGTAGTAGACATCCGTGAAAGGCTAGAATATACACAGGTGGAGTGCGGCTCTTGTTTCATTTCCATTTCCTTTTGCAGTCATTTTACATTAAGAATTTAATCTGAGCACTGCAAGCTAGAGTCATCTGTGTATCTGTGTTCACCAGAGTACCTAGGGCTCTCCCCATGCACAAGTCAGATCAATACTAGACTGCACAGAACCACCCAGACTCTGGTAGTGGTGCTTTTGTTTCATTCCTTATGTTCTGCCTCTTTCAGCAGAAAGGGTTTCTTAAGTTGCTCTGAGCTGAGACAGAGCAAAAAGTAAATTGTTTGCTCTTTCACTTGAGGCTGAGCCCAGAGTTTTGTTTGCTTAAGGTCTTCAAATGAGCTTCAGGTTTGGCTATGTAGCCAAATACCATGATCTGTATTTCTGTTTAACAAAGGCAAATTTTCTTCCACTCCCTGTATCTCTTACCCCTGCTGAAGGTAAACAAATGTGTTTCTGTCCATCAGCTAGCAAACAGTAAACTTTGTTTCCATCTCCGTGAACACCTTACCAGCAGCCATCTAGCCTTCCTCTCTTTATTCTTTCTGTTTGACAGACATGTGGGTAGTATTTCAGGCAGACACTCTTCCAAAGCCAACTCCTCTAGGTAACTCAGGTCCTTTACTGCACATCATAATTCAAGTATCATTGTATGGAATACAAGAAGCAAAAAATCAACAGTCTTCATAGTAGATCCTTGCCCTTCTAGCTTTCCACAAGAAGCAAAATTCTTCCCTTTTGCCTGTGCACCCCAGCAGAGAGGAGTGTCTCTACCACTGGCAGACAGCAGCCTGATACAAGCTGATCTAAGCTATAGAAAATTTCAGTTGAAAGTTGAGTAAGAAGCTCATTTGTCTGGACTCCTGTGTAAGAGAGCTGCTGCTGTGACACAAATGCAGCCTAATGGCACTTGAAGGGGTTAACGCACCTGGAAAGTAAGTTTTCAAATTAATTCCTTTTCCTCTTGGCCTCAACATAAGGCAATGCTCTATTAGACTTGACCTTTTGGTGGAACAGGATCCAGAAATCAGAGTCCCTTTCCTCCTTCTCATCCATGCATTAATCTAACAAAAGTGAAAAGGTGTCAGGAAGGCTAAGAATAACTGAACAGATCTTGTTCCAATGCGGAATAAAATACAGGACCCTCCAGAAGTGGAAGTACCGTGGTTACTTCTCAACTCTAGGTATGGCAAGTGTACAGAAAAACCCCAAAACATGGGCATGGATGGATTGAGTTACTGAATTTTACCTTTTTTTTTTTTTTTNTAAAATAATTAATTTTTTTTTAAAAAAATAATTAGTTCATCATTTTGGTAAGACAAACAAGAGGGAATAACAAAGTATCTTTCTAGAGTACGAATTATATTTTTCCCTCCTGAAACAGATTTGCACAATGACTTTAAAATGTAAAAGTGCCCCCCTGCCCCATTTCTACTGCTGTCTTGGGAGGGTTTCCACATCCATTCCCCTCGTTCAAAAATGTTTCATCAATCTTGTCACCTTGGTCCTACCCTGTCTCATGAGGTAATGGATGGAGCCCAAGTAGACGTGAGGATGTGCCATCCAGGAAACCAGACCAAAACTGGTATGTTTAAAAAGGTGTTTGACGAGAGCACAGGATGGCTGAGGAGGGAGAGGGAGCAAAGGATGTTTTTCAGCCAATACTTTCCTTCCCCCCTTCTTCTCACCGACTCTTGCTGTTGCCCAGCAGCCCAGAGAAAGCAATATGTGTGTGTATGTATGTGTGTATTTCTTCTTTGGTGGGGAGCAGGAAGGAGGAATGATAACCAGATCCTCATGGCACATCTGTCTTTGGGTCCTCATGGGAGCCACAGCTGTGCAGGGAGGGGAGAGCGAGAGGAAAGGGGTGGGAGGAGCAGTGTCCAACTTCAACTTTCTAGAGATGGAGTTATTTTAAGCAATATCTGCGAAACAAGAAAACATGTGTTCTCCCTTCTGCAACGCGCCGGGCAAGGCTCAAACGCCAGCCTGGGTTGCCCAGGGTCGCAGGCCCCGCCAAAACAAACAAAGAGCTCTGAGGTGGGTCTGAGGCAAAGCTGGTCAGCAGCGAGGGGTGGCGTCGCGGCCGGGCCACAGCGGAGTGCCCGGTTGGCAAACAGGGGCCGCAGTGTTGAGCGCCCCCCGGCATTCCCCTGCACCCACTGCCACCAGCAAATGCTCCGTGGGGCGTGGATGAGGGATGGGTCTCGCCTGCTGGGCATGATCTTGGTGTGCCTTGCAGGTTGGGACTTGCTTGGGTTTGTTTGTCAGGTTTTGATCTGCCTGGGCTCAGCCGGGCCCCTGGACGGTGGGGGCAGTAGTGACACGTTGCATCCCTGCTGTGGTGCCACACAGGCCTTCTGGCCTCTTTGTGACCATGTTTCCTGGGCTAGCGGTTCACACCCTCACATCTTGGTGCCTGTTCTGCACCCGTAAGAAACAGCTCACATGCCCCCTGAGAGGAAGCATTTAGCTGCAGGCCACAGGTCTGGGGGTTAGTTTCCTCAAAATGAAGAGGTCATTCAGTTGTATCTCCAAAAGACAGGTGCTTTAATTGAGTTTTAAAGACAGTCTGGGCCAAGAGAGGCATTCAGCTTCATTGTGAGTAGAAATAAACCAGCTTTTGCTGGGAAAGCAACAAATATCTGTCCCACAAGGGCAGCTGTTGTACTGGTTTTGCCCAGGTAGAAAGTAATGCTCACCCAGCACCTTGTGAAGGAAAACTGGTTTAAGTGGGAAGCATTCACATCTGTCAATGGTTTTTGGAGTGCACTCACGCGCTGCTAAAGCTCTTGGGACTGAAAGATACATAGGAAGGGGAAGAGGAGGCTGGAGATTGGAGAAAGTAGTGGCAAAATTCTCACCCTCTTTTCCTTCCTGGCTGCATTCTTGGAGCCACGTAAGGACACCTTCATGCATTGGGGGAACAATCAGGGAGAAAATAAATAATCCCTGCAATTTTTGATACTTTAAGCTACAGATCTGCAAGTATGGCACCTATCGCAGACAGATGGACAGATAGAGCTGATAGGTGCAGCAGCAGTTGAGCTTCTTATGATAAGAGTGTTTGCATTTCTGAAAAAGTGTGGGCTGTGGAATGAGGCTGCGTTCAGATGGCTTTTGTTCCCTGAGTGATTATTTCACATGTGAATTTGCTGAGTGCCCACAACTCAGAGGCAGCGGGGAGCAAGGGGTACTTGGCATTCCTGAGAATTAGCCCCAGGATGTGTAAGTATTGCATTAAGTCTCCTTAGCATTTTACAGATTTGGCTGATTTTCAAGTTCTTTAAAGCATGACAACATCCATTTGTCCTGTTTTCCCCTTTGGTGTGGGTGTGTGCCCATGATGGGAGTGCTGCTATAGGAATTTACCTCAAAAACAACCTTTAAATGCAGCCTCTTGTTTTCCCAGGGCTATTTGTTTACATGAAAGCCTTCGTTATGCAGGAGGCACCAATGTGCTTGAAATTCTGTCACACAGTAATTAATTTATCTTCATTGCACCAAGCTATTAGATAGGTTAGCTTTATCTCCATATTAAGGGAGAGAGGTGAGGAATAGAAATTAACCCACAAGGGGCCCAAGAAGACTGTAGGAGAGCCAGAAAAGGAACACAAGTTTTGCAGAATGAACAGGCCAATGCCTTAACCACATTGACATTCTTCCTAGGGTTTTATTTGTGACCATATCCTTTTTCTACCTGATCACTTAGGGCAAAAACTACCTGTCCCTAGATAACACTGGAACTAAGAATATTAATTCTCTTGTCCTAATCTTAAATTGTAGCATTGTAAGCATAAAGCATGGTAACTTCTGAGAAAATTACTTCTAGAGATCAAGAAGAAAACAGGTAAGGGCCAAGTGTGGAGAGTGCAACAGCTATGGAGGGAAAGAACATTTGGAAGGATCTGCAGAGGATCCAGCTCAAAATACTTCTCATCATTCACGATTTTTCTTGCCGCTTCCTTCCCATACCCCTTGGAGGAATAAACACGTCAATGAAGAGCATTTGTTTTAATCCTCACCTACGACGCATGCACATGCAAAGATGTGCCATGTTACTTCTTTAGTATGAATTCAACCACCTAGTTGGAGAGGCATAGTCTAAAGGGTGCAGGAAAACAGTTAGATCTTCTTTGTTAGGTTTTTTGCCTTTGCTTCAAAACGCATCTTTGCTCTAGTTTTCAAGTGACTGCAGAGCTGAAAAAAGCCTAAGGCTGATGGTTTCTCTGTAGCCTTTTTAAGTACAGAGTACAAGACTCTATACACCCTGCTGTCAACTCAGGCTAGTTTTGAAACCATTTCATAGTGCTAGTTCCAGACCTGCCAAGTCTCACAGTCTCTGCTTGAAAATGCACTCAGCTGGCTCATGGCTGCTGTCTCGCAGCCCCTCTTTGCAGGGCTGCCACTTCACTTAGCATCACATCATAGCTCTTTGGTTCTGGGAACCTCTTATACTGGATGGAGTCAACTGGCCTGCCAACCATCCAGTCTGGGATCTGTGCTTCCAAATAAGAGTGATTCATTTACCAAGACGGCGTCCCTCTAGCTCTACCATCACAGTCTCTTCCAAGGAATCTGCATAGAGAGAAACACCTTTTGTGTAGGATGCCTTTAGCCATAGCAAGAAAAGCCTGCCCTACCCCTCTGTTTCTGTCATACTTTTGCTTTGCAGGAACCTGGGTTGTGTTTCATAGAATCATAGAATGGTAAGGTTGGAAGGGACCTCAAGGATCATCTAGTTCCAGCCCCCTACCATAGGCAGGGACACTTCCCACTAGTACAGGTTTAGGTGTCTTGTTATGCATTGCTCACTGCCAGAGCCTGCAACTGTGAAATGACAGCTGCAGAGAAGAGTACATGCAAGCTGAAGTAACCTTCCTTAGAGAAAAAATGGGATCCGAGTTATTTTGGGGTCCTGAGCTATAATTTGCCCAAGAGCAAAAGTACTTCCCAAAAGTACTCAGCTCTGGTTTCAGAATGGGTAGTGGCTGTCACATACATGCATGAGCAAGGGGAGACAAGAACATGTCAGCTCCTTGACAAATGCATTCCCACATACTGCACATTCATTGCTCTCCCAGTGGTGTGGCTCTGCTCTAAGGGTTTTTATAGCAGCCACAGAAATGCTGGTGGCATTTTGTAGTAGTGTAACTTGGGTGGAAATTTCTTACTAATCATTTGATCTAAACCAAACCAGGTGTTAGCTGAGTTGAAGTCCTAGCTGCATCCTCCTTCGGGTAACCCAACAGATTCGCTGTCTTCAGATCACCAGGATCCCAGTTTCAGCCTGCAAGTAACTGGCAGGGAGCACACCCAGCATAGCACCTGTGGGATGCAGCCCACTAATTAATTTGCAAAGTTTATCTTAGCATCTGACCACCAGATACAACAGTTGCCTTTGCTTAGGGAAGTGTGGGGCTTAGAGGTAACTGCTGTGCTAGCAGCTGTGATATCATGGATAGGAGTAGCTATAACACATTTCCTCTTGAAACCGAAGTTCTAGACAAAGTATATGTAGAACTGAAATAAACCTAATTATAGGGTTCAGCTAAAGCTTTTAATGGGCATGTTTCCATTCATCATTAAACTCAAAATAAGCCTTTCTCTACCATACAGAAAGCAAATTCGTACAAAAATGCCTAAATACGTTATGGAAGAATTTTAGTATCCTTTCATAGTCAGCACAAGCTTTGTTATAGAGAGAAATGGTGGAAAATTCCTCATTTAGGGGCTATCAGATTCTAGCTGAACTCCTGGCTGTGAGCAGCAAGTCGCTTGACTGTTATGTGTGAATGTTCCAAGATACAGGAGAGATGAGCAGGTCTTACACTGAGCCCTTTAAAGATGAACCAGGAATCCACACACATAGGTCCTGTGTCGTTTAGAAGTTCAGTGAAACAACCTTCCATCCCATTGAAAACAACCCCCCTGAGCTCTGTGACTGGCAGCAAGCAATCTGAAGGCAGCAGGTAATGCTGTCCTTCAGCAGGAACCGTTCATGCATAGTTAGCAGGACTGGAAAAATACAGCATAATGAGTTTTTTGTGTCTGGGTGGATAATGAATGCTGTTTTAATGTCTACAGGGCTTTTACAGGTGAAATTTGAGCCAGAAATTGGCATTATGCCAAACCCAGCTTGACTCCCCTCTCAAACTGGCTGCAAGGCACAATCATATTCTCTGTTCTTTCTCTCCCCTTTATCTCTTGAAAGGATAATTCCTGAAAATTTACATTAACAGGCAGACTTGGGCAGGGGAGTGGGTAGAGGGCTTGCTTACTTACTTTCTGGAAACTGCTTAACTTGAGATCTTCTTTCTCCTCTCAGGAGCCATTTAGAACTCATTTACTTGACAAAAAGAGATGGGAAACAAAATATTCTAATGTTACTTGTTCTAATCTATTCAAATAGACTAGGGCAGAGCATCTCACTCCTTCCTCAGGCTCTGTTTTGCAGAGCTCCCCTGACTGGCTTCTGAGCAGAGAATACAATGGTCAGAGGTAGGGCTGGAAGTGGTACTGTGGAGAAAGAGGGTGTTGCTTTCCAGTTTCACAGCTACAACTAGTGGGAGTCGTTGTAGGTACTCCCTGGCAAGGTCATGTTGTGTTGTTCAGGGCTTCTGTTGGACATGCAGCCTAGAAAAAGTTTCTCCCTGGGACAGAGGCTCAGAAGAGATTGCAGACACATCTGAGGATGGCACATACATGCCTGGATGCATCTTGTTGGCTACAATGGGCGTGGTGTTCAAGGCAATGCTTGAGATGCTCCCAAGGGCTTGCTTAAAGAACTGACCTGGCAAGAGTATGTGCCCAGAGCAGGTACTGCTCTTTGTTCCTCTGGTAGGGTATGCCTGGTGGTGTACAGAAGCTATGTTCTCTGCCAACATGCAATGAAGGTTCTCAGAAAGCCACCCACTGCCAGTGCTTCACGGTGAATGCTACCCACATTATCCCTGGCACAGAAACTTAGCCAGCCTGGAAATGGACATTATGACAGAAAAATAATGGCTCGGCATTTCTGCCTCATTTCTGGTACAATGGGTTTATTTACACTGTGCCATGGGATGAGCAGGAGAGGTAGGGCTGCTGAGCTCTACTTTACCCAGTGTAGTATCACAGGAAGGCTATATGCCCTGTGGATGCGCCAGCTTGACAGAAGTGGCATGATGCCTTCTGCCATGTGCTGCCAGCCTGCTGCTGACATCCACGTTCCCGGCTTTGCTCAGTCTCTCCACAGCAGCATTGGAACTGCTTGGGTCGCCATTAGAAAAAGATAAGCAAGGGCTGCATGGGTTTGCTTCCTTTCTTCTGTACCAGCACATCTGACATTTGGAAGACTCTGTGCCAGCATTCAACCTCTGGTCTTTCTATTTTACCAGATGATTTAGTCACCTCAAAGTCATTTTTTGTGACATGAGTGGACTCTCCTGAGTTTTTTGGGAACATCACTATAAATGTGACAGAGGATGGCTGCTTTGAGACTGGTTCAATGCCAGGAACACGAGCAGAACTTCAACCTAAGGTCAGAAAGTGACAATAACTAAGTATCTTTCTTCTTAGCTCTTGGCAGGTTGGTGTTTTTCCGAGACATTAAACCAGTTAGTAACCTCTGTGTAGGAAAGCTTGAGGCTTCAAACACCATAAGAAAACTTCTCATGTGTTTTCAGGATTGTGTGTATCTTTGACAAGCTCTTACTGCTAATCCTTCACTTTCCTGTCCTAGCTAATAGAAATCAGGCGATCCCCATGCATGTCCAGCTCTGGGCGGGGTGCTGCTCTTGTGGTCTGAAAGCCAGTCATTTTGCTGTCTTGATATGGAAGGCATTTGACATGGATGGAAACTCTGTTTCTGAACCCCGTGTCTGGTTCAGGAAGAAGAAATAATTTTTGAGCCACATCCCCCAAACAACCTGAAAATCAGCTCAGAGGTCACAGCCTTCTGAACTGTGTTATAATGGATTTTTGTTTGAGCTCATTTGGCTTTGACTTCCGTGTCTCGTTACTTGCATCACAGGGAGTGAGGTTTTCTTTTATTCCCAGGATTACAAAGAGGTCTAGAGTAAATAAAGGAGCCGGCATACAGACAAACAGAAGTATATGCTAACCTATTGGCCCACCATTTCCTGAAATCAGTGGGGAATTTTGGTGTTGGAGATGGGAAAGCACTGTTAAGTAATCTTATCTATCCCAATGCCAAAGCAGTTTCAGCTGTGGGATATTATTGGCCAGGCTACTTTTCAGTTTCAAGTTTGGTCTTTGAGGTGATTATCTAGATCAGATAGGGCTACAGAAGAACAGTCTGGTGACCTCAAAGCCAAAGCACTTGCTTGGTTCTCCAGAGCCTTGTTTAAGAAGTTCACTTGATGGTAGTTGGTGGTGAGCACTGGCCTTGTAAATAGGTGTCATCCTAAACAGTGTTGGTTATTAGTGGTGGATTTTTACAGGTAGCTGGCTGAGTATGAAAGGCAAAACCAGTTAGCAAACAAGATCTTGACATCAGAAATGGTTCGAGAGGAGCAGTAAATAAGGCACAAACAGGACTCGATGACTGAGCAGAAGCCAAACATGAGGATTTGGTTTATTTCACATCAGTTAAGCTTCAGCTGAAACCACTCAGCAATTGCAGTCACAGAAGCTTCACAGCAAGGAGGATTGCACTAGGAAAACAATTCTGGCTCCAAGGTCTAGGCGTGTTCAGCTCAGTAGCTTTGTCTACATTGTTCTTACTGTTTTTGTTCCATTCCTGGTGTCTGACAGATGGATCCAGGTTTTTCTATTTGAAATAATTGTATTTCACATGAATTTAGGGCTGTTTTGTCATAGATGCTGATTTCTCTTTATACCTATGAGGTAGGCAACAGCTCAGCAATTTTTCGAGGACTGTCCTGGTCTTGAGAATAGAGCTAATTGCCCATCTCATTCATTCTCAAGCCACTAAGTCCACACAACCACTTCAGATATCCTTACATTTTAAGGACCCAAAATGATTATGCTGTATATTTATTCTCATCACCTGCAACGTAAGACGTGAAACTATAAAAGGGGTATGACCAGTAATAACTTCTGCATAGGTTTTTCTGCCTCTTTCTCCACTCTCAATCCCAGGCAGCAACAACAATTACAACATGGTGTAGCAATGTAATGTAAACACTACTGAGAAACTGCATATAGACTTCAGTGGTCATTACACCAATTACCACTAATTGTAAATGGGCTTCATTTTCTTAGTGATAAGGCTATCATCGTATACAGCAATGATGGAGACCTCTCCAGGTTTTCATTCATTTCTTTATCTCCAGGAAGAGGAAAGCCTCTTGGGCTGACAGCTTAGTCCAACAGGAAATATATATCACAGTATCACACTATCACAAAGGTTGGAAGAGACCTCAAAGATCATCAGGTCTAACCTGTTACCACAGACCTCAAGACCAGACCATGGCACCAAGTGCCACGTCCAAACCCACCTTGAACACCTCCAGGGAATGGTGATTCCACCACCTCCCTGGGCAACCCATTCCAATACCCAATGACTCTCTCAGTGAAGAACTTTCTCCTCACCTCCAGCCTAAACTTCCCCTGGCACAGCTTGAGACTGTGTCCTCTTGTTCTGGTGCTGGTTGCCTGAGAGAAGAAGGTAACCTCCCCCTGGCTACAACCACCCTTTAGGTACTTGTAGACAGCAATAAGGTCCCCCCTGAGCCTCCTCTTCTCCAGGCTAAGCAATCCCAGCTCCCTCAGCCTCTCTTCATAGGGCTTGTGCTCGAGGCCTCTCACCAGCCTCACTGCCCTTCTCTGGACACATTCAAGTAACTCAATGTCCTTCTTAAATTGAAGGGCCCAGAACTGGGCCATATATCCATGAAGGAAACCTTGAAAGGCTACCTGGGTCCATCAGATCATGATAAGATAAAATGAAGGAAAATTTTGTATTCTTTAAAAAGTCAGAAATATTTCATAAACAGAATGTCATAACCCTACAGAGTGTCCATGGGACAGAACGTGGAAAGTTTTGGGTAGCTTAAGCTCATGGATGGAAGGAAGTTGACATCAAAAGGTCTTTTGTCAAAAAGGAAAAGCTCTACACACCTGGGAAAACCAGAGGAGTTGCTCTATAGCTAGTTGCTGACCTGCTCATATAAAAGTGCTAGAAAAGTACACCAATGAAGCTGTCATGTTTCTTTCAGGTCTGGCATAACAATTCTGACTTCAGCTGAAAGATATCCCAAAATCTTTAAATGCAAAGATTACAGCAATCTAAGTAAGGAGTATGTCTAGCTCTGATGAACACCCAGGTTAGGCTGTAGGGCATTTAGCTTACACCTCTGCTGAAGAATAGTGGTCTTGGCTTTAAGGGGCAAGGGGCAAGACTGTCATGCATGATTTCCAGTATTGCACCAAAGTGAGAAGTTATTGTCACTTACTTGCTTCTGAGTCTGGTGCTGATGACCAAACACTGTATGGCTTAGGCTGTTGTGTGGTAGACTGCACTGTGGTGACAGTAGATCACAGTGAGTGTTATACACCCAATACAATCAGGTGTATTGAGCCCTGATAAAGGATCTCATAGGAAGCAAAACACCTCCAGGGTAAAATTACAGGCCAAATGGGTTTTATTATTAAAAAATACATGGTAAATTACAGGCCACATATGCTCCTGATTTCGCTGATTTTAAAAATAGAAAGTGAAAGCTCCCAGCTGGGAGCACAGCTGCTGCTAAATGCTAGTAGAAGTCATAGCTGGGAGTGTCACTTGTAAGTGCAGCAGACTACAACTGAAGTGGTGGGAGACTTTTGTTTCTCCTTAGTCTGCAGCTGGATCTTGGAGGGAGGGGGTGTCTTCCGCAGTGCCTGAAGGGTCAGCTTCTCTGAGGCAGATGTAGACTCTCAAGATTCTCAAACATTGGCAGTGCTTAGACTGTACTTCTAGGAACCTGCTGTTATCATTACTGACTTTTTAAATTATTCAGGTTTGAGCTTTTTAAAAAGTGCATCCATAAGGACTGTCAGGATGGAGCTGGGCTGCAGACTTCATGACAGCAGGTGGTGTTGAGATGAGGAAAGCCAACTGGTGAGGACAGTTGAGGGCAATTTTAAGGAGTAACAGAAATGGTGAAGGGAAGAATGGAAGTGAAGAGAGGAACAGAAAGTGGCTGTGTTGTGCCTTTTGTGCAAGTGCCAGCACCTTCCCCCAGCAGTGATCTATGGGCTGAAAGCTATCCTGTGTAGGCTGTTGGGAGGAACAGCCTTGGAGATCAAGCATCTTCTTTTCCAGAAAAGAATAACTCACACTGAGTCACTGTAGAAAAACCTTTCCTCTCCTCACTTGTGCTTTGGTTGTGTTGTTTAAAATGCACCTATTTATAAATTCTTATAAATACCGAATTCAGCTTCTTTCCAGTCTTCTGTACAAAGTGGGAGTCTTTTGTATAAATAGACTTTAAAATGCAAATGTAAACAGTCTTTTTGCCTTTTCCCTTTTAAAAGAGAGAAAGACTGGGACTGTGGAAAGTGTTTTCAGCCTGCTGGTGAGGCTCTGTGCAGGGTCTGTGAAATGAGAGACTCCAAGGAGAACAGCTGCTCCCTCTTGATCTTTCATGTCTGCAGTGCTCCTGACTTGTACAGCAGGGAAAATAAGTAATGCTATCTTGTTTAATCATGCTGCCTCCTACTTTGCTTAGCATTTAGCGACTGGACTGGACCACCTAACTCGAAGACCTGCTTTAAAGGCAAGTCTTTGATGGCAGACCCCGAGTGTGGGCATTTTTGAAGCAAGGGCACCCTCTGATGGAAACGGGAAGGGGAGAGCAGCCGAAGGCAGCTGCAGCCGGGAGCACACGTTATTTTTCCTCTCTGAGTACATATATATATATACACTAAGGTTTGTGGAAGAATCGATTCCTCTCCTGTTCTCAAAGGAATGGTTTGATATTCTACAGTTTTTAATGTAAAAGGGAAAATACTTTTTTTCCCCTGTAGATCAAAGCTTACAAAAAATAATCAACTTCTGCTCAGAACCAAAAAAACACTTCACCAACCTGAGAAGCTAAATAGCATCTTGGTATCTTCTGGTCCCAAGCTGCAAGCTTAGCACAGGAGCAGTCGGTTCCAAGGAAACCAAAGCCCACCTTTTGCTTAGATATTTTTTCTTCCTGCAAACTGTATCAGCAGCAAATTGGCTTCTTCCGGTGCTCTAAGTGATGCAACAAGTGTCACGAGGCATGGGAGGACACAGTAGTTGCTACTCTGTGGGCACTTATTCTTGCATGTTTAGTCTAAACAGTTCTTTCATGTGAACCAGCATAGGTGCTCAGTGTGATTTGTAATCAAATTGTTGAGGCTATAATGTGGTTACAGGGAGCTAAGAACTTTGAGGAGCACGTTTGGCCTTGGTTAGTATGTCCTTAGACTATCAGAGGACCACTGAAGGAAGCCACTGCACGTGTTTCCATTTAATCATTAGCAATTTGATCTTGCCCTGAGCACCCACAGGCCTGTGTGACACAAAGGATATGCAAGCTGGCTGAAACCACATCAGACAGAAGCGGCGGGTGATGTCCAGGCATGCCAGCTGCACCTACTGCATGGAACATGCTCCAGCATCTCCTGAGAAAGTCTGGTGAGTCAAATCAGGCCAGCAACACATCTCAGCTGCCTGCATCTGCGGTTTCTCCTGCTGCATTACTGATCAACAAAACAAGGAACACTGATTGCCTCAGCTTCAAACCCTGCACATGTAAACAGATCAGTGCTGTGTCTGTAGCGCAGCCTCCATGTGGATGCTGACGTAGTATTGTAGTTAAGACTGCAAAATAGGTTTTGCTCCAAGTTCGGTGTTTTCCCTTGCTCCTGAGTTTCTGAAAGGTTCTACTTTCTAGGCTGAAATTTTCCATCACTGTGCTCAGCCCCTGGCTTTTGGGAGAAAGTCTGAGGAAAATCCATTTGGCCGTTCTGTGAAAATAGAAAACGAAACAAAGCTTCTCTGGAAATTAATTTATGAATATAGCCAATATAGTGCACATCCAGTGAGGAAAACAGGAGCGGAAAACATGGCTGGGCTTTGATTAGGAAGCTGATTAGAATGTTTTCAGGGCATGACTCTCTCTCTACTTGGATTTACCCTGATGTATCTCTTCTGATTTCATTCTTGGTACATCCTGGTTTAGGTGACAGTGGAGTTAGATGCTGTTTTACTCTGGCATTAGAGTTTTCTGATGGCATGTGCTGTGACCGTCAATGTGTTGTTACTTAGAGGAATGTGAGTAAGCAACACAGACAGTCCTTAGCCTTTGGCCTGTGCCATGAGGTGTAGCAGCTGCCCTACTTCATGACACCACATAGCTACCAAAGAAATTGTCCTGTGGCAGGAGTCATTCAAAGCCTGGAGATCCAGAGAGTGGGGGTGGGGCGGTGGAAGTTCCTTTTGGGTGAATTACATCTAGTGCTGAGTTCTCATGTGTGAGAAAGTAAATAGTATTTGGTATGTTCTTGATGCGCTGATGTTTTGCACACTTGCTTATGTTATTGTTAGGTAATGAGGAGTTAGAGAGGCAAATAGAAACTTCTATGGAACAATACTATTTTGTTCACATTTCTGCATATGTCAGTAACAGGCACACACATCCTCTTCTTTTCATCTGTTTGTGACCCAAATCCAATATTCAGATGACCCTGAACAAAGACAGTGAATTTCCGACATGTTGATTTTGGTCCTAGTACCTCTCAGGTCACCCACAGGTGGTTGTGGTATAATCCTTTGCCTGCAGCAGACACTCTGGGTCAGGTCTGCAGTGAAGCTGGGCAGTGTAATGCTGACAAATTGCAGCAGCTGGGAGTCTGGCTTGCTGCTGTATTTGGGAGCTGTGGTGACAGAGGTGACTAATGTGTTGTAGTGTTTCTCAAGCTTTGAGGCTGAACATCCTGAGGAAACTCTGATCTCAGAGCAAACCTGAAGGAAGTGTCTTGTGTATGTTGTGGGAGCGGAAAGCCAGGAGGATGGATGAGGAGGAAAGGATCTTTTAGGGGATTTCTAATGCTCAAGACTTGGCAAAACCAGATCTTGGGACAAGCTTACATTAATAAACAGACCTTGTTTTGCTGATTCTAGAGAAAAACTGACTTAGTGAGAAAGAAATTAAAAAGCTCTTGCCTTAGAATTTTAAAGTTTTCATAAAGGAAGGACTAAAACCAAAAGCAAAGCAAAGCAAAGAACTATACAGGGAAAAGTTCACATTTCCACATCTCTTCTTTCTGCGTTTTGTCTCCTAGTCTGTAAACAAATGAGCCTTTTCCACGGAAGCTAGTTCGTGTTTACATCTTGGGACCAGGAACTGTGTTGTGAAATCACTCCATGGAGCTAACCCTTACTGTGCGGATCCTGGGCCAAAGCCTTTGGTGTGGCTGAGACCTCTTATCCTGTAGACAAACTAAACAGACAAGTGGGCTACAGGGGTTTTGGAACTCCTTCCTGCTTCGTTTGGCTTCTTCAAAGTACTCATCACAGTTAGTCCTATGCAATGAGGAGACAAGAAGAATAAAGCACTAGCACTTGGTTTACCTAGGGCAGAGAAATTGCATGGACCAGTGAAAGTGAGTAAGGCAAACTCACTTTTCAGTCCTCCATCATGCACTTTAAGAATAGCATCCAATTTATCTCCCAAAAGTTTCAAGCTTGGAAATGTCAGGAAATGCTATAGGTCAGGAGATGATATGATGGGAAAGACATAAAGGGCAAGATTCAGTGTTACCTAGCACATAAATTGTCCACAGTAGTCACTATGATTGGCTCAAAGTTCAGCAGTTCACCCCCTGAGCTGTATGCTCAGGATACAGCTGAAGGGCAGAGTCAGCCAAACGAAGCCTCTCACTGGTACCAACGAGCACGGGCGTTCCCCACCGGACAGCCTGGCCATAGGCGCCCTCCTGTGGCAGTTCTGTGGAAGTCTGTTTCTCGCCGGGATGAAACGGCCTCCAGCAGCACGTTGAAGTCCGAGCAGAAAGCAACACAGCTATGAAAGAAACTTGGCTTTGTGCGCATTGGATGTTGAGTGTACGTGTATACGGAGCTATTAAATGCTAGTAAACATGCCAACCACATGCTGCTTGTGTTGGGTAGATCATTACGTTTAACCTGACCAACCCCATGATAACTTGGCATGTTGAGCTTAAGCTTGAACACTGAAGCTGTTTGCACCTGTGTGAGTCTGGCCTGCTGACTGCAAGCACACAGCTATTGAGCTTGTTTATGTGAGAAGTTTGAAGGCAACGCATGTTCTCTTTGTGCCCAGAGTGTTAAGGTGAAGCAGCCAGCAGAGGAAGGATGGATGCTATATGTGAAGTTAGCCCTGAAAAGAAGTCTGACCCAAATCTGATGTATGGCTTAGTAACATTGATGACCCAAATCTGATGTATGGCTTAGTAACATTGATGGTGGGATGAATTTGTGGACCATGTTGAGAAGTTGGGTGCCAACCCTCCCATTGGCTGTTGATGCTGATACTGCCAAGGGAGGCTCATATGGTCACACATAGCAAAGCACTGCATATTAAGCCAAAGGAAAACTCTCTTGGAGGTTCAGGGATTGCCACCCACCCACCAAGTTTGCTGAGCGTTGGCAGGATTTACAGCTGCGATAATTACTGTCAAATGGCACAGAACGGTGGCGGGGGTGGGGGGAGGGCTGTTGGTGTCTCATTCACAGTGTTTTTGCAAGTTTTTGTCACAGTTTCTTGTGTTTACGGACTGCCTCTGGGGTTCTCACTGGAGATTTACAGCTATGGCCACCCTGGGTGGATCATATTTGTTAGCTGAGTGCACAGAAAGGAATTGCACCCTAAATAGTGTTTTCCTGTTACTAATGAATAGAGAGAGGGCAGGACTGACCCCTTTAGGAGCATCACACATCTGAAACCACAGAAGCTAGTCATGAATCCATTCTTTAAGGGTCATGACTTCATGTCTGCATTGTTACGCACAAACTACCATAATGGCCATATCCTATTAACCACAACGTGTTTTAACTGAAACAAATCTTTATTAGTTAGTGATACTTCACTAAGAAGATTCCAAAATCTCTCTAAAGTCAAGAGTTTTGGAATACTGATGCCTAAAGTTTAAAGGGACAAAACCAAAAACAAACAAACAAACAAAAAGAAAACAGTTAAATTGGAATGAACAAACAAAAAGCCTTTTGAACAGTGGTGACACATATGGCCACACAGTGCAGATGTACACACTGGTTAATCAGCACCCACTTTCATGCAGGTTCCAGTCCATGTTCTGAAACTCACTTGGTTAAGCTAGAGTCTAAACAAACATCAGTTTGCTTATTCAAAGCGACAGCATCCAAAGGGCTGGACCTCAGTGTAGTCATTGTGTAAGAGGCTGTGTCCAAGAATTCTAACGTAAGGGACCTCCTTTTATCTTAGGTGCTTGAAATAATAATATTGAAGTGCAACACTAAATGATGATGATTGAGTAGAATAATTTCTCAAATCTCAGATGCAGTATTAAAGACTCCAAAATTTAACTCAGCCGTAAAGAAATACTTGAGAAGATATTTTAATCTCTCTGGGTTAATGAATTCAAATCTTTGGTAAAGCTAATTGTTAAAATCAGTGAAGGTAAGATTCTGCCTGTTGTTGTGGATAAGCATGTGAACAATTATGCACCTACAGACAGACAAAGAAAAATATCTCCTATGCTGTTTCCTTTTAATTACATTTTCATTTTTCTTCCTTGGTGTCTTCTCTTACTCTTCTGCAAATATATCTTGAGGAGAAGTTCATGCATGAGGAAATCACATGCAAAAGGCTCAGGGATCACTGATGGTTCGTTGTTAGGGGCTTCAGGGTAACTTAACTAATGCTCAATGCTGAGGAGTGAATCTGACCTGCAGTGAACTAGTATGGCACGTCTTGGTATTTGGGGACTGGCAACAGCTGGCAAGTTAACAGTCACCTTCTGTGCAAGCTTAAGACATTTTTTTCCCAAGCAAAGTTTGACAGGGCTTCCTATTCTGAATTCACACATGCTAATAGCACAATTACACATCTTGTTTGCTGCCACTGCCTAATTATAAAATATAATTTTCCTCTCCTAACAGAGAAGAGGAAATGTAAATATTTTCATAATAATAAATCTTGATTATGCAGATTGGTGTTTACAAAATTAGGGCTGATGATGCTGTTGTGTAAGGATAACTTCCCATCACAAAAAAAACCCCAGTGAATTAAAGTGAAAGACTGGAACATGCTGTAGCATTCTGACAATAAAGGAAATCCTGCAGAGAGATTAATGGCTCTAAAGGGTTCAGCCAGAACGTTTCTCTTTCCCTTGTCCAGGCAAAATTCTTTCTGAAAGGGCTGTTTGATATATATGCCTCTTTTAAAAAGTCTTCTAAAACTGTACATTTTTGTGTCAAGATTTTATGATTCAAGAAATAAAATAAAATTGAGTTTTAAAATGAAAACGCCAAGGCCAAGTCTTAAAGAAATGTGTTAGCCAGTTTTCAGTTCTGTGCAGTGCTGCAGTGACTGACATTTGGTCCAGTCTTTTTGATATACGCAATATCATCTCCTTCACACCTCTCCTGGACAATTGCACAATGAAGCTTTGACTTACAGTTTTGTCAGGGAATAATCACTGTGATCAGACACGACCTTGTTAACTGCAGGACAAAGCCAGAACAAGCCATTTGGCTTCCAAGAGAAGAAACTCTGTTGCTCATGCAAGTATCTTTAATAATATTTACTTATAAATGTAACTTACTGGCCAAGAAAACTGTAAAATGTTTTCATTTCTCCGTGTTTGTCCCAGCATGAAAGTCCCTCTTTAATGACTTGCTACAGCTAGCTCCCTGCCAAGAGAGGTGAGGAGGGTGGGGGAGCAGGCACAGTGGGGAGAGCTATTTTAGGAACTAAGAAAAAGTATGCAAGGCTCTTTTCCTATTGTTATTTTGCTGTGATTTTGCTTCTTGGGAGGTTCCACGGCAGGATGGGCTCTTTGCCATTCTCTGTGAGCAGGGTATCGAGCATGTCTACACTGCTGCTGTGCGAAGGAGGGCTCTCACCCTAGCTGACACCTTGTGCTTCCTTCTCATTCTTTGACACTGTGTGTTCCTGGAGACTTGAGAAAGCTCAATGGCTGTTCTCCCACAGACTGTGCTAAATTCATAGAATCATAAAAAGGAAGATTTTTTTTCAGTTGAAAAGCCCTCTGAGATCATTGAGTCCAACCACTGACCTAACACCACCATGGCCATTAAACCATGCCCTGAAGTGCTGTGTCCACATGTTTCTTGAACACCTCCAGGGATGGTAACTCGACCGCTTCCCTGGGCAGCCTCTTCCAATCCTTGACCACTCTTGCAGAAAAGAAATTGTTCCTAATATCCAACTTAAACCTCCCCCTGGTGGCTGACCTAAAGCCACTTCCTTTCATTCCATCACCTGTTACTAGAGAGAAGAGAGAGACACCCACCTTACTACAACTTCCTTTCAGTGAATTACAGAGAGATATGAGGTGTACCCTCAGACTCCTCTTCTCCAGACTAAACGATACTACTTCCTTCAGCCAATCCTCACCAGACCCTTCACCAGCTTTGGTGCCCTTCTCTGGACATGCTTTGACATCTCGGTGTCTTGTAGTGACAAGGGAGGGCCCAGGAGCAGGGCCCAGGAGTGAACCCAATATTCCAGGTGTGGCCTCACCAGTATCAAGTATGCTCCCATTGTGGGCATGATGACTTTCCTACTCCTGGCCACACTATTCCTGATCCAGGCCAGGATGCTGCTGGCCTTTTTGGCCACCTAAGCACACAGCTGCCTCATGTTCGTTCATCTGTCAACCAGTACCCCAGGTCCTTTTCTGCCAGGCAGCTTTTCAGCCACTCTCCCCCAAGCCTGGAGCATTGCGTGGGGTGGTTGTGACCCAAAAAATTACCAAGGCTGAGCAGATGCTGCAAAGCCTCTCAGTGCCACCTGAAGCTGCAAGGCTGGAGCTCCTTAGACCCTTGCTGAGCTTCAGCAGTGCCGGCTCCCTTTACAGTGTTTTTTAGCAGGCTGCATGTTTCTTCTTTTTGTACAACCTGTACTTTCAGAAGGAGTAATGTATTTGTGGGTGTCTGGTGAAGTGATCTCAAAAGCCAAGCCAGAATGTAAACTAAATACAGTTCTTCAATAAAATTCAATAAATATTGGCCAATATAAACCTGAGGGGAAAAAAGTCAAGCTGTGACATTAAAGCTTGCAAACTGATGAAATCCCTCACCTTAGCCTTTTTTTCAAAGCACCAGAAGAAGCAGAGGTTGATGTACATGAACACACAGAGCCTGTGTTAGGATGGGATGCAGAGACCAGTTAGTGTACTTGCTTCATTTTTTAGGGAGCAACTTTTTGAATCTGTCTGTGCACTTAGAAGGTGCAGTCTGTACATACCAATGCTATTGTCAACTGTGATTTCTTTGGAAAATAAACTGCCCTGGCTGCCTCTGGGACTGCTCCCAAATTCAGCTTAGTGCTCACTTCCAGATAACTATAGTAGAAAATTTAGACCAGCTAATGTAAATATTAGTGTCTGTGTCCATAGAGAGTTCTGTGTAATAATAACGGGAGGGCATCACTCAAACACTTCTGTGATAGAATCTAGAGGAGACTGAGGGGTGACCTCATGAATGTTTATATATATGTAAAGAGTGAGACCCAAGAGGATGGAGCCAGACTCTTTCTGGTGATGCCAAAGGCCAGGACAAGGGGCAATAGGTGGAAGTCGAGGCATAGGAAATTTCATGGAAACACGAGGAGGAATACTGCATACTGATAGGATTACTCATCAGACAGTACAAAGATCTAACTGAACAGCTTTGATTCCTGAACAGAAATGCATCTGGACAAATTCTCCCAAGACACTGCTGAAAAAGCAGTGATGGAGTGATTTCTGCACACAGGGAAGTGTTTGGTTGGAAACACAAGGGGAGAAAAAGAAGTAGAAATTAAATGTATGGATATCAGCTGACAGAACAAAGAGAAGTTCTTCCCTCAAGCACCATCCTAACAATAAAGAGTTATAATAAAGTGCTAACTTGTAGCACTATTGTTGTACAGTACAGATTGCAGTACTGTCTACATCTCTCCCTCCATGCTCATGCTCTGCAAGGCACAGCATGTGGGGATTGCAGCAGAGGTGGGGAATGTGGCAATGTAGTGGAGAGATGGGCCTAAGTTCCTGTCTGCACTGTAGAAGCACAGAGCAAGCTGCTTTGATCTGTGGCAGGAAGGATGGCCCAAATCCTGAACCTGAGCTCCATGGCCACTGGGCCGTTTGCACTGTTGTGTGTCTGCTTTAGCCATCCTGCACACCCTGCTGTGGGTTCTCTCCATGGCTGAGTTTTGCAGGGAAAGCTGCATTTGTACCATGAGAAGGAAAAGCTGTGGTATCTGGCCATTGCATGAGGGCATTCCAGTTGTCACGAGAAAAACACTTCACACACATGACATGTGTGGAAGCTTTACAGGATAGGTTTCTTCAGCCTGGAGAAGACATAATAGGAAAGGAGCTGGAGGTGCTGCAGGACAAATACCTGTCTAATGGTGACAGGAAAGGAGGTAACTCAGAATTCATTATTTGCTATAAATTGGGGTGCTCCAGCTTTATTCTACTGAGACGACTCTTAAAATATCTCCTACTCTAGGCTGTAAAAGTTTGACAGAGTAAGGATTACATCCATCCTTGCTCTGGCATGAGTTTTTCCAAAGCATTTACTGTAGGACAATATTAGAAACAGGACAGTGGATTGCTTGGACCTTTCGTGTCAGCACCACGGCTCAGTTTCAATGCAGATGGTTATTATTTGTATTTTCTTAACCCTCTAACTTTTTTGTATGGTTGGGAAAGAAAATTTTAAAGGCTTTTTTCCCCCCATTATCTATTTATAACCAAACAGATGTTTTCTCTGGTTTTTCAATGAAGACTGATATGATATTCTGACTAATGATTATTAATTTCTATATGAATATTATTTTTTTATTATTCATATTCAAAAATTCAGGGAAATTCCCTGAGATTCTTTGGATTTTTGGTCGACAGGAAATAGTTGCACAAAGGATATGTGTGCATAAAGGATATTTATGAACACAGAATTAAACAGTTTAAACAATCAGAACTTGGGAAATAGGAATGTGAAAACAGGAAAGATTCTGACTATGCTTACAGAGCCTTAGCATTAACTCAAGCATATGTACTCACGACACCTTGGTCCCTGAGTAAGTTTCCTGTACAAGAACACTTCCAAAACTCACAATAATGATCCTGTGGTAAAATACAAAATATTGCAGGTAGAGGGAAGGAGAGAAGAACTGAGCTGCTGCTAAGCCTCAGTGCAAGCTGCAAACACGTGGCTGCAAGGATTCCCAATTAACGAGCTGTGAATTGGGTACTGCTCCTGGTGAAGGGTCATTCCAGAAAGACAGAAGGGCAGAAAAGGGCCAATTTCTAAATCACTCCCCATTAAATACATCATTTTGAAAATTAAACTGTCCAATGGGTACTAGCATCATTGTTCTGCCCAATGAATTCAAAGCTTCGTGCCTTGTGTGACCACACAGACATGTTGAGGGGCAGCACCAGACACCTGACACGTGGTGCTAAGCCCCTAGCCCTCAAGGCTCTGCTGCTCCATTGTTTGCTCAATTTACTATAACTCCTGGACCCACAAGAGGAGAAGGAGAGCAAGGGTTGAACCGGCCTGTCAGGATTTATGCCCTACCAGGACAAAGACTCATAGGATCACTTAGGGTGGAAAAGACCTTTAAATCATCAGCTCCAACCATTAACCTAACAGTACCAAGTCCACTGCTGAGTAGTGTCACAAAGTACAATATCCACGTGTCTTTAAAAGTCTCCAGGGGTGGTGACTCAACAACTTCCCTGGGCAGCCTGTTTCAGTGCCTGACAACCTTTTCAGTGAGGAAATATTTCCCTCATGTCCAATTTAAACCTCCCCAGACACAACTTGATGCCATTTCCTCTCGTCCTATCACTTGCTACTAGGGAGGAAACACCAGCACCCACCTGGCTCCAATCTCCTCAGATAGTTGTAGAGAGCAATGAGGTCTCCCCTCAGCCTCCTTTTCTCCAGACTAAACAACTCCAGTTCCCTCAGCCACCCCTCATAACACTTGTACTGCAAACCCAACACCAGCTTTATTACTCTTTTTTGGACAGCTTGAGCATCATTCTTCATGTGCTACAGGGAGGGCACAGTTTTCCTTGCTGTCTTCTCCACAGGCTGCAGGTGGCTTCTCCCTCTCCTCCTTCACTGACCTTGGTGTCTCCATGGTTGTTTCTTTCACATGTTATCACTCCTCTCTCCAGCTGCAATTTCTGCTCTGCAGCAATCTTTTCACTTTCTTAAATATGTTGTCACAGAGGTGCTACCACCATCTTTGATTGGCTTGGCCTTAGACAGCATCTTGGAGCCAGCTGGCATTTGCTCTGTCAAACACAGAGAAAGCTTCTAACATCTTCTCACAAGAACCACTCCTGTAGCCCAAACCTTGCCACACAGAGCCATTACCATCTAGAACAAAAGCATCAGGTTTCTTTCGTAAATTGAGTGCCGCTGGTGAGTGCTTGGAGTCAGCTGGATCTCTGCTCATGCTGTCTTCAGAGCATGCCTTCACTGAGCTAGGTGCATGTCTCTATCCTGATGCCTCTGGAAATGAAAGACAACTCCAGAATGAACTCCTCTCTGAGGAGGAGGCACTTGAATATTTAAAATAAATACAGATACAAGGATCCTATTCTCCTTTTTCTTTTTTCTGTGGCTGATAGCATTGCTGTTTTATTGGCTTACCCAATACAGTGCCCATGTGTGATGTGAAGAGATGAAAAATCTCATGCTGAGCATATGATTTGCATAATTTTTTTGTGGCATCTTGTTCTTTCTCCTCTTGTTTTGTTCCATGTCTAAGTTTTTTTCTTCCCCCCCCGCCGCCAAGTGCCATTGCCAGACTATTAATTAACCACAGATCTACTGGTTTATACAGATTCTGACTACTATTTAACATTCATTCCTTTTGTAGCTCCTGAAGGTGTCAGGACTATTCTTCCACTTGGACACACATCTAAGAAACAGCCTCTCACCCAGTAATTGCATTTTGAGCAATGCTGTCTACATTTAGCCAGTATCTAGAGCTAAACTACAGCAATTACCCTATCGCCTAATGACTAAATTAATTCAGTGAAGTTTTTGGGTCAGAGGACTACTATCTGTGTGGATAGGTGCGTGTGTGTGTATGTATAGAGAGACAGGAAAGGCTAAAACAATGTGGTGATGTATGTGTGATGTAAATGTTGTGGGATACTGTCCTGGTTTGGCTGCGATTGAATCCCAGGCCAGCCACAGGCTGCAGACAGTCAGCAGTTGTGAGTCAGTCAGCACAGCTGACTTGAGTTGGCTACAGGTGTGTCCCAGACCATCAGCCTCACATTCAGTATGAAGGAGAAAGTGTGAAATAAGAGGAGTCTCCCACGACAGCTTCTTGCCCTGCTCCTCGTTTTTTTCCTGCACTTGAGGCCTGCCTTTCTGCTTAGGGTGAGTGTTGCACTTTGTATTGCCTTCAGTGCCAGCTTGGCTATCCCACTAAACCCATTTTCAATTCAACCTGTGGGCCTTCTCTCCTTTTCCTGATTCCTCCTTCTTTGCTGGAGAGGGGCTGTTTGGTGACAGTAACTGTTGGAGGTTAGCCCCAGAAATGGGCTGAGGGCAGATAAGTACAAAGATGGGAGCTATCATGTGTGGATTAGAATGTCTGAGTTTTTTCCCTGGGAAAGTGCAATGGTGTTTAATGTGTTATGTTTTAGGATGCAGCACACTAGCTAGTTACAGTCTTAAGGGATTTAATTTTCTATTTGGATTTATAGGATTAGCATTTGAATAAGTTGACTATGATTCCCAGTGACTGGGAAACACTGAGGTGATTTTATGGAGGTGAGGGAAAACTGAAGCAGAAAAATGGGTTCATATCACGTTGTGCTTGTTTAGCATCATTCTGGTTACTCCCACCTTCTTGTTCTTTTTCCCCTTGTTTGCCTCCCCCAGAGGTTCATCCAGCCTTCATCACATTTTCTCATTCTTACCCTGGCATTTGAATTTCAGAAGCACTTATCCCTTGTAAAAGGGAAGGTTGTTTCTGGGTACCTTGCCAGTGAACTTCCTGTTGAAGCTATATTGAGCGCAGCTGGCACTTCTGAGCTTTGGACTCTGTGTTATGGCTTGTCTAGCAGCATCCACAAGGGATGTGCAAGTTTGCACTGGTGTGATTGTGTTGGTTTCATTTACAGAGTGTTTTACAAGTGACTACTGAAAGATATAGTGGCTGTTACTGGTGTTCATCACCTGTTACATGGTGGGGTGTGGGAAGGTGTTGTTTAAAAGAAGTGATGTATCTGTCACTGATGTTTCATTACTTGTCTAGTTCCTCTCAATTAAAACTGAGACTTGGCCTTTTAATAAGTACTAAGAATAACATCTGTCTGTGTTTGATGCACATCTTTTGCTGTACAGAAAGGTTCGTCTGCTCTACTAGCTTATGTTATTTTCCAAAAACATGAAGATAAAGAATAGACCCTTCTAATTACAGACAAGTAAGTTCAAAAGTCAATTCTATGCTCAAATATGCTTCTCCCCATACTACTCAGTAGCATAAGATTTTTATCTTGTATTCTGTCTATAAACTTAACAGAAAGAGCTAATACAGTAAATGAGCCTACTGAATTTCATCTCAAAAGCATATATTTGTTTTATTGTGGCTCAAATCTTAGCAGCTTTCTAAGAGCTATGTTCCATGCACACTCACAGTCACGGAACTGAGGGCTGGAGGTCTAATGAGATCTGATGGCAGACCTAGTGCTTTAGTCAGCCACCTTGATGTGACCTGGTGCAGGAGAAAGGAGGAGATGGCACATGGCTTGCAGGATGTAATTTCTTGCGTGTCAGCTCTTCCTCCCATTTGTGTGGAATCTGCTATCCCGTGCTTCTCTCCTACCTGTCATGATGCAACTCCTGCTTGTTAACCATGTTTGGCTTTCTGTTCCTCTGAGGGCTTTTCTTGATCTTTCATGAGGCTTTTCTCTATTTTGAGAGGGTGTATGTTCCTCCTCTCATTCCCGTCACACACATCCTGTAAAGAAGCTGTTCATGTTTGGCTTTTCATATACTGCAGGTACCCAGCTCAAATCAGAAAAATTAAAATCAGGGCTCCTAGGCAGTATTCAGCAGCCTACCAAGATGCTTTGAGTCTCTTGTGGGTTATTGCTGGCCAGTGTGATACCAGAGGTTTTGATGATGGCAAGCATCATCTTCTTGCAGTATGCCTCTGCTAATAAACAGAAGAGATAAGATGAACCTCAGGATAAGAAATTCCCTGAACTCATCTTAATGAAAAACTAAAATAAAATGGGCAGCAGTTTCTACAACACTTGGTGAGAAATCATCTTAACTCCTTCAGTGCCTGGGTAGACAAAAAGATGCTTGTCTTCGCCGCTGTTCTTGGTGACACACAACAGACAATGGCAATAGAGGTTGGATGTTTGGTATTGCTGTTGTGCTGCTCTTGTCCTTTAGGCTAAGAGTTCTTGTTGGAACAAAGGAATCTTCTGAATGTCATTCAGAGAACTGGTGGTAGTCTGCACTACCCATAAATAATGCCCTTACTCACCTGATCTGTTTGAGTCCTGCCTTCCTGTTGAAGGGCATTTACTTCTGAGAAAGCTAGCTGCTGAGCATGTATGTGAGAACAATCTGTCAGCTACCTCTAATCCACTGGCATTGTTTGCTGGGGTGCATGCTAGAGAACAGGGTGTACAACTTTTCTCACCACCTCTGCCCATCAAGCACATCACATGACAGCTCAAGCTTTTAACCCCCTCATAGGCAGCTAAAATTTCTTTCTCTGTGGGGATGTAGTTGGACTCTGAGCCTTTGTATTCTTTACTCCAGAGCCTGAGTGGGCAGCCTCCTGTTTCTCCAGGAGCTTTTTGCCATATGCTCAAACTAGGACCACTCTTGCCAGCTGGAGTAGAGAGTATGTTCTTAATCTCTGAGACAGTTCAAAATAGTCCCAGGGCCATAGCTTGGACCACTTCTCATTTTATTTGGTCAAATGCCACCTGTTGTTCAGGTCCCCACTCAGAATTATTTCTCTTTCTGGTTATGTTGAAGAGGAGTTTTACAATCTGACTGTACCTGGGAATGTGCGTCTTCCAAAAACCCACAAACCTCAAGAAGGATTGTGTCTCTTTCTTGTTAGTGGGTTCCACCATAGTGGCTACCTTATCAACTACATCCATAGGGATATGGTGGTGGCCATGTTGCCATCAAAATCCCAGAATAAGGATTTCTCTGGCAGGCCCCTTCACTTGCTTCTCTTAATGGCAAAACCAGCAGCCAACAGCATATTGGTCTTCTTGAAGGCCTCCTCTGCTGTCTCACCCCTACAATAATGTTGTCAATGAACTGGAGATGTTCAGGAGCTCCACTCTTCTTCAGTGCTGTCTGGATCATGCTGTGGCAGATCGCAGGGCTGTGCTTCCACCCTTGAGGTAGTCTGTTCCCGTGGTACTGGACACCTCTCCAGGTGAAAGCAAACTGGCCTACACTCTTCTGCGATGGGAATGGAGAAGAAAGCAATGTCAATCGTGGCATACCATTTGGCCTCCTTTGATTCCAGTTCCTACTGGAGCTCCAACATGTCAGGCACAGCTCTGCTGACTGGAGGAGTCACTTCACTTAGGCCTCTGTAGTCCACGTTCTGTCTCCACTCCCCATTCTCCTTTCTCACTGGCCATATGGGGGCTGTTGAAGGGTGAGTGTTTCTTGTTGATGGCTGCTTGCTTCTCCAGCTGACCAGTCAGTTGGTGTATGGGCAGCAGGGAGTCTCTGCTGGTCCAGTATTGCCTGTGGTGTACTATGTTGAGAAGTAATTGGTAATTTTTCATCCTGCACCTTGTGTGTGCCAACCACATAAGGGTCATCTGATAGACCAGGCATGATAGACAGCTGCTCTTTGTCTTCATCTCTAGAGCTGTTATCCCAAAGGCCCATTCATTCCCTTTTGGGTCCTTAAAGTACCCTTCCCACAGAAAGTCAATGCCAAGGATGCAAGGTGCGTCAGGACCAGTCACTACGGTGCGCTTCTACGCGTTCCCAGTGAGGCTTATGTCAGCCTGCAGCACAGTCAACTCTTGTGACCTCCCTGTAACTCCTGAAATTGTTATAGATTCTGTCCCTCTGTGGCTCAAGGGTATCAGAGTGCATTGAGCACCTGTGTCCACCAAACCTCTGTGCTTCTTTGCTTCCAAAGTGCCAGACCATTTCAAAAAAACATCCCAATATACTCTGTTGTCCCTGTTCTCTGCCTGGCTGGACACAGGGCACCTCTAATGCTGAACTTGGTTACCACATGAAGCACATGAACCTGAGCTGCTGGCAGAGTCACCCTTTGGGCAAGATGATTGCCTGTGGGACACTGGAGCAGCCCTTCTTCTGGAGGAGCTATTCCCAGTGTTTGGACCCTGCAGCTCCCTTACTCTGGCCCATAGAACTGAGGTGGGCTGGCCGTGCCATCTGTCTATGTTCTCACCCGCGGTCACAGAGGGTTGTCCACAATGAGCCCTGAAATGTCTCCTGCCTGCCTTGGGCTGGTCTCCTACAAGGAGGAGCACAGCGATGTGTGTTTCTTACAGCTGAAACATGTACCCATTAAGAAGGCGGAGAGTAAGTGTTCTCCCTATTCTGCAGTTCAGAGACAGAGGTCTTAAGCTCATTCATCTCTCTAGTCAGGGTTTCCACAGCTGACATTAGAGCTTTTCTAGACACGCTATCTTCAAACTGCCTCAAATCATTAACAAATTCACAGTATCACCAAGGTTGGAAGAGACCTCAAAGATCAAGTCCAACCCATTACCACAGACCTCAAGACTAGACCATGGCACCAAGTGCCACGTCCAAACCTGTCTTGAACACCTCCAGGGACGGTGACTCCACCACCTCCCTGGGCAGCCCATTCCAGTAGCCAATGACTCTCTCAGTGAAGAACTTTCTCCTCACCTCCAGCCTAAACTTCCCCTGGTGTAGCTTGAGATTGTGTCCTCTTGTTCTGGTGCTGCTTGCCTGAGAGAAGAAAGTTAACCTCCTCCTGGCTACAACCACCCTTCAGGCAGCTGTAGACAGCAATAAGGCCTCCCCTGAGCCTCCTCTTCTCCAGGCTAAACAATCCCAGCTCACTCAGCCTCTCTTCATAGGGCTTGTGCTGGCGGCCTCTCACCAGCCTTGTTGCCATTCTCTGGACACATTCAAGTACCTCAATGTCCTTCTTAAATTGAGGGGCCCAGAACTGGACACAGTACTCAAGGTGTGGCCTAACCACAGGGGGAGAATGACCTCCCTGCTCCTGCTGGAGGAGAATTGGCACATTAAGGTTTCTACCCAAAAGCAGTCCTTGAAGTGTGTGTGCATAAGCAGAAGGGGCCCCTTGGGTTGAGTTCTTTAAGAGAGCTGGCTTCATGTGGACATCGTCAGGGTCCAAAGGCAGTTGGCCATTTCCATAGATTGTTTCCTGGATAACCATTTGCCTTAAGCACATGATCCCCTGTTCCATACTTGCCCACTTAGGAGGATGGAAGATCGTGTCATCTTTTGAGGGGTACCAGTGTCTTACAGCTGTGAGGAGTCAGGCCCATCACTTCTATCTGATGCGTTTTGCTGGGCGGGGTGGTGCTAGTTCCAGCAGAGCTGCCTTCCATTGGATCTGAGTCTGGGAGAGGTCCATCCATCTTCTGTAGCTTCTTCCTGCGAGTGGTGACGGGAGCCGGAGAGACTGCATAGGAGCAGCTGTTTGTGTGTGTAGCTCTGAGCACTGCTGTTGAAAATAAAAGGAGAGGGACAGTCTACCAGAGCATGGTAATCAGCTGAAAACAGAGTATAAAAGAAGGATTTGGCAGCTGAGAGCATCCTGGAAGTCCTGTGCAAGGGGATCAAACCATGCAGTGCACTGCGGGATCTATGCTCTCACCTAGCAGAGTTGATGATACCTTGTATGTCTGCAGAGCCTTGAAAATGGAAAAGGACCATAAGGCTTTCACAGCAACTAACTTTGGACCTGCAAGGACATTCACTAGGGCAGCGTTCTGTGGGGTGTTTTTTCTTTCCCCAATTTCTTTTGCTTGCAGTCCTTAATTTTTCACTGCAGGAGCAGAATCCTGTGAAAAGGCTTGCTGCTTTTCAGTATGCCTTACAAGTATCTGCTACATGGTTGAGGGAGAGGTCTGCTCTGTCTAAAGCCACCCATTACAAGTGGGGAAGAGACTAAGTAAACAATTACCCATCCTAATCATTCAGTCTGCATCTCGCAGAATGTTAATGCACAGACATGGGTACAACCACTTCTTGCACCCCTTGCCTTCCCTGAAAAGGAAAACCTTGCTCACACATTATCTACATGGACATTTGGATTTATCTGAACAACTGACAGAGGAAGAGTTATCCTACTTTGCTCTTCTAGGCTTTTTTGTGTGTGTGTGTGTGTGTGTATTTTACCTCTCAGAATAGAGAGAGGGCTCCACAATCCCTTGGATAAGACAGTCTCTTGAGCAATCATGTTTTGCAACATGCAGAGAATATCTGAACTGTGTGCAATTAAAGGTGACCTTGCTCTTTTCTCAGTAAGCTCTGTAGCTTACTGTACAAAACCAGTATGTTAAGAGGCATAAAGAGGCTGAATAGAAATTCAGAGGTGAGGTTAAGTGGCTGCTGGGAGACTTGTATGACATCTTGTGTTACTACTTTCCTGCTTAGGAAGATGTATTGGACAATTACTTGTGGGAGTCTGCGTGCAAATGCTATACACTCCAGCTGAGGAAACTTGCTGAGTCAGGACTGGGAAGAAAGAATGAATGGAGTGGCTCAAGAAGAGTAAACAAACCAGTTAAGAGGTGTACATTTCAAAAGAGCTGTCTTACAGAGATAATATTAAGTCCAGAAATAGAATTGATTTTTTTATGCATGAGTTTTTTCACCATTATTTATGTTACAGTGAACTATTGGATCATTTCAGTGTTGTCTTATAATATTGGGCTACTTGACTTTGTACTAATGAACCACTATAATGATCTTGTTAAGAAGAGAAATACTTTTTTCCCTTCTAAACACCTGCACAATTATACTGTAATAGTATTAGTAACACATGGTCTGATAGCCTAATATAGAATTATTTGCTTTAAAGAATGTATTTCAGTCATCAAAAGACAACTACCTCTAATGCATGAACTCTTTCACTCTTTTATTTCACGTGATTCACATCATCAGTACTACTGGTTGCTTGTGTTACTAACAAAAACTCATTAATATATTTTAAGATAATGTGGTGTTCTGGTTGACACTTCGTATTTCAAACTGCGCCTCTGAAAATGGCACATTCCCTAAAGCAGTTCTCTTTTAATGAAATTTTCTGAGACACAACTGATTTTTCGCTCCCAATCTGAACAAAGCCGAGCATAAAAACCTCATCAGAAAACAGAAATCTAAATTTCTGTCAGCTTTACTAAATGAATCTCTCTGGAGCTTTATTATGTGATCCCTTCTGACTCTTCATACAGAAGAGCTGCAATAAACTTATCACTTGTGAAATGTCCTGAGATTTGCACTGGGATTTGGTGTGATAAGAAATACAAGCCAACCTTTTAAAATTCATTGACAACCACAAACTAGATAGAAATTGTCTTAAATACCTGAAAGTTTTATCACTCTTTCCCTTCCTGGAATTTGAATAGCAGGGGTTGGTAGGAGAATGGCAGAGCTGAATACAGAAAGCAGGTATCATGACTTCCAGACCTTTGTTTCTTGGTCCAGTGGTTAGATTACAGGTAAATAAAAATCAAACGGACCACAAGGAAGCTTTAATTTAAACACAATAGCTCAAGAAATAAATAGGATTTGTATTCAAATTTGGTGAAGGTGACTTGGGTTTAAATAGGTTCAGGAGTGATTCAGTTGAAATCTTTCTTCTTTAAAAAGATTGGTGTTAATAGTATTGACCTTTTAACACTCATGTGGTAGTGTTGGTAACCCCTACTGGGATCTAAGCTTTAGCGATAAAACTAACACAGTGTTCAACACAGTGGCATGAAACTATTTGTTAGGTTAACAACAGAAAGAAAGAAAATCATTAAATGAAGCAGAATTCAGTCTGGCACTTTAAGCAGAACAAAGCTGTGCATTTTAATTTTATATATTATTCATGTCACTTCCTCTCATCATCTCCACTAAGAATGTACAAATTATTGAGTCACAAAAGATCTCCTCCCTAGCAACCCAACTCACAGCAATCAGAACAGTGGCAGGGGGGAGAGAAGGGGGAGGAAGTTGAAATATAAATCTAGAAAAGTGCCTTCCTTGGAGCCCTGTTCTTCCACCTTCTCCAAGGGCAGAATTGGAGAGTAAGGAAGAAAAGGGCTCCTTTTGGAAGAATGTGCCACAGTCTGTGGGGACTGGTTGCCTAAACATCACCACTGATGCAACTATCTGAAAGGAGGTCATAGCCAGGTGGGGGTTGGTCTCTTCTCCCAGGCAATCAGTGACAGGAGGAGGGAACACAGTCTCAAGCTGTGCCAGGGGAAGTTTAGGCTGGATGTTAGGAAGAAGTTCTTCACAGAAAGACTGGTTGGCATTGGAATGGAGGTGGTGGAGTCACCGTCCCTGGAGGTGTTTGAAAGGAGACCGGATGAGGCACTTAGTTCCATGGTTTAGTTAATGAGAAGGTATTAAGTGATAGGTTGATCTCGAAAGTCTTTTCCAACATGGTTAATTCTGTGATTCTGTCACAGCTGTTTATTTAACTTGCCCTGTTAACTGTTCTGTTGAAACCAGGGCAAGAACTGAGAGGGCTTTTTATCTTTTGGGACTTGTTATCAAGACAAACATCTTTTCAAGCCTATTTGTTGAGACGTGTTTTCTATTTTTCCTCAATATACAGGGCGGGGTTGTTTGGTTTTGGTTTTTTTTTCTTTAATCCATTTAATTTTCACTTGTGTGGCGTGCTCTCCTTTTTTGAACTGTCAAATCTACCAGCAGGCAGGGTTTTTAAAGTCTCAGTTCTAAGAATCATGACCACAGTTTACCTTTTATTAATATTTCCACTAAAATCACAGAAATTTTTACTGACCTTTCCCTAGAACTCTGCTGAGACACATGTGCCTATGTATGTTCACTGTCCTCCCATGGAGGTTTCTCTGAATTTCAGAAAGAATTATGTAAAATATTTCCAGCAGCTTGGGCACATGGACACATTTTATTTGAATAAAACAGAGGCAGTCTTGCTTATTAATACCAAATTGTTTGTAAAAAGAAGTTAGACTTTGATCCAACAGACCTCTAAAATCCACGTGAACCTGCAGAGTTTTAGCTAATGCATTTGTCAATACACTGCTCACCGCTTGGTGTTTGCCAGGAAGCGCTGAAGTTAGAAGAATGTCTGCAAGCCTTCATGTATATTTTTAGGTCATTCCTAAAGTGCTATTGCTTTTAGTAAATACAGCTAAGAAAATAAACTTTGAGGGACTATATTCACATTTGGAGAGTAATTTGAGAATTTTCCTCTGCTTCAAGTTATCTGCAGCTTTCAGAAAGTGTTTCTTAAGCTGGAGCAGCGCGTTTGAAAATGGCAGGCAGCCATGGAAGAAAGGTTTCTGGTAAACCACTGGTAAAAATTCCAATTCTTTTATGTTCCATTTGAGGATTTTTGTAAAAGCAGCTTGATTAAACCTTCTGTCACATTTACAAGACTCATATTTTAATGCATGCATCTTACAGAGGAAGAAGCTGGCATTTAGATAAAACAAAGTGAGGAGAATCATAGTAGAGGTGCAACAGCCTTTGCCTCCCCACTCACCATATAAAGGGATCTTCTGTGCTTGAGAATGATCAAAGCTATGGCTACCAGTCAGACAAGTTATATGCTAGAAGCAACTTTTTTGTTAGCATGCTAACCAAGGACATATTTCCATCACAGTACAAAGCTGTTGCTGCTTTGCATCCCCAAATACTGACAGCTCATCAGCAGAGAAATGTAAGAAATGCTGCTCTGGAAATGGCAGAAAGCTTGAAGTGAAGTGCATCTTCCCCAGCGGACTGACACTGGCAGGACCCTTACTAAAGATACTGAATGCCACATCGTAATCTTGCAAATCACTGCTGTGTGCACTGATCTGTAGCAGGATGAGAAGCGCTGTTTTATATCCAGGAAGTTTTTAGATTTCTCTTTCACATGGTTTTGACCTTTGCAGTGATGAATAGAGAACCCAGAATTTTCCACTGCAGTTTAAAGTCATGGCAGGAGTGCTCTTATTTTTCCCTTCCTTCAGAAACCCCAGAAGCATTATGTGAAATTTTCCTTCCTCTCCTTCTTGGGACTGCAGCACTTCACAGATTGCTCTGAACTCTCACATTTTTATTGAAGCAGTAGTGATGATAAGAATTTAGCACTGGTATCACTTTGTGTACATGAATTCTATTTTGGAAGTAGTATGAATGAAGAAAGGCTAATATTAAGATCTTGGATCTTTTTTTACATTGCCAACACCATCCTAATTCTCTACTGTTCCATGTGAACATTTCAGGTGTAAGATGCTAGGACAATTTTGTAGCATACTTAGCTCTAAGTGGTAATCGAAGTAAATGAAGCTAGAAAAACATCTAAATTTTATATAGAAAATATTTTACTTGCTTAACTTTTCTCCTTTTTTTTTTTTTTTCTTCTTTCCCCATTCCTTCCTCTACCCTAGAAGCTCAATTTTTGTGTCTTCCCCCTGGCTCCCAAAGTTCCTGTTATGAACAGTCCTGTAAGCATTTGTAAAAGGGGGGAGAAGCCACAGAAACCATATGAAATTCTGCTGATGAAAGTATTATGTGAAGAATATACTGAATAACGATGACTTAATGTTTTAAAGCCCATGCCAAAAATGGCTGGTAGGGCTGAGGATTGCGAGGAGGCTGGGAAAAGAGATGGTCTGCTGTTGCCAAGTTATTTCCCCCTCAGAGTGGAAAGCTGTCATCCTGCTTCTGTTAGGACTTCTCTTCCTTTCTGCCTAATAATGATGAGCAGCCAAACAATTCTTCTCAATATTTTGGGTGTGCAATAAATGTAGAACATCTGCAGGTGTCTGGAAGACTTGTATCCCCTCTGCTTCAGCTCACCATTACAGGAAAGGTTTAGGTAATATTCAGTCCCTGGTGTGCAAAACCATCTTTTGCTTTGTTTGATACTTTGGTATTGCTGTCTTCAGATCCAAACAGCTCTCAGTAACTGAACAGGAAAGTTGAGTCATGCAATGTATTTTCCTTCTGAGGGGTAGGCAATTGTTTTCTTGTACTTCTTTTCAAAGCTGGATGATAAATAACCCTCCTTTTTGCATCAGACCCCATTCCTTCAGACAGGACAACTCTTGATGTTTTACATTGCAGATTAAGGGAATGATTTCTAAGCTGTATTTAGCAAAATTAGACCTAACTGTGGTTTGAATTAGAATGGATGGATGGAGCTGGGGTACTCTGCCTATGTCAGATAATGCAAAAGTACATCAGTTACCCCAGGTGGGGGTCTCAAAGCTTCTATGGGTCTTTTCAGCACACACACTCTCCACCTCACCTCCCCCAATTAAATCTGTATTGATCTCTTGATTCTTGTTCAATTCCAGCTTACACATTGATCTTCAACACTCTTCTCCTTGGCCATTAGGAACAACAGAGTTTTGTTTTGAAAGACTGCATCCAACTATTTTGTTTTCGCAACTGAAACCACCTACTGCCACTGGCAGCTGTTGGATGTTCAGTGCTGAACTGAGAAGAAACCTAAAGTTATTTTAGAAGCATAAGTTTAAACTCTAAGACCATTGAAAATTTTGGAAGGCAGTAGTGAATGTTACTGGAAATCCTCCTAACAATTTTTTTCTTTGTTGTGTTGGTATAAAAAAAGCTAACAGAGGCACTGTATTACCTTAAATAGTTGATGATGATGTACTTTAAATGTCACATTCATTGCAAATGTTAAACTTCACTCTCAAGAACACCTCTATCCCAGTGCTAATTCCCCCACCACCAGCCTCATACCAGGACAGATTTGCTATGCTGCGATGCTGGACTGTTTTATACCTCTCTGTCTCTGTTCAAAACACCTAAAAAACACAGTTTGTCCTCTGTCAGCTGCCTTCTGTGGTGAAGTTTTCCAGCGAAGAGGAAGTGTCTCCCCTCTCTCAACAAAATCACGGAATCATTGTAGTTGGAAAAGACCTCTAGGTTCATAAGCTGTTAGCCCAACAGCACCATGTCCTCTGGGCTGAGCAATAGGATCTGTATATTAGGCATGGGAAGGTTTACAGAAGCACTCCACTTGGGTCTAAAACACACCAAGAGGAGACATATGACTGACTTAGTCTCCTGTGAAGGGTAAATTCAGGTATGCATTCTGGAAGAGGTCCCAAAGAGATGTATGCTTATGGAGGTAGGACAGGCAAGGGTGCAGTACAGCCCATGTTCTCACATGGAACAAAGTGTGGCTGGAAATCAAGCTGATGCAAGAGAAAGTTAAATTCTTACTACCACCCCCATAAAGGGAAGAATGCCCCCGTTCTGCAAGGTTTGAGGTCAGAGCAAGGGTAGGCAAATGACAGCAGAAACATAAGCACAGCCATGGTGAAGGTTCCAGGTTGTGTCCCTGCATGGCCATGCTTCACTGGAGCCAGTTATAACAACCTGTCCAGCAGAGGGCAACTCCTGAGCTCTTCTCACACAGAAGCCATCTCTTGCAGCCCCTGCTGTTGCCTGTTTCCAGGTTTAGGTGATAGGTTTTTCCACTGGGCTGGGTGCTACATGCTTGGGTGGGGGAAGTGTTTTATTGCTGCCTTCTGCTGCTGTTTTTTGCTGTGCTTCTCTGTAAAGGGGCTGAGGCAAATGATGCACTGCACAGTTACAGTGAACTTATGTCAACCCAAAGTGGTGTTTTGTGGTGTTTTCCTTGTTGCCTCTATGTGTGTGACCTGTTTGTTAAGAGTAGATAATGCTAACCCAGGACAATTAACTAGTTCAAATATAAATTAATCTTTAATACCAAAAGCTAGATATTTCAGTAATCCCTAATGCCTAACTGTGCTGAAGAAATTAAATACAGCAGCTGAGAAAAGAATGAAGTAACTGATATGGAATGGAGCTATCGCTATATGCCATCAGCGATGTTTTGTGAAGGCAAAACGATGGTTTGTCAATAGGATACAAAACAGTGCTACTAGAATAAGGAAAAAAAAAAAAAACCACAAGAAATATTAACAACTGTAGCTGTTATCTCATTGAACTCAGAAGGTTATCTGATACAGTGTGTGAGACTGAAATGTTCTTATAAATCCTTTCCCTTGCTGCAGTGTCACTGAGTGATAACTAAAAATAAAAACAAAACCAAACCCAAACAAGCAACAATAAAACAACAAAAAATAACTAACTGAAAAAATACTCCAGCTCGCCAGTAACCTATCCAGTCATCTCTTCATCTTAGTCCAACTGTCCAAACTGCCACTGGTGTCAGAGCTTGTCTGATCTGTCTTAGTTGTATGATTGCATAGGATTTGTTCCTCTTGTCCTGGGCACCTTAATTTAATTTTTACCAGTTTAAAAACAGAGCACTTAAGAAGAGAAGAGCTGAAATAGCTGAGAGGCTGGTCTGGATTCTAGAAAACTGCAAACCATCACCACCAGCCCCTTGACTTCAACTGTATTTCTGACAAATTATTTCCACAGTCCTGAATAATTAGCAATTTAGGCCTGTGGCTATCTTGGTTCAGCTCCATTTGCTGTTATCTGTGTGAGGACTAGATATTTTACTGCAGCAAAAGCAATGAATGAAGGAAGTTCAGCAGAGCAACTTAAGCTGCCTGAAAAATCTGGCTTCTTAGGTTCAATCATACTCAACGGTTTTACTTAGCTAAGTTCTTCAGGCAGCCTAAGAATTTGACTGTTGGGATGCAATTTAAGTTAGCAATTGTCAATGTCCCATTAAATTAAAATGATGATCATTAGGGTGGTCCTTAAAACACACAAACACAATTTTCCACTGATTTGGGTGGTAAGTTTTTTTTTTTTTCCTTGTCGATAACAAAAGATAGTGATCTGCTTGAACATGTCTATTCTTAACATTTGCCAAAGCTTACTCTTTAGTAAGAGGAAACATCTCCAGAGCCAAAGGAGCGTCATAAATCTTACAGGGGAGCATACAAGCCATTAAGCTATAAAACTAAAACAAAAACTTCCACTTTTCAGTCCTTTCATTCATCAAGCTTATCACCATTTCTGACCACAGGAAAGAAGAAAAATTTGCTTCTCCTGCTGCAACCTTTTGCAAATCGGTTGCTTTTATTTGAGCAACTTCTCATGTCTAGAGTCTCTGCAAGCAGGATTACAATTTCAGGTACACATCCATCACTTATTGCCTAATACTGATAGTAGATAGCTAGAACCAGTGTAACAGCAGGCTAAGCACCTGTATGGCTGCCACTCCCCAGCAGGCAGATTCTGAGTGCCAGCTGAGCAGCTGACAATCTGAAGAGAAACTACTGGCCTGTGCTATTTATAGAGAATTTTCCTTATTTTTACTGAGTTGCCTTCTGACTTCATCGTGTTTTATCCTGAGATCTTACACTTTGCCATGTTGCTGGTTTTCCTCTTGAGTCTCTATCCCTGTCTCAATTTCACTTTCAGTCTTTATTGTCTTTCCTTGCCTTGCATGGGATGTTCTTCTACAGCTCTATGGGAAAAAAAAAATTTTTTTTTTCTTTTTTGCAAACCTAGCTGAGGTCACACAGCCTGGAATTCTTAAAGGGGTTGCTGGTCAGGGGTAGGTGAGCCTCTGTACTGCAGGTCATGCAACAGTCCTTTTGTTCTAGAAATTCAGAGGTGTGCTGGAGCCTGCTTGTTTATTATTTACCAGATAACTGGGTTTTAACCTTGCCTCTAGTGGTTTACTCTTGGTCACACTAAATACTTTTGCTGAAATGCTGGACAGGCTGGATCAATGGACCAAGGCCAATTGCATGAGATTCAACAAGGCTGGGTCTTGCACTTGGGTCACAACAACCCCAGGCAATGCTCCAGGTTTAGAGAAGAGTGGCTGAGAAGTGTCCATCAGAGAATGATCTGGGGATGTTGATCAACAGCCAGCTGAACATGAGCCAGCAGTGTGCCCAGGTGGCCAAGCAGGCAAAGAGCATCCTGGCCTGGGTCAGGAATAGTGTGACCAGCAGTAATAGGGCAGTGACTTTTTTATTTTCCCCTGTACTGAGTGCTGGTGAGGTCACACCTTGAGTACTGTACTCGGTTTTGGGCCTTTCACTACATGAGGGGCATTGAGGTACTGGAGCAGGTGCAGAGAAGGGTAACAAGGTTGGTGAAGGGTCTGGAGAAGAGGTCTGTTACAGAGCGGCTGAGGGACCTGGGGTGGTTCTGCCTGAAGGAGGCTGAGGGGGAGACCTCACTGCTTGTATAACTCCCTGAAAGGAGGTTGGAGTGAGGTGGGTGGTTGGTCTCTTCTCCCTAGTAAAAACTGATAGGACAAGAGGAAGTGTCTTAGGAAGAGGCTTAGGTTGGACATTAGAAGAAACTTCTTCACTAAAAGGATTATCAAACACTAGAACAGACTGCCCAGGAGGTGGTTGAAGCCCCATCCCTGGAGGTGTTTAAGAGATGCACGGATGTGGTGCTAAGAGACATGGTTTAGCATTAGATTTGGTAGAGTTGGAGAATGGCTGGAATTGATCTGAAATGATTCTATGGAATGTGCAAGAGCAATCAGCCCCTGAGTGATGCTTCTACTGACTCACTCCTTGGTAGTTCCACCAGACAGGTATTTCTTGGCAAACTTGCAGCAAGACATCTGCTATATCTTGCTTTTTCTTTTTCTTTTTTCTTTCTTTATTTTTTTTACAATTCCCTTCAGCTGTCTTTTGTGCTACCATTTACTCTTGTTTGCCCCTTGTTTTACCCTGGCATTACAAATATTACAAGCAGATGAGAAGGGGCTTACAAGACCCATCATGTGGCCTGATTTGACACCAGTGTGCTTATTGGACTGTGATCTACTTGTTTGTTCTGTCGTGTTCTGCTTTTGGCTTCCTTTACTTGTTTCTCTGCATCTGGCTTATCTGGACACCATTGTACTGGCATGGATGTTGGCTCTGTTGTAGGCAAAGACCACTCTGTTGAAACATGGCACTGCTGCGCCACTGCCTTCAGCTTCATCACTGTTTCTCTTCCAAATCTGGAGCTATGAAGTGCAGGTTGGATTCCAGGTTGGATTGTTTTGCCTTTGCTTTGCAGCTTTCTCAGAGCTGGGCTCAGCCTCGCTTGCCAGTTTCTGGTGGCCTTGCACGCTAAGCCCCTTTGTTGCAAAACAGCTGCTCATGGCCAAGGGTGCAGACAGAATGATGCAACATTCTGCAGCAATCCTATCAACAAACTAGGAGTGCGCTTGCTTCAGTTTGGTTGCCACAGTGCCTGGCACTTTCTCTCGCTTTCCCAGGGAACAGCTGGCACTCCGTGCCGTGACCTAGACAAACTTCAGCAGGGAATGATCTCCAGCTCCCCAGCACATCCGAAGTCTCTGACTTTCTGCGGAGTACCACTAGGTGTCCTTTCATAGTAACTTTACTCCTCTGGATCGCGTTGAGGGATGGGAAAATCTGCCAAATGAATAAAGTCCTTGGATTTGTACAACCCAGAACTGATTTTTGGGTTGGCCTCTGTAAGGTTTTTGAAACTCAGTTTCATTTCTGAAACAATAAATATTGGGGCATTGTCAGCTCATGCTTCTGTGCAGTATTGATCTGATTTCTACATTCCACTGGTATGGATAAAGATCAAAGTAATTTGGGGAAACAATGGAAGAAATGCTATAGCAGAAAACTGCTGTCTGTCACCTGCCAATTCACAAGTCAACAGATCAGGAAATAACCAATTCCACATCTGGATTCCTACTAAAATGCTGAAAGATTGTAGTACAGTACAGGCACTGTAAGGCTTCTGGTTAAAAAAGCAGGCTTAAGGCTCATGTGACAGAAGACACTATTTCTGGCTGTCATCGCTCACTTCATGCAAAGTGGCTTGACATTTTGTGACATGAGGGACTTCAGACACACACAGGCGTAATTTGATCTGAAGATGTGACGTATTCATTTAATTCTCTGCAGCATTGTGATGTTTCACTGCTGGTTCTTCAGTGCTCAGTGCCAACACTGCATCAGCTAATTTCAAATTTCAAACAGAATCACAGAATCATTTAAGTTGGGAAAGACTTTTAAGATCATTGACTCCAACTACTAAACTGACATTGTCAAGTCCACTGCTATGTGATATCTCTAAACACCATGCCTACACATCTTTCAAATACCTCCAGGAATGGTGACACAGCCAGATCTCTGGGCAGCCTGTTCCAGTGCTTGGCAACCCCTTCAGTGAATAAACTTTTCCTAGAATCTGAACTAAACCTCCCCTGGCACAACTTGAGGTTGTTTTCTCTCACCTTCTTACTTGGCATAACAGACTGATCCCCCATCTCACTCTGACCTCCTTTCAGGGAGTTGTAAACTAAACAACTCTAGTTCACTCAGCTACTCCTTATAGCAGTTGTGCTCTAGACCCTTCACCGGCTTTGCTGCCTCTATTTTGGACACCCTCCAACAGCTCAATGTCTTTCTTGTCATGAGGGGCCCAAAATGGAAGCGTTTATTTGAGGTGCAGCCTCACCCAGGCCAAGTACAGAAGGAGAATGTATTTACCTGCTGGGTTCACAACAAAAGCTGCACAGTGACAGTGGACCTCGATGTGCTGGCTGAACATGGGCCAGCAGTGTGCCCAGGTGGCCAAGAAGGGTCAGCAGCATCCTGACCTGTATCAGAAAGTGTGGCCAGTAGGAATGCACCATGGTACATTAGTCTGACCTCCTCCAATTTCCGATTTCCTTGAAGGCTTTCAATCTTTAAACTTCTGTGCACTGCAGTTCTTGTGCTGGTAGGATTCTTTCTGAAAGTCAACATTTGTCTGTCTTTTTTAATTTACACTCCAAAATTTGCTGTCTCTGTCTTGTTAAGTATTACAACCACATGAGGAAGTTGAGTTAGACTACTGTCATAGAAGAGACCTTAGGTGTGTAAGCCTAGACTCCTACATGGACAGCAGCAAAACAGAAGTTCAGGGGAACAAGTCCCAGGTCAAGCTTTGTTTGCTTCATTTTTCCTTATTCGTGCCATCACCTAGCAACACAGACCTAATAAAAATGGTATTGACAGCACTCTCAAAACTGGTGGGATGATAGCTCTGTGCACACTAGTCACATTGTAAACATGAGTCTTACAGAAGTTGCAGAGCATAAACCCTTTCAAAATTCAGAGTAACAATGGCACTGGGTGACTCGAACACTAGTCTGTTGGTCAAAAGGCAAAGTGGTTATTCTCATGCCAATGGTAAACTAAGGGTGTTGGTCAGCAATGCAGATAAAGCCAGGAGATAAGTAAGTCTTTTTCTGAACTGAGGACCTGCCTTTGTACCCTCATGTAGATGAACTTGGGAAGAGGAGCAATTTACATCTCTTGCCATGTTGATACTCTTGTTCAGGTTGAGGCCTCCTCCATTTAGCTCTGGTCTTGGATAGAGAAGCAGGATGATCTTGGGTTCACATAGATATTAATGGTATGTAAATATTAAATATTTCCTTTGACAGTGTCAGATCTGCTTCATGAACTATGGATGAAGACCTCAGTTTCGAGGGCTATGTTCGTAATACCAAATTCAGTCTGTGAAGTACTCATACCTAAGACAATGGCTGCTTTCCAGAATAATCCACCTGGATTTCCTCTAGCTGTCAATAAAAGTATTTTTCTTTGTTGAAATGAGGCATGAAAAAGGCAGTCTTAAAAGAAATTGATGAAGAAGGTTGAACATAAGTAAAAAAGGAGGGATAAAATAAATTTCAGCAGACAACTTTAGGAATTTTTACTAGGAAAATAACCAGTAAGGTTAAAATGGCTGCTGAACCTTTATCCTTAGATTCCCTTGGATTTCTATGTTGATAGTCCTAAGGATTAGGATTTTTTTTTTCCTAGTTTACAGATCTTCTAGGCTCTTGTGGTTTCTTCAGATTAAGCTGCTTTGCTTGTGTTTTAAATGAACAAAGCCCTGTATCTATGCTTATTATTTCCAGAGTTATTTAAAAGATTTTGGGGGGTAATATTAATTCCATGTTCAGAATAACAGCTAATCTGAAAATAAGTAGTAGGTATTTTTCAAGAGCTAGTCACAAATGTTCCAGACAACATTTTAGGACTCAAAGTGAGTACTAAACTGGTTTTGGGTGTTCAAGCAAGCATGGACACCTTACAGACTTACTGTGTATAATAGCAATGAAGTTCTTTAGTGCTTCATCTACTAAAATACATCAGAGTGGTTTTTAATCATCTTTTGTGTGGTTTTGGGTGTTTTTCTGGTAAAACTATGATATGCCCTAAATAAACTGCAACTAGACCAGTTGCTTGACTACAAATTACACTAATTTCTTGAGAGATTCATAATTGAGTAGATTAAGCACTTAGTTGTTTCCTATCCTAGCGGGGCTATAAATGATTCTTTCTCTAATAGTCTGTAAGTGACTTGAAGTTTGTTACATACTTCAGTTATTACTCTAAGTTATTCCCTGGTTTTGTGCTCATAAGGTTTTGTTGACATTCACTTGAGAGTTCTTTTTTTTTTTTTAAAGATATAAAGGTGTACAAATCAAATCAGAGCAAAAATTAGTGTCTTGAGGTGTGGTTCCTATTCAGAGAGACAGAACCTGCAAAAAGAGGTAGGCTTCATTTTTGAATCCTTAAGCTATTCAATACAAAATGTTTCACACCTAAAGCACACTCCTGAATTTGGCATATGAAAGGAGAAAGAACCACAGGTCCTCACCAGGTTACGTGTGTGCCTGGCCCTTGAAATTACACACTGGGGAAGACTAAGCCAACAGGTTACAGCCAACAAGAAATCAACAGGCAGCATTGCACTTGGTACAGATCTGCAATTACAACAGAAAGATTGAATGACCTTGCAGCAACAAAGCTGCTTCACTTGCCCTGAAATGAATATTAAGTTCCTTAGTTCATCATCCCTAAAAGATGAGGGGGTTTGTACTCAGATTTATCTGCCTCAGAGATACTCAAGTTAGTTGTTTCGAACATTTGACTCTTCCGTTATGATCTCCTGCCCCCTGGTATTCCATAAGACTTAGTTAGCTACTCCAATTCTTCCAGTACTAGCTTCATGGACCCTCATCAGGCAGTTTCCTTCAAGTAGTTTTGTATCAAGTCCTTCAGTGGTCATTTGATGTCAAATTTAACTTTCCTACTTTTACCTCTTCTTTACACTGTCAGAAGTCCAGGTGAAGAGCGACTGAGGGAGCTGCAGCTGTTTAATTTGAAAAAGCGGAGGCTGAGGGGCGACCTCATTGCTGTCTACACTTACCTGAAAGGACATTGTGATGAGGCTGGTGCTGGTCTCTTCTCACAGGTAGCTGGAGACAGAACAAGGGGGAATGGCCTCAGGCTGAGACTGGGTAGGTTTAGATTAGATATTAGGAAAAAGTTTTTCACAGAGAGAGTGGTCAGGCACTGGCATGAGCTGCCCAGGGAGGTGGTTGAGTCACCAACTCTGGATGTGTTTAAGGGTCATTTGGATATAGTGCTTAGGGATATGGTTTAGGGGTGAACATTGTAGAGTAGGGTTATAGGTTGGACTTGGTGATCCTGAGAGTCTTTTCCAACCTGGATGTTTCTGTGATTCTGTGTGTGCAATCTCTGGAAAGTCTAGTTTGATTCAGGCCTCATCCTTGTGATACACACGAAAGTCCTAGGTTTGCAACAGCTCTTTCTCCATCTCAGTCACTGCAATCAGTGGTGGAATTAAGAGGGTTACTCAAGACAGAGTGATGAAGGCTGGTATCTCTCAGTTTTCCCTGGAGGCAGTTCACATTTCCCTGTGAAGTTTACATTCGTAACTCCTTTTAGGCCTTCATGATGTACTACTTCAGCTAGCTGAAAGGCCTTGCTTTCAACCAAACCTCTCGATATCCCCCAGCCCTTTACACATCTGAGAGCTGCATTACCACCTTCAATTCATCAAAGAGGAGCCTTTTCAGGTTGACACTGTTTCATGATCCTTTCTTGTTTCTTCATCTCCTTAACCAAATTACCTCCTCTTATTTCTAGAGAGTTCTGGGAAGCTGCCATGAACTCTGAAACACAACCTATTTAATGTCCTAACTGGCTGTTAGTTGGGAACTATTCTTCAAACCTGTCTGCTTTTCCAAACTTCAATTTTCATAGGTTTGTAGGTATGAATGTACTTTGTCTCCCATGGAAGGGAGATCAGCAAGGCCTGGATACACTGGAAGAGCGAGGCAATAATGCCATGAAGTTCAGGAAGGACAAGTGCAAGGTCTTGCACCTGGGAAAACATAATCCAGGAATGCAGCACAGATTGGAATCTACCTGGTTGGAGAGTTGTTCTGTGGGAAGGGACCTGGGTATCCTGGGTTGCATCAGTGAAAGCATCGACCAGCAGAGATAAAGCCATTATCCCTCTCTGTTCAGCACTTGCCAGGCCACACCTGGAACAGCGGGCTCAGCTTTGTACCTACTATACAAAAAAGATGCAGACAGGCTGGAGAGGCTCCAGAAAAGAGCCACAAAGGTGATCAGAAACCTGGGAAGACTACATCATAAGGAAAGGCTGAGAAAATTGCATTTGTTCAGCCTTGAGAAAAGAAGACCTAGAGAAGACTTTACTACCACATTGAGGTATTTAAAGAGTGGCTACAAAGAAGATGGAGCCTTCCTTTTTACAAGGAGTCACCTGGAAAAGAGGTAAAGGTTACTCCTGGAGAGATTCTGCTTGGACATGAGGAATTTCTTTCTGGTTAGAACAATCAGCCATTGAACAGCCTGGCCTGGGAAGTGGTGGAGTTCCCAGCACTTGACACTTTTAAGGTTTAGCTGCATGGTGCTGGGCCATCTGTTCTAGATCATGCTTTTGACAAGAAAGGTTGGACCAGATGACTCAAGATGTCCCTTCCAACCTAGTATTCTGTGATTCATTAGTTCTCCCTCATTCAGTGCTTCTCAGAAACTGTCCTTCTAGTTATTTTTCAGACTGCAAGATGATGGGGCTTGCACAAAGCAACGCCTGACTGCTTGTTCTAATAATTGTTATTTTTGTCTACCTGGTTCTAGTTTTGGTGCCAAGCAGTTGTCTTCAGCTAGCAGTTCAGGTATGGCTTTTGCAATTTAGACCGAGGCGGATGTTTATGTTATGCCTGACCTGTAAGCAACTAAAGTCATATTTACTCAGAATTATCTCAGCAATCATCGGTCACTCTTTGCAAAGAGCAGGGCAAGAACCACTTCTCTATTCTCAAGTTCTCTCCCACTATGTTTCAGATTTCATTCACTGGAAACAGCTTTGCTAGAACCATGCAATCATTGATGTTGGAAAGGACCTTTGAGATCAACTTCTTTTATATTTGCACTTGTTTTCCCATGTAAAAGGAAAAAGAGAAGTCATTGAATCATAGAACACCTTTGGTTGGAAAAGAAGTCCAAGATCATTGAGTCCAACCATCAACTCAACACCACCATGGCCACTAAACCATGTCTTGAAGTGCCATGTCCAAACGTTTCTTGAACACCTCCAGGGATGGTGACTCCACCTCCCTGGGGAGCCTCTTCCAATGCCTGACCACTTTTTCCTGAAATTTTTCCTAATATCCAACCTAAACCTCCTCTGGTGCAACCTGAATCCACCTCCCTTCATTCTATCACCTGATATTAGGGAGAAGAGACAGACCCCCAATTCACTCCAGCCTCCATTTAGTGAATTGTAGAAAGCAAGGTTTCCCCACAGCCTCCTTTTCTCCAGACTAAACAACCCCAGTTCCCTCGCTCCTCACCAGACCCATTCTCCAGGCCCTTCACCAGCTTTGTTGCTCTTCTCTGAACATGCTCCAGATGTCCTTCACGTAGTGAGGGTTGCAAAACTGAACCTAGTATTTGAGATGCAGCCTGACTAGCAAGGAGTACAGGGTGCTCCTGCTGACCACACTATTCTTGATATAAGTCAGGATGCTGCAGGCCTTGTTGGCCACTTGGGCACACTGCTAGTTCACAATCAGCCTGCTCTCAACCAGCATCCTCAGTTCCTTTTCTGCCAGGCAGCTTTTCAGTCACTCTGACCCAAGCCTGTAATGTTGCATGGGGTTGTTGTAACCCAAGTGCAGGACCCAGCACTTGGCCTTGTTAAACTTCATACGACTGACCTCAGCCCATCAATCCAGCATGTCCAGATCCTTCTGCAGAGCCTTTCTACCTTCAAGCAGATTGGTGCTCCCACCCAGTTTAGTGTCATCTTCAAACTTACTGAGGGTGCACTCAGATCACTGATAAAGATGTTAAACCACACTTGTCCCAAAACTGAACCCTGCAGAACACTGCTGGTGACTGGCTGCTGAGTGGACTTCGCTCCATTCACCACTCTTAGAGCCTGGCCAGCCAGCCAGCCAGTTCTTTACCCAGTAAAACTGAAGCTGGAGCTTCCACTCTCCTGCTGAGTCCTCAAATCCACTGAGATAACATCTGCTTCCTTGTGAAGGCAGCAGCCTTTCTTCCATCTGTACAAATGATTGAGTTCATGTATTCTACACCCCATCGCTTTTGTGTAGCTACGTTCAAGTCCCTGAACATTTCTGACTTTACATGTAAACACTGCTGCAACTCCACAGGTGCAGCATGGAGATAAGTTAACATTGATATTTTGTCTCGACTAATTTTGACTTTTATGATCCACACTGGTCTTAGAGCTTTATGCCCAATTGTCACAGGTACAAGCCAGAACACAAAAGGTTTCACCTCAACATGAGGAGACACATCTTTAAGGTGAGGGTGACAGAAACCAGGAGCTGGCTGCCCTGAGAGGTTGTGGAGTCTTCTCTGGAGACATCCGAAACCTGCCTGGATGAGTTCCTGTGTGGTCTGCTCTAGGTGATCCTGCTCTGGCAGGGGATTTGGACTAGGAGACCTCGAGAGGGGGGGGGTCACTTCCAACCCCTATCATTCTGCGATTCTTTGATTAGGAGTAGTGGGAAGTGTACTGTAAGAGCACTAGGCAGAAGGAGGTGAAAATGTGAATGCTTTGGAGACTCCACCTAGTCGTGAGCTTTAACTACTAGTGTCCAGTTGTGCAAACAGACTTGCACAAGGAGCTCTCACGTGGAAATGGCAGGCACTCGTAGTCTTTGAGCTTCTCGAGAAAGCAGCTAGAGACTGCAGAACTGCGAGTGGGTGTAGCTCCTAATCCCTTTGTGTTTGGAGTTCTGCTGCCAGCTCTGACACTGATTCAATCATCAGCGGGCATCTTACCCAATCTCTCTGGGGCTGGCTTTTTTCAGCCTTAATAAATTGAAGATAATAATTAGATAAGACACGAGTTTGTAATATTAACATTTGTACATATCACAAACGTAATAAGAGGATATAAAAGCACTATATCTTGCTGACTGTCATGTTGGGTTGGAAAGATCTTTCTAAGGGTGTTACCTCCGACAGCTGAAGTGAGAAAATTAATGTTCGTGGCACAGGTAGGTATTGGTACCTGAGCAGTAGGTATTGCTGCATGGCTCAGTTTTCCTTAATGTTTGTAAGACAAATTGAGTAATTAATTTAATATGCCGATTTCATAGTTCTTATTTCTACGTACAACATTCTTCCTGACCATTTGAAACAGGCAGGTAAATTCTCCTTTAAACTGTGAAGAGAAGGTGGTGTAATCACCTTGGAGGACAGCCGAGAGACCGCTTACCCTGCCCCATCGTTATGGATTTTAAAAGGTTTGGGTTTCACCTCTGCTCTCTGGCCGTCTCACCTCCCGGCTGCAGGCAGGGGCTGCAGCCCAGCCCTGTCGCCCTCTCCCGCCCAGCGCTGCCGTTCTCCGCGGCGGGCGGAGGCGGGGGGAGAACGAGGGCCGGGCAGGGGCTCGAGGAGGCGCTGAGGAGCCGCCGCAGCCGCTCGCCCCCTGCGTCCAGGGGAGCCAGGAGGCGGCCGCACCGGCAGAGGAGCTCCGCTACGCCGGTAAGGAGAAGGAGCCCTCCAGCAGGGAGCCTTTTCTCGCCTGCTTTGACTTCCTCTGAGGGCTGCTGTGGCGTGCGCGACTGCTCTGCGGCACAGCTAACGGGGGAAAGCGGCTGAGGCAGGGTGCGCGGGAAGGGGGCAGCCAAACGTGGCTGGGCGATGCTGGCAGCAGCAGGAACCGAGGAAGAAGGGGCGGCCTGAGGCAGGACCAGACCGAATCCTGTCGGAGATGACGCTCTCTCCCCTGTCCCCGGTGTGCCTGACTCCCGCTCGCAGAGCCGCTCTGCTCCGCGTTTCTAGTGAGCTCGGCAGTACGGAAGCGGGGCCAGGCAAGGCAGAGGAGAAGAGCCGCGTGCGGGCGGCCTGAGCTGGACCGCATCACTCAGAAAGCAGCCACCTCCCCGGGAACCCCCGGCTGCAGCCGCTGGGTGCGAGAGGCGGCGGAGGGGGAAGGCACATTCGAGTTGCCGCTCCTCCCTCCCTCCCCCGGCCGGATATATAGTATCAGACCCAGAGGGAAAGGAGAGCGTTCTGGTTTTTATTTGCATTTTCTTTCTTTCTTTTTCTTTTTTCGCCGCCTCCTTTTCCTTGCCGGGAGTTGCTTGTGCGCTCGGGAAGGTGGGGGCAGCGTTTTGGAGACAGGAATTGGTTGGAAAAGCGGTGATTGAAGGTAATAAATCCGCTGGGGGACACTTCGGGGGGAAGGGGGACGAATAAATGAAAAAAAATAACGGAGGTGGGGCAGAGGAGGCGACGCTGTGGAGGATGATGCCCAGGATGTGAGGAAGGCGGCAGGGGGGCAGCCGGCCGGGGGCAGCGGGGCTGGGCCGGCTGCGGCTGCCGCGGTTGTGGGAGGCTCGTTTGGGGCCAGGCCGGATCGCGACGGGCAGGTATGGCGAGCCCGAGGGAAAGCCCTGACTCGTGGCTGTGGGGAGCGGTGCGTGGCAGGCGCAGAGCTTGGGGGCATGCGAGCGGGGCTGGGCCGGACCCCTTGGCACTGGGCGGTGCCCCAGGGGCAGCGGTGGCCACAGCCCCAGCCTCTCCGTGGCAGAGATGAAACCGGAGCACAGCCCTGCGAATGCGTAGAGGATGTGGTGAGCGGCTCCTGCTTGGTTTCACGGCAGGGTTTGCTCTGGGTGGGGACAGTCTTCGGTGCGGTGTTATAAAACAATATAACTAGGAAGATCTGGCGTAATTGCAGGAGCGGTTTGTCTTTATGTGTTCCCTACTGTTAGGCCCGTCCGTTTTTGGTTGTTTTTTTTTTTTTCATGAAGAAGCGTGGTATTAGACAAAAATACAGTTAATTGTATGAGGGGGCTCCTTATTCTGAGCCTTGGTGTTGTTTTCTGTCTCTTGATTGGGAAATTGCTGGACGCTTCTGCTGCCCACCCACATGACACCACAGAAATTCAACTCCAATTTTATTGGAGAATCCCATGAGGATATCTTTGGTTTTCTAGAAAGTAGAGACCGTGCCCTTGTCTTGTCTTTTAGAGCCCTTCACCGTAACGTTGTTACTCAGAACAATTTGCTTTTACGTGTTTGTCTCTGAGCCTTTTAAGGGCATAACCAGACAGGCGAATAAATAACGGCAGCCCACTAACTTGCAATAGAAAGCAGTATAACTAAGTTAGAGTTGCTTCTCCTAGAAATATTGCACTAGAAATTCAATCAGAAGACTGGCTCTGCATTGTCATTTAGATTTTCTTTTTGCTATCTGTGAAGGTAGGCTAGAAAAATGTGTTCCAAAATCCATATTTGCTCTAATCGTGGTTCACTTGAATTTGCATTAAAATAAATGTAAAACTGAACTGTTTGGCAATCCCCAAGATGTACTACGATGCATGGCTTTTCAGAAGCTTTCAATACCAAAGCTTACATTACTTTGGTGCGTTACTTTTAGAGTGTAACTTTCTGCTTGTGCTGGTGTTCTCAGAACCTTGATGTCCACACGGTAAGAAGCTGGTGGCAGTTCAGAGATCTGCTTCTGGAGTTTTTCTTTTGCATCTGCTATATCAAAAGCATAATTTTCTGCTTACCTGTAATGTTCTTGAGTAGGGTAGTGCAAGTTCTATTCATTACTTTGTAACATGCTTTTCTTCAAAGTAACTACAGAGTTTAAAAAATTACACTGACAGTTGCTTTAGCAAAGTTGTATAATCCCTTTTTGTGATGGTTTGGAGTTACCTGTCTCCCCACTCTATGAAAATCACCCAGACTAGACTAAGCCTGCTGGAAGTTAAGGAATGAAGCTGTATTTACAGCTTAATACAGTATACAAGCATATATATACACAATATACATGAATATTTACAGAAATATACAAGTTAAAGGTAATATAGAAACACAATACCCCTTCCAGAAATCAGAGTTCCGAGGAGGGGCTCCCAACCACCCTTCCACCTTCTTTTCACCCCTCTACCTTATCCCAGGGTCTGCCTTACATGCAAGGTGAATTTGGAGGATCGGCAAGGGTGGTTAGAAGCGGAATGATTACTTGGGTTACACAGCAGAAGGCCAGAAGAGACAGCGACTCCCAGAGAGAGAGTGTCTCTGTCTTATCTATGTCCTTGTTTTTATACATCTCAGTAAACCTGTAAGTGAAGTAGACATGGCCATGGTTTTTCTTTTCACAACCTATAATCTATTTTTTAAAAATTAATATATTCCAGTTAGCCTCAAACCAGCATGCTGTTACAATCTTTTTAATCTCCAGATCTGTTGTGTTTTCTCCCTTTGATAAACTATGGTTGTGCAGAAACAATTTTTTTTCCTCTTGTTTTGGAGTGTTAGTCAAAGTTGAAGTCATCATAAGCATCCATACCTGGGTGATGAGAATAGAGGAGAGATGCACTCAGAGGTATCTGAATTAAACATAGCAATACCAGACTGAGGACAGACTTTTTACTATATTTGGAGGATGTTCAAAGATGCCTCTGACACTGTAACAAAACTGCAAATTCTTGCCAGTTCAACTTTCAATTCTAATCCTTATTAAAGCTTGTTTAAGTTAGTGAGGGAGAAAGGTGCTTTTAAAATACTTTGATGACAGTGTGAGAAAAGCCTTAATAAATAGAAGCTGTAGCATGTCAGCTGGGGAAAGGAAAAGAAGAATCTAGAGACAGACTGCCAGAGAAGCAGAGAATGACCTGTTAACCGAGTTTGCAGCTCTACTGTGGAGGCAGCTTTGAGTGATAAACTCCTTGTGCTCTCTCTAGGCAGTTGAGATCTGACTGGTCGCAAACTGGATGCTTACAGTTTAGTTTCTACGGTTGTCTTTTGGCCTTACCCAGATCTATGTTTTACTGTGCTGAAAGCTGAGAAGCAGTTTTATCATGTTACAAATCAGGTCAGTGGCAGAATTGTCCCTAAACCTTAATTCAGAGCTCTCTGTTCTGAACGGAGGAGGTGGTTATTTACCATATCAGGGTAAGGCCCCACTTCCTTCAAGAAATACACTTCCTTAATTTTTTGGCCTTAAAGTTTCCTCCTATGCTTCGTTCATCAGGCCCTTGATTATGTCCACCTTTATAACAAACTCCGTTTTTGTTGCTGTTTCTGCAATGTTGCATAAGTTTGTGCCAGCCAAACTGACAATTGCTTCTTTTTGTTTTATCTTCCTCAAAACAACCACACCCCCTGATTTGAAGGAAAGAAAGTTTCCCTGATCTTATCTACAGAATGTGGATTTATTTTACCATAGATGGTTAAGAAGGGCCTTTTCTTACTCAGGGGATGCTGAATGTGAATGCGCTGTACTGTCACACCCTCTCTGGAATCTTCCTTCAGAAACTGTCTTGATACTGTGAGTGAAACTATGGAAATGTAGCTTTGTTGCAACCTTGTAAACAATGCTCTAGATGAACAGTAAGGAAGACGTTCTTCCAAAGCTACATACACTATTTAAAGAAATGGAAAGCAGCAGTAAGTGTTACACTGACATTGGGTCAAATAGACCTGTTTCTGAGATACAGTGTGGAAAAGGGCCCAGCCCTTTTCAGAAGTGTTAATTCCACAGCACCCCTTAGTAAATCCTATAAGAGGGATTCTTAATTTATTCACTGAGTATGTTGGTATTAACAGAGTACAACAGTCATCTAAGAGGTTCATTGAGATGGATGTGGAGTTAAGAAGGGTCTACACAGATGGGTTTGATAGCAGCTGGAGGTGGTGCCGTTTGACTGACTTTTTTCTTTTTTTTTTTTTTTTTTGATGGTGCATGAAATTGGCTGAGTCATCTTTATAGGTGTGCTGTGATACCTTAGAAGAACTGCAGCTGACCTCAACTAGTGGTGGGCTGCAGCTGATGCAGCATGCAGAAAACGATGGCCTGAAGCTGGCACTGTTTTCTCTAGGCGTGGCTTTTTACCCCCTAAGCACAATAAGATGGAGAAGGTTGTGGCTGCAGCAGTCAACACTGTTTTGTCCAAAGACACAACACTCATCTGGAAGTATACTTTTCTGTTATTCTTTCTGATGTCAATGAAAGCAGTCTCTTTGCCTGCTGTCTTTGAGCTGTAATATGAATAATCATGCCCCTCTGAGCTTTGCTTCCCATGTGACTAATGATATAAGTTTATTCACCATTTGTGAAAATCGGTTTGATTATGCAGAGTTTAAGCACCTGAGATGCTCCTTCTTTATCACCAAGGCCTTGAGAAACCAGAGTTAGGTTTCTGCAGAGGTGTGTACTGAGAGTCAGGTGTTTATGTCTGGATACAGCACTGGAGCATTTAATGATGCTCACTTTTAGATGGCTTTCTCTGGTGTGGTCAGAAGTTAACACGTTCTGAAGCAAATATGATCATGTTCTATGGTGAATAACCATAGTGCTAGACTGCTGAAACCAGGAGCATGGCCTGCTCTGTTTCTGGTTAGGACCAGCAAACAATGAGGTGATTTTGTGGCCCCTATCAGACGACCACGCAGCTGCTCAGCCTGCATCAACAGCTTGCATTTGGCTGCAAGGAAGAAGCAATTTGGAGTGGGATAAAGAATGTGAGTGGGAATGCTTTGCCAGTCTCATCCTGGCCTTGTGGCAACCACAAAGGTTTTCTTGAGTAAGGTGAAGCAAGAAGAGGAAGTGAACTGCTTATTTCTGCCAGAATCCTGCAGAGTCACTATGTCAGCAGAGCCAGGGACTGATGCAGATCTCTTCAAAACCATCTGCTTTTACCACCTGCCTTTGCTTATTCACAAACAGTCTTATTGAGCATCAGTATTCAAAAACTTTCTCTTTAAGTATAAAAACAAGTTTCTTCTGAAACTCTTCTATTGCGTGCCCATAGCTCAAACAGGAGACTATAGAAGTGCTCTATTGTGAGGGGGAGTGAGAGAAAAGGACTCACCTGCCCAACATAAACCACTTTGTGATGTTGTACACACTGACAATGCTGTCAGTGAAACTTATTTTGATTATTAGCTGGTCTGAAATGGATGGCACAACTCTTACTTAAACCTAAGCTTAAGGACAGTTTTGAGGGCAAGATTTTGTTGCAGAAGGAGTCCTTAGCAAAACTTGTGTTGTGTGCACTGACATCAGCTTATCCGTTGCTTCTCACCTTCAGTTAAGGGCAGCATCACAGTCCTGGACTGCTTCTAGGTTTCCTGTGGCTGTTGAAGTGAATGTAATTGCTGTAAAGCACCCAAATTCTTTGTTTGACAACAGAATGTTTGAAGAGATTGAGACTCCTGGTCCTCAAACCATTAATAAGACACCTAAAATCTCATGTAGTTGCATTTCTAAACTGAATGCAACAGAATCATACTCTTAATTCTTGCTTCATACAATTTCAACATCATTGCTTTACTTCTGATTCTGTAGACTGTAAAGAAACAGTTTGCAAAGCTGGAGCTCTGATAGCCATGTAGTCTATCAATGCATGTGATATCACTTTGTTCCAGTGATTGCAGTGCCAGCTTCTCAAAGCTTTTCCTGTGCCCTATGATCCTTTCTTCAGTAACATACATTATTGCTTTGATGTGGTTCTGCTTGTACTTCCCTATGGAGCCCTTCCCTTGCCATCTGTGGGAAGAAATGAAATCCCAGATCACTGAATGACACTGTCTTCTACCAGTGACCTCCTTCAAGCTGTCATTGCTGCTATCTTTATCAGATTGTCTAGAACAAACTGACTAAGCTAATATACTCCTAGTATAGATCAAAATGTCAGTGATCCTCTTTGCAGGGTTTCGTTTTGTTGGTTGGTTTTTTTTTTTGTTGTTGGTGTGTTTTTTGTTGAATTTGGCTTTTGGTTTTGGTTTCTTTTGTTGGGGTTTTGGTTTTTTGTTTTTTTTTCCTGCCTTTCTTGTATCTGAAATAAACTTGATGACACTCTGTCAGAGAAGAGAGGGCAGGGAGCCTAGAGATACCAGAGTGTTTATGCCACTGTTATGTGTATCAAAACAACCACCAAATCTTTCATCTAGGTGCAGTCAAACCTGTCAACTCGGTGGAAAACCTTTGGGGTTTTGCATTTAATCAGTTAACTTTGCCATAACACACTCTGTCAAGAGAATGTCTAGTTATTCATTATTCTTCTGCTCAAGTTCAGTGACTGCTGTCTTTTCCAATGTATTCTCAAAACAGCCTGTGGGTTTCTACTGTACTTGAACTCAAGGTTTCAGAGAATCCTGAACAATGGATGAATTTGATGGTAATTGATGGATGCTGATGCATTTTTCAGTTAATATTTCTTTCATCACCCCTGTTTCCTAATCTCCTTGCTTTTTGCCAGACACTGTTTTGTTATTTTGCCTAGTTCTGCCTTCACTAAGCAGATAAAGGAGGTAATGAATATCTGTGTACTTAAAGACCGATTTCACCTATCACCTCACCTGCATTTGGCCTATCACTGACCCTTCATTGCTGTACAGTCTCAGGCAAACTGCTGTGTATTAATCCCCATAGCTCAGAAGAGAATTTCACCCCTCTCCACTATGTTCTGAAGCTCTCTTGTATTTATGCTAAAATTAGTGCTTCACAGGCACTTGGCTCGAATCCTGTGTGCTGCTGTTTGCTACATGGTCCAAGTCAGTTGATATGCAGGGAAGGGATGTTCAGTTCCTGGTACTGGAATGCTCCATGTTGGGGCATCAAGTGTTTTTTGGTCTAGCTTGTTTTTGTGGAAGATTTCTGTTTGACCATGTGCAACTGAGATGCAGACAGTTGTTTATCTGCAGAGGCTAAGGCTGAATTCTCTACTGGGGAAAACCTTTTGCTTTAGCTAGCTCGAGGCGTTTCAAGAACCCCTTAGGCATTGCTCACTGCTGACTGCTGCGCCCTCCAAGAGTTTCCAGCAAGCAAGTCGGGGATCATGTGAAACTGTGTGCTTCCAAGATGTGAACCAAACTGATCTGATAGCAGGTCATGCATACAGATGCATGCATTAGCAGCCAATACTCTGCCACTTGGAGGGGAAGGGGTTTTACTACTCGGGTTACTATTGGAAACTTTTTGCCTCTTAATGTTACGTTTACTGGAGCTTTGATTTTCAAGAAAGAAATGGTTTCATTTTGATAGCCACCTTTCTGCTGGTGAATCATACACTGACTGAAGGTTCATGAACATTGAATGCATTCTTGTCATCTTTCTGAAAGGCTGAATTTCCCCAAGACCAGGCTGGTGACATAGGCAGGAGGACAGGTTGTTTCATGACTGTGTTTTGCCCTTGAAGTTAAGTATGATTTTAAACTGGCAGTCTCAAAGGTTATGGAATGTCTAACTATCAGTATTTCACCTTAAACATTGGATAGTCTTGTTAAAAAAATAATATGCAATGCCAGAGTTTCCATCCTTGCCCATAGATTGCATTCTTGAAGATGGGCAAGTTCTTGCCTTCTTAAACAAAATAATCAGGATTTGTCAAACCCCAAGTACCCTACTTGTCACTAACATTTAATTTCCATGGCAACCTCTGTAACTCTTGTTCAGGAAGATAAAGTAAGGTGATCCAGACCCCTTCATAGGAACCCCTCTCTCATCTAAGGATCGTGTGTTCAATGCCTTAAAAGTAAAGCTATCTTTCATTAAATGACAGGGTGCCAGCAAAGAGAGTAATTCTGTTGTTTTCCACATATGCCTACACCTAATGTGACTGGTGTGACTGTGAGCCTGAAAGTGGTATACAAATAAAAAGTTGAATTATAGAAGTATATCTTCTGCAAGTATAAAAGCACACACACAAAAAAAAAAGTACAAATACCTAGATGCATATCAGCACATGTGTTTCTTATCTGCTATGTAAGGGTGCCTGTTTGAGGCTAATTGGACTATTTTAATAGAGAAAATTACACTGGCGACTGTGAAAGGAAAACATGGTCATGTCTATTTTACTCATAGGCTTGCTGAGATTGTTTTGGGAAAAGAAACCAAAACCTAGATAAGGCATTTGCAGTCTGTCTCTCTCTGGGGGCACAGCGTCGTGGGCGGTCTGGCTTCTGGCTCCTCTTCACTGATTAATCTTCACTAACCACTTTTCTTCTAACCCCCCCCGGCCAGTCCTCCTAATTCACCTTGCACGTAAGGCAAACCTTGGGGTAAGGTACAGGAGTGGGGTGAAGGTGGAAGTGTGGTTGGGAACCCCTCCTGGGGTCTCTGATTTCTGGGAGGGGTGTTGTGTTTCTGTATTACCTTTTAACTTGTATATTTCTGTAAATATTCCTGTCTATAGTGTATATATCTGCTTGTACATTGTGCTGAGCTGTAAATAGAGCTTCATCTTTTAACTTCCAGATGGCTGAGTTCTAGTCTGGGTCATTTTACAAAGTGTGGGGGGAGGGGAACTCCCAAACCATCACAGTAAGAGTAAGCTAAATTTATTATGCTTGCTAGTTGCAAGTAATCAAGACAACAGGATTTTTTTTCATCTGATGTGTGCAAGCCCTTGTATGTATTTTTACTCCAAATCATTCTTTTCAGTGTGTTCTCTGTGTTTGCAGTTGAGTAGCATTGGCAATGCTTGATGCTTTGCTCCATGTAGCTTTGCATAAACTCCCAGACTGCTGGCTCATTTATAAAATAAGATTAGCACCTCCTCACACTAATTTTTTTTTTCTTTTCTTTTTTCCCTCCTCTTTTTGTCTTTGAAATTTTTATCTGCTATGTGCAACCTTGTGTTCTGTCTGTGAAGAATATAGTGCCCAAAATGTCCTGATTTGGGATACTTGTAATCTGAACTGCTCATGACTGCTAGCTTGTAGCTGCCAGCAGCACTTTCCTTTGACTCTGGAATCTTTGCTAGGGTGTCCCATAAGTAGTTGGGTTTCTTATTCTGTACAGCATTGTGCAAAAATCTTACCAGACCAGAACTTTCCATTTGCACCAACAAAGGTATTTCATCTATTTGACAGTTGTTTTGAAGGTTCAGAAAGATTAAGGCCAGGGAAATCAATTAAGTATGACTATATTTCTGTGACGAAAAGGTCATACTTCATTGCCTTATTTTTTGAAAATACCATCTTTTCCATACTTTATGGAAATTTACCTTCTTGTAGTTAAAAAGCAAGTTCTGAAAGAATCTGGCTGAAAACTTAAGGTAAAATATATCAGCTTTGTTTTATTTGTCCTGCTCATAAATTGTAAATGTACAACTGCAGAAGCCACCTTTTTTTTGTTCTTGTGTGTTTCTTCCTTGATTAAATAAACTGTTTAATGTATTGCAAATAAGTATCTGGTGTGGAGTTAACAAGGGAGCATCTGTTCTGATGTCTTGGGATGAACACAAAAACCGTATTAATATGTCTCACCCAGAACTACATGATATGGGGGAAAAAAATGTGCTGGGCAACAGATGAAGTGGTTCCTGTCATGTCGAGAATGACTTCTGCCAGAACATGTTGGTTTTGTTGGTATAGTGAGTCTCTTGGCATCTGCACTTTGTATTTACTCATACTCTCATTGAAGGTATGCATTTCATAAAATAACAGAATCCACTGGGTTGGAAGGGTCCTCCAAAGGTCATCTAGTCCAACTCCCCTGCAGTAAGCAGGGAGATCAGCTAGGTCAGGTTGCTCAGAGCCCCATCAAACCTGACTTTAAACATCTCCAGGGATGGGGCCTCCACCACCTTCTGGGACAATCTATTCCAGTGTTCCACCACCCTCACAATAAAGAAGTTCTTCCTAATGTTGTATCTAAATTTACCCTTCTCTATTTTAGAACTATTGGCCTCTTGTCCTATCACTGTAGGCCTTTGGAAGCAGTCCCTCCCCAGATTTCTTGTAGGCCCCTTTCAGGTACGAGAAGGCTACTCTTAGGTCTCCCTGGAGTCTTGTCTTCTCCAGGCTGAAGAACCCAAACTCCTCAACCTGTCCTTATAGAGGAGGTGTTTCAGTCCCTTGATCATTTCTGTGGCCTCTGGACCATCTCCATCAGGTTCATGTCCTTCATGTGTTGAGGGCTCCAAAACTGGAAACAACGCTGCGGGTGAGGTCTCTCTAGATTAGAGCACAGTGGTAGAATCACCTCTCTTGATCTGCTGACCATGTTGCTTTTGAAGTGGCCCAGGATGTGATTTGCCTTCTGGGCTGCCGAGTGTGCATTGTGTTGGCTGGTGTCTAGTTTTTCATCCACCAGTACCGTCTATCATGTCCTCCCCCAGCCTGTATTAATAACAAGGATTATGCTGACCCAAGTGCAGGACCTTGCACTGGCCTTGCTGAACCTCATGAAGTTCACCTAGGCCCACTTCTTCAGTTTGTCCATCCTATGAATGCCATCCTGGCCCTCTGGTGTGTCAGCCACACCAGTCAGATCAGTGTCATTTGAAGACTTATCATAGAATCATAGAATGGTAAGGCTGAAAGGGACCTCAAGGATCATCTAGTTCCAACCCCCTGCCATAGGCAGGGACACCTCCCACTAGTACAGCTCACTCAAGGCCTCATCCAATCTGGCCTTGAACACCTCTAGGGAGGGAGCATCCACGACCTACCTGGGCAACCTGTGCTTCACCACCCTCACTGTAAAGAAGTTCCTCCTAACATCCAGTTTGAATCTCCCCTCTGCCAGTTCAAACCCATTGCCCCTTGTCCTGGCATTGCAAGACCTTGTAAATAGTCCCTCTCCAGCCTTCCTGTAGGTCCCCCTCAGATACCAAAAGGCTACTATAAGGTCTCCTCAAAACCTTCTCTTCTCCAGACTGAAGAGCCCCAACTCTTGTAGCCTGTCCTCATAG
>VWZE01023397.1:75794-215973 GCA_013396675.1 Eubucco bourcierii
CCAGCAGTGCTCCACCCATCAAGTCCATGTTTTTCCAGTTTGGTGACCAGGATGTCATGTGGGACAGAGTTAAATGCCTTACTCAGGTCCAGATAGATGACGCCAGCTGCCCTTCACTTATCAGCTGTTGCTGTGAGTGCATCATAAAAAACCACCAAATGTGTCAGGCAAAATTTGCCCTTGGTGAAACCATTGCTGGTTATCACCATCACCTCTGCTTTGTTTTCCATTTGCCTTAGCAGAGCTTTCATGAGGATCTGCTCCATGATCTTGCCAGGAAAGATGATCTGCTCCATGATCTTACTGAGGGTGCACTTGATCCTGGATTGGCTTCTGGAATGGGCTGCCCAGGGAGGTGGTGGAGTCACCGTCCCTGGAGGTGTTCAAGGCACGTTTGGACGTGGCACTTGGTACCGTGGTCTAGTCTTGAGGTCTGTGGTAACAGGTTGGGCTTGATGATCTTGAGGTCTCTTCCAACCCTGGTGATACTGTGATCCTACTATCTATATTGCTGATGGAGATAGTAAAATGCACTGACCTCAGAATGGACCTCGGAGGGGCACCACTTGTGACCCATCTCTATCTGGACATTGAACCATTGACTGCTACCCTCTGTATGTGACTATCCAACCAATTCCTTATCCCCTGACTAGTTCATGTGATGCTGAGGCTTTAGTACAATTAGTACTTTGAAGCAGAGAGCATAGCAAAGGACATGGGTGCTAATCCGTGGTATGGTGTGGAAATCAGTCAGAGATTGAGGTCTGCTGGTGCGCTAAATGATGTGCAACGAGGAGCAAGATGGTGTTTTCCACTTGCATTTCACTGTCAACAATTCAGATGAGGTGAGCACAGTACAGATGCACTACAATAATACATAAAGTAAGGAGTAGTGTTTGAAAGCCACACGTGGTGGAAATGGCTTGGCTTGCGTGGGGTTTGTCTGAAGGGCCCTGGAAGAAGTGTCATAAGAGAGCATTTGGGCCCTCATGTTTCTTGACTTAGAAGCAAGTAGTGACAAGTTTGCAGCAGATTGTAGGTCCCTGATAAATTCAGATAAAAGGATATCACAGAATCATCTGAGATCCTCCGAGATCATCAAGTCCAGCTATTTTGCCCGCTACACCATGTCCCTAAGCACCAGCTCTGTATGGCTTTTAAACACATCCAGGGGTGGCAACCCAACTACCTCCCTGGGCAGCCTGCTCCAGTGCCTCACAACCCTTTCCGTGGAAAAAAAAATCCCTAATTTCCATCCTGAGCCTCCCCTGATGCAGCTTGAGGCACTTCCCTCTTGTTCTGTCATTAATTACTTGTGAGAAGAGACCATTTCCTACCTTGCTACAACCTCCTTTCAGGTTGCTGTAAAGGGCAATAAGGTCTCCCATCAGTCTCCTTTATTGTAGACTAAGCAGCCCCAGTTCCCTCAGCCACTCCTTACAGGATCTGTTCTCCAGACCCCTCACCAGCTTAGTCTCTGTCCCCACTCCAGTGCCTTGATGTCCTTCTGCAGTGCCCAGAACTGAGCACAGTGCACTAGGTGTGGCCTCACAAAAGCTGAGTACAGAGGTGGACAATCACCTCCCTGCTCCTCCTGACCACACTGTTTCCAACACAGGTCAGGATGCTGTTGGCCCTCTTGGCTACCTGAGCATACTGCTGGCTCATATTCATCCTCCTGTCCCCATCCCACCCAGTCTTTTTCCAGCACACAGCCATCCAACCATTCTTCCCCAGGCTTGCAGTGTTGCGGCTGAGGTGCAGGACCCTGGTGATATGTACTGGTCTCTCAGGGAGCGTTCGGGAAGGTAATATGGCAGGTTTGTCAAGACAGCAGTGAGAGCCATAATGTCACTGAGGAGCACTTAATGGGTCTTTCTCCTTCCCCTGAAGGAACCGCTTCCTAGCAGAATCCAAATAGTAATTTTAGTTCTGTTAAGTGAGTAAAAGGTCATGTATCATTACATCACCTGTTTTTCTTCATTCCTTCGGAGGTACTGTTGTGAGAAGGGTAAAAGCGTTTCTCTTTGTACTATGGATGTTTCTTACATTTCTGTTCTACTATCTTAGTGTTTAGAAGCCTTGTGCTCTGCAGATTTGAATTCTTCTCTTTCCACTATCTGCTTGTGAGAAGTACCTTTTGCTAGGCACATGCTCAGTAAGATCGGGGGTAGGGCACTTTCATATTTCAAAAGTGTGAAGTGAGGATAAATGCTGTGTTCTTAGAACCTAAACAGTGTGGAACTGAGCGTGTGTGGGCAAGAGGAGACCTTCTTGCAACGTGACCCTCCAAGAAAGAAGCACAATAAATTCCTACTCCAAATATGTTTTTTTTTTTTACAAAAGCACAGATTGCCTAGGAAAACAAAATTAAGCAGTGCTGCACAGGAAAGAAAGCATATTTTACTCTTCAGATGTACTTAGAAAAGCCATTTACACTCAGAGCCATTGGTTTGGATGAGATTGGTGCTAAGGTGCTGAAAGGTGGATGATAACATTGCAATTGTGGTTTCTGTAAAAAGAGATAGCAGAGAAGTCATTGAAGACTAGGGAAAGGCTATCATTATGCCCATCTTCAAGAGGAGCAAGTTCAGGGAACTTTGGTCAGCCACCTTTACCACAGTCCCTGGAGGTAGTATGTATCATCATCTCAGGAACTTTTTTTTTCAGGCTGAGATGATAATCAGCAGTTGACCCAGATGTAGTAAAGGGCATGTTGTATTTGACCAACCTGAGTTGCTTTTGCAATTAAATGTCTAACTATGTAGATGCGGGGACACCAAAGGATATAGCATTTCTTGACTTTGACTTCAGTGGTGGTTTTGTTGTCATCTCTCACTGATGAAGCTGTGGAAATACAGATTGTTAGAATGATTGAAAACTGCATGGATATCTAGGCAGAAAGGCTGGTCTTCAATGGCTCATTGTCTCATTAGAGACAAAGGAGTGACATGTGAGAAAGTTGGTCAGTAGATGGTTACCTAGATGGTGGGACAGAATGCACCCTGAGAGAAGTTGCAGATCACATTGAAGTGACAGGAGAGTTTAATAAACCAAATGGTAGAAATGGAACCTCAGCTGGATCTTGAGAAATGTGAACATGGGACCAACGCAAACCTCATCAAGTTCGGTGAGAATAATGGTAAAGTTCTGTGTATGTCCCTAGACGTGCTAGGAGCTGTAGAAATGTATAGAAATCTGTTGTTGAAATTAATTTGTCAAGAGAGAGATGAGAAAATCAGCTATGAGGATCATAATAGATCTGTTTTCACAGAACAATCCTGATGATTGTTTTCAGTTGAGGTCATTCCTCCTTTTAAATTCGACTGCAATTGTGAACACTGCAAGATTTAATTGAAGGGGCCAACCATAGAAAGGGGAAAAAACAGTCAACTAAAAGGCAGGATAAAATTTGGAGTATGATTTTATCAGTAATCCAAAGTAGGAGTGGAGACAGACAGAATGGGGTCAAGCTTTGCACAAGAAAGAGAGAAACACCCAAGTTCCGGTTCCCCCAAAGTCACAACCAAAGCCCCATTGTTGGAAGCCTGTGGGTGGGAATGTTGCAGAGTGTGCTTCAGACACCAGCCCTCTCCTGGGACTGGCCAGAAAAAGGTGTTGTAGTCATATGCTGGTCATTCTTTGTGGGTTTGCTGACTCCCAGACAAACACCAACGCTAGCTGTATTAGGGCTAGGACCATGTGGCTTCAGGGCTGATTTCAGTCTCAAACCAGTTTTATTTCTTTCACTTAATGTCCAAGGCAAGAAATCCTGCAGACCTGAGATTGATGGGAGTCAAACCAGTTTGGAGGTATCAGATCTCACTTCAGTTACTCATGATTACATAGATAACAGGGGGAAAAAAACAATCTAAAACTTTTTGTGTTCTGAATCCAGGAGGAGTCCATTTGGAAAAACCTGAATTTAAACTCTTGACTTCAGCTGATGTAAGCTGATTCATGGAACAGCCCTCAAGTAACTAAAACAAACAAAACCTTGTTTGAGATGTGGCCATGGCCTTTTGTTTCTTCGTTCAATGCATTTCTGCAGAGTACTTCTCCAACCTATGCCTGTGTGATTAAAATAGGTACTGCCATTGATTTACTGCCCCCTGTGCTGCTGGAGTGCTGTGCCACAAAAATAACACCATGTGGAAAAAATGCTCTTGAGCAGAGTTCCTTCCTGTGGTTGGTAGTGCTCTGGCAACGCTTCCCTCCAAACCATGACTGTAATTACAACAGCTGCCATTGATCTTGGACGTAGTGAATGATACCTGTATTTAGCAACGAACACCCAGAGTGGCAAGTGACAGACTTGCTTTTCCTGTTCAGCTCTCACTCCCCACCCTCCACCTCCCACCCCCCTCATTGTTATTTCAACCAAATAATGGTATTTTTAGGAGATTTCCTTTATTGGTTTTTCAGGAAGTTGTTGCTAGATGTGAACACAGTTTTGTTTTGTTGCTTTCACTCTTGGGATTTAATACTTTTGTTGCAGCTTAGTTTAAGCATCGGCATTCGTGGTGGCATTTTCACTGGAAAGATTTTTGGCAGGGAAGTCTCTGCTTCTGCTAGATACATTTTCACAGGAGGATAACTAGGACCTGGTCTGGGTCTCTGAGGAGACAAATACGGGAAAATTGAACTTACTTGCATGCTATACATCAGGAAAATCTATTTCAAAGAGAACATGTTTCTGACAAACGTTTCTTGTGTAAATTTAAATCTTAGTATTCATGCAGTAGGAGGATGTGTTCATATTTGCTTTCAGTTCACAGAATGTTAGGGGCTGGAAGGGACCTCAAAATGTTATCCAGTCCAACGCCTCTGCCAGAGCAGGATCACCTAGCCCAGATCATGCAGGAACACATTCAGGTGGGTCTTGAATATCTCCAAAGAGGGAGGCTCCACAACCCCACTGGGCAGCCTGTTCCNCCCAGTCCAACCGCCCTGGAGAGCACTGTCACACAGGAATGCATCCAGGTGGGTTGTGAATATCTCTTGAGAGAGACTCTACAGACTCCCTGGAGTAGAAGCACTCCCCCTTCAGAAGTAGAAGCAGCAACCAGGGAGTAAGTGTATGTACAAGAACTGTCTAAATAGAGAGTGTGGGAAGCTAATCAGCACTAAGAGATTAGATTTATTCTAGTGATCTCCACTGGGGGCTTCCAGGTGTTCTTATGCAGGCCTGAACAGTGATAACATTGCTGAGAAATGTCTGATTCCTTGTGAACTTCATTCAGTACTGCAGTGGAAATGCAACAGTGCAGTAAAGCAGCTCTCTGAGAAGACTGCATTACTCAGCTCTATTTCAAATAAACCCTGCCACGGGGGCATGCTGGTTCCCGTGTGTGCTAACTCATTGTAGTGCCATGATGATGCATCGCTTGGAACCCCAGAGCCAGTGCTTGCCCAAAAACAGTTTTGCAGCTTTCCCTCATGGTTGGAGCCAAAGCTTTCTGCCAGCTGGGGAGTTTCCATACTACAAGGGGCAAAATGCAGATCTGCAGTTGTTCTGTATTGACCTACATGTCGGCAGCCCTTAGTGGGGACTAGTAAATTCAGCCAGCAAAATTCATACTCTCTGCAGCGTGCTTCAGTTCTTGGAGCCTGTAATAGCTTGGGGCTGTATCAGGTCCAGCACTACATCCAGGCAAGTGTCTTTAGGCAAAGTTAAAGCAGGGAGCAGCTCAATGACTTCAACAGGCGTCAGTCTGCATTTGGCTGGGTTTGCTAATTCATTTGTGCTACCTCTTCTCCTGTTTGGGTGACTGCACTGTTGTGCCTAATGTGCCTTTTACCTATGGTCCTGGATATGTTGCCTGATAGTGAACTACATTTCCCTGGAGCCAGTGAATCCGAATCATATTGTTAGACTGCACGTGTAAACCTCGCAGCCCATTGTAATTAGAGTGTAGAAACCTAATTCTGATTAAACTCTGCATGTTATGCAAGAGCATTTATGAAATGAACTTAGAAAATACAGAGTGACAAAGTCTCAGGTGCGAATGCAACAGCCTCTAATCACAATTTGACCTAGAAGATGAAGGATTGCTGTTATGAAACCAAAAGCAGAAACCTGTTTGGACTCCTTGGATGTGATCTGCTGTTTCTTCCATCTCTGGGTGGCCTAGTTGATTAATGCCAGCTGGTTTGGCAGTCATGGGTGATGGACACAGAGCCTTGATGTACATTGGGACTCTACCTGGATTTCTTGCTCCCATTTATTTTGTTTGTTTGTTTGTTTGTTTTTAGTATGTGGCTGTTGGTTTGGGCTGCTTTGAATTCCATTTTGTGCTTAGGCTTTGGACTGGGTTTTACTTGAAAGACTGAAAGCCCTTGAGCTGGGACATGGATAGTTTATTGAAGGACCTTTGTCTAGATACTACAGGTAAGAGGAAGTGTTCCTGGACCCTCTATACCAAAGTGACATGGTTAATAGGATCCCACTCCTGCTCTGTTTTCAATGAGTTACTGAGAAACAGGCTCATCCAAACTGCAGGTTGGAACCTAGCTGCTCCGTTACCAAAATTGTTCCTGTAGAAGACCTCAATAATATATCTCTCTTAATCTGCCTGGTGTCCTAAACCACAAAGAAAAAAAGACTTGCTATGCCATAAAAACATAGAGTAGAAATAAAATTACTGTGTCTCTGAAGACAAGGAGAAGCAGTGTAGAACATGGTCACTGTTTCACTGTCTGAGAATATCACATTACACAAAAATATTTTTTTTTTTGAACTTTGAAATGTTTAAAATTAAGCTGGTTGCTATGTGATTAGTGGAGGCACTGAGCGGTCATCTGAGAGTCGCTGGAAGCACAGCAATGTCTCTGAATCTTGTAGTTAAGCTAGTTAGCACAGGAGTCAGCATGGACTTACTAATAAGGATTTGCTCTGCTCCATGTTTGAAGCACTGTCCATGATGGAAAATTTCTTCAAGAGCAACCTGGGTTTACAAAGCATAACACAGCATCATAGGCAATGATTTTTATGAGGGAAAAAAAGCACTAAAAGTGAGTCCCAAAGGCAGTAAACCGCCTACCACAGGTCTGTCTCATGCTTTGCATGTTAAGACTTGGCCCATGGGTCTCTCTTTCCTGAAATTCTGTATCTGTGAATGGCTTCTCTCTAGCTCCAGACTAAAATTGGTACTGAGACTTGGTAGAGTTGGAGAGGCATCATTTCACGGGACTGTGCTGCAAACCAGATTTTACTTCCCAGAAAGCCTGCCTGTGTGATACTGTGCATTAAATGGTCACCTCCTTCATGATCTGAAAACTTGATGGATGCATCAGAGCACCCCGGTGGATCACATCTTTTCCCCATGCTATCACAGAGCTGGTCTTTCACATTGGTGTTGGAATAACCTAGAATCAAAATTGGAAAAGACTTACAAGATCATCAAGTGCAACCATCAACCCAGCACGACCATGGCCATTAAACCATGCCTCAGAATGCCACGTGGACATGTTTTTTCAACACAGGGATGATGATGACTCCACTTCCCCTGGGCATCCTATTCCACTTCTTGACAACCCTTTTGGTGAAGACATTTTCCCATATGTCCAACTTAAACCTCTCCTGGTGCAACTTGAGACCATTTCCTCTCATCTAATCACCAGTTACTTGGGAGAAGAGGCCAACAACCTCCTCATTACAACCCCCTTTCAGGTAGTTGCAAAGGGCAAGACAGTCTCCCCTTCTCCTTCTCCAGACTAAAGAACCTCAGTTCTCTCAGCCATGGGAACCTGGATCATGTTATGCAATATTTCGTTAGTATTTTTAGGAGTCATAGATTAGATCTGCAGTGGAAGTACAACAGAGTGTATGATCTGCATTGGTTTATGGTAACAGAAAATTTTTGGGTGCACTTTTGTTCTCTGCAGGTGGGGAGAACTTGATGACCAGGTTACAGAAATCATCTTTGTGCAATTGTGCAGGATGACTTAGGGAAGCAAATAAACTACACGTTTGTTCAGATTTCCTGTTAGAGAATACAATATTTCTAACTTCAGTATCATGGCTATAGCAATGTCCTTCTAAGGACCTAGCTCTTACTACAAAAGGGAGGAGGGCTCTGTCTGTAAGATCTGCTCTGCTCACCACACTTCTTGGTTATGAATTGTGGCCGTGTTGAGTGGGTTGTTTTCGTAACTGCTAAGCAATGGCAAAAACCTAAATCAGAAAGCATCATTAGAACAGCAGTCTGCATTTCTGTGGTCTCCTGGCATGAAATGGAGTCAACCTGTACACCGCAGCTGACTCCAGAAACACAGCTGGGCAAAGTTTGAAGGCAAAACTTTGATTTTCTTTGTTAAACTGCCTTTATTAAAACTCCTAATCGCAAAGGCAGTCAGTGTGTTTTTATGAGCCAGGATAATTCAGACCTCAGTAAAGGGAGTGTACTGTCCTGCCTGGTAGTTAAACAGGTAGATTCAGTGCCTCGCAACTGCCTTACACTTCTGCCAAATGCCAACAGGTAATAAATAGTTCCTGTATGCTGCGGATAGGAAGATTGATGCTGGCTATGGCTTTATTAAGTAACTCAAGAATAGTTTTCATTTAGGTATTAAACTGTGTCAAATATACTATTTTAGGGTTTCTTTTTAAGTTGTTGAAAATGCATGATCTTCCAGCTTAAAGAAATGTATCAAGTGCTGTGTAAATGCAACTGGGCAGTATACTGTCACTTTTCTATCTTGTTCACTGTAAATTTTTATTGGTTTAGTGAAAGTGTGAACCAAGCAGATGAGTTGGAAGCACATAACCTTGGAACACTTCCTCCATGCCTGACTCACAGACATTCTGATTTAGCTTCAGGGGTGATTCTCCTTGAATTCCGTAATCCTCCAGCAGCATGGGTTTTGCCAGAAAATGTGGCTTATTTTATCTTCTGAGTTATTCTTGGTGCAGAATACAGTACAACTGACTCAAAAAGACTGTGACAAGGGACAGCTGCACTCTGTATAGTTTTCACTTCAACCTTACTGGTTTGTTTGGCTAAGTACCTTGTTTCCTTTGAGCACAGTGGACTTTGCCTTGGTGGTGCTAGCTGATGCTTATAGCTTATAGCTAAGACTGGATTTCTGATGGGATACAGTCACGTGCTCTTGTGCACCCTGGACTTTGACTCCTTATATGTGAGAAGCAGAAAGGGATGAGGAGAGCTGATTGCTGCCAAATGGTTCACACATGAGCAAAAGCCTTTATTTATCATTCTCCTTACGACCCTTTTTTCCCCTCCATTTTTGTTAGGTTACCAATGGCGGAAAGGGAATTTTTTTCACAAGTTTTATCCAGTATGTAAACATTAAGTTTGAGAAATGCAAGTCTAAACACTTTTTAGCAGATTTGATGTCTAGCTTCACGTGTCTTGTAGGGTGAGATTGTAGCCCTTTTTTTTTGTTTGTTTGTTTTGTTTTGAGAAGAGAAGAGAATGTTTATTGTCTCTTTCCCAAGAACCTCCTCATCTCCTGTGTAGTGTTTTAATTTACAAAACAATTTATTTGCATTTTCTTTAATCTTAAAAAAAAAACTTAGAGTGTAATGGGGTTTAGATGCAAATTTCTACCAAGGGTGGTGGTATAACTATATATATATATATAGTTATATATATAGTTATTTATATATATATATATGTATAGTTATATATATATATAATTGTATATATAAAATTATTTTCCACAACCTGAGTGAAATGAGATTTTTTTTTGAAGCACTTTGATTTTGCTCTTTGCTTACTCATACAGCAAACTTTTCAGACTTGCATGAATCAGTAGGAAAAGAAAACTGAAGGGGGGAATGCACAGCAGCCACCATTTAGTGTCAGCGTTGTTTTTTTCATGCAGACTTGTGGTCTATATCTGATTTTAAAGTGCAAAGATGCTGAAGTTCATTTGAAGTGCAGATTATCGTAGGAGCTAAGGACAGTGTTGTATTTCATTTATTATTTTATGTTGAAGCATAGAATCATAGAATGGTAAGGTTGGAAGGGACCTCAAGGATCATCTAGTTCCACCCCCCTGCCATAGGCAGGGACACCTCCCACTAGTACAGCTCACTCAAGGCCTCATCCAATCTGGCCTTGAACACCTCTAGGGAGGGAGCATCCACGACCTACCTGGGCAACCTGTTCCAGTGCCTCACCACCCTCACTGTAAAGAACCTCCTAACATCCAGTCTAAATCTCCCCTCTGCCAGTTTAAACCCATTGCCCCTTGTCCTGTCGTTGCAGGACCTTGTAAATAATCCTTCCCCAGCCTTCCTGTAGGCCCCCTTCAGATACTGGAAGGCTACTATCAGGTCCCCTCAAAGCCTTCTCTTCTCCAGGCTGAAGAGCCCCAACTCTCTCAGCCTGTCCTCATAGCAGAGCTGCTCCAGCCCTCTGATCATCTTTGTGGCCCTCCTCTGGACCCGCTCCAACACTTCCATGTCCTTCCTGTGCTGAGGGTTCCAGAACTGCACACAGTACTCCAGGTGGGGTCTGACAAGAGCAGAGTAAAGGGGCAGAATCACCTCCCTTGCCCTGCTGACCATGCTGCTCTTGATGCAACCTAGGACTCGGTTGGCTGTCTGGGCTGCATGTGCACACTGCTGTCCTGAACAGGAACACATCCCATGGATTCTGTGATTCTGTCCTGACTTATTCCTCGCTATGTTGTGGCACATGTTACATCCTCAAAATTCTCTTACTAGCTCATTCATTCTAGAAAAACTAGCAATAATTTTTCAGATACGAGACCAATGAAATTAAAGCCATGAAATTAAATATTTAAGGGTTTTATCCTTATGGGAACTGGTTTTTTTTTTTTTTTCTTATTTTTTTCCCCTTTTGCTTATGTGAGCTTTTATTAGTGCTAAGCTTAGACATTCAGGATATACTTGGAAAGATCCACGTTATGCTTCACGGCCTCCACCAACCTTCCTGAGATAAGCTGGTGCTCACATCTTTGTTTCTGTGTTCTTCCAGTGAAATCAGAGTTAACCTGATGATGAGGTTTTCCTGGTTTGGTTTGATTTTACTCCAAAGGATAGTGTGCTCTTAAGTAGGGTAGTGTATAGCATGCTTGAATTACATACATGGCTTGTTGTTTGTTTGTTTGTTCATTTTTTTGTTGTTGTTGTTTGCTTACTTTTTTTAACCTGGCAGTTGAGAAGTTTTGAAAGATTTTGCCAAAAAAAAGTCAATTTAGAGGAGATACATACACAGCACAATTTCTTGTTCTTTAATTGTGGTCAGCAGTGTGTGTAATTAAATCACAAAACAAACCCTGTGTTTCACTTTAGGAAGAGTGATACATGCTGTACCCTAAAATCCAGAAAACAGTTCCATTAACTGCAAAATTACATCTCTCGGGTGACTCTCTGGTGAACCATTGACTCTGCTACCTTAAATCATGACTCCACTAATTGCCACTCGACTGTCCTTGCTCATTTGCAGTTAGGCTTAGTTTTGGATGTGGTTTGCTTTGGGGGTTTTGTTTGTTTGTGGGGGTTTTTTTGTGTGTTGTTGGGTTTTGGGTTTGGTTTTTTCCCCCTTTTTTCTTCTTCCTTGCCAAGCAGTGCATTAAAGCAAACCCACTTTTATTTTACTCTTATGGCATGCAGAACATGCTTCATTGTGATCTGGGTCAAACAGATGGTTGACCACAGAGAGGAATTCTGCAGTATGGTCCTTGAGTTAGTAAACTTTGGGTGCCACAGACAAGATTGCGGAATGGGTGTTGAAAGCAGTCAGCTTTCACTGGGCAGCACTGTCCAAGGCAAAAGTCAAGGGACTGTGAGAAGATGCCTTCCAGTTGATCAGAGCTACCAGAGCTCAAGCTCCTCTTCCCCTAGATCACTGCAGTATTTGCAGCTATTTCTGGATACAGCTGTGAAAAGAGAACTGGAAGGGTTGAAATCATCAGTTTTGCTCCTGTCGGCAGCATCTTCTCTTGCTGAATGCTGAAGACAGAGGCTCAAGAGAAAGCAGTTGGCAGGAGTGGAGCACACTTGGAACTGCCTGTGCCAAGAAGTGATTCTTTTGAGGTCTGGATAGAGAGGCAACTTCTCAAGGGCAGTTCTGCTGACATGACAAATACCAAACTGCTATTCAAAGCTGAACAGCTGATAGAAATTGGAGAATGCAGTGCTTTGCAAAATCTATGTACTTAGCTCTCAAAGCTGGTTTTGAGAAGATAAGAAAACAGAGAAAGACTGAAGATACCACTTCCATTAAGCTGTATGTCATTTAGAGTTAAAACTTCACTAGGTTACACAAGGCCTCCACAGGACTGGTAAATGTGCATTTGGAAATTTGAAAGGGCAGTGCCCTCACCGTAATTCCTAACTGAGTTTCGAGTGAAGCACTGCTGTATTATTTCTGTGATTAATGCTAAAACCTAATAACATTGTGGAACATGGTTGTATCTCTAGCAGGCTTCCTTTCAGGCAACTAAACATTTTTTACAGTTACTTAAAAAAAAAAAAGCATAGGTCAGGCTCTGATTAGAGGTAGAAAAGTGATTGTAAGTAGAACTGTGCAGAGGGACCAATTCCTTAAAGAGATCAGTTTTCAGTTTGGGTTGAAGAAGGTATTGTAAGTTAGTTTCTAGTGCCATCTTTCCAATTTCTAACTAAACAATTCTTGACTTTATAAGCATTAAATGATTCCTTGCCATACATTTCCTTTGACTGAGACCTGCACCTTATAAGTGCCAGGGAGAATGCAAACAACTACTTTAAAGTCACTGTTATTCAAGATGTCGCCTTTGAAACTGTTTGGACATTTGGTGACACATCTGCATTTCTGTGTTTTACAGCCCAAGCCAATGCATTACAGATACGGCACAAGGAGATCTAGCTGGAAAAATCCCAATAAAACAAGGTTTGCAAATTCTCTGCTCTGACCCAGTGCTACCTGCCTCCCAAGTATCCACAGCTCCTGATTGTTGGTGCTCTGTAGGCAGTGCCCCAGGACACTGGACTACTTGCCACAGAGAGGGCAAAACCCTGCTAGCAGTAGCTTGAGAAGGGCTGTGACCTTGACCCTCAAGTCTGCAAACATCTTCCCAGCCTGGAGTGATGGAGTGGAAAGCTTTGAGTGTCCTTGTTGAGCATCCTTGACCTGTTTAGTAAGACATTTCTGGGTTTTTTTCTTGCAAGGGACAGACCAAATTAAAACCTGAAATTTCTGCTGTTTGGTGTAATAATTTAAAAAAAAAAAAAGTTTAAAATTAGTTATTGGCATCTATGAAAAAAAAACAACATAATTTTGGAAGAGTTGTAGAGGTTGTTTTGTTCCTGGCACCACATGTTGGTCTTTCTGGGAGGGCATGTCAGCTGAGAGTCCCTAAGTGTTCTCTACGTCTTGCTGTGAATATACAAAAGATTTTAAAACACAAATATTGATAAAAATAGTAATTACAGATAATTAGAAAAGCGAACTCTTGGACTAGGAGTTACTAACTACTCATGACTAGGAATTACTACTGACTATCCATCTACCAGGAACACAGTCATGCTGCAAAATAGCACTGAACAGAGCATGATCATGCAGTGTATAAATGTGCCTGCCAGGTATGCTAAACACCACCTTCCTGATTTGTCACATCTAAAAGAAGGTAGAAGGTGAGGGATTTGATAGACCTACCAGGCTACTAACTCTTGTTTCCAACTCAGAGGGGTTTTAATTCAGTTGAACAGTTGCTGGAATTGGTGTTTATTTGAATTAGGAAGGGAAACACCCCTTAAGTGCACTGCAAGCATGATAGCATATGCAGGCTGACGTTACTTTCATCTGCTCTTTAGCAGTGACTGTGCAATTTGGGCCATGCTGCTTTGTCTCTTTTGTTTGTAAATCTTGATAAAACTTTAGTTGTTTTCTTATCCTCCCACATCTTAACTCTCTAGCAGGTCTAGAGGATGGAAATGCTCTTGCTACAAAAGTAATAGGTTAAACTAGGGGGAGTGTATACAAATTCTCTGATTTGGGTATGCTCCATATTTGTTATGTTTTGTGTTTCCTCAAGTCTTTTTTTGGTGCTGGTAACCATAAGATGGTCAACAAGAATGCTCTATTTTACTGGCTTTTAAAGAATTTTCACCGTAGAAAGGAGGAGGAATGTCTTTCCTTTTTTTTTTTTTTTTTCCCCCCCAAACATTATGCAATAAGAATTGTCTCAGCTTCTGCCAAACCTGGCATTTTACCTTCCTTGTGAAAAGCAGTGACTTTTAATATTTATGCAGTATCCCAGCATGACAGAGTCAACAGAATTAAACTGCCTATTACAACATGAGAACTTTATCTTCTGTCTCAGTTGTGTTAGTACTTTAAGGTTGTTATGACCTCTGTCTTGGAGAGCCCAAAACAGTCACTATGTTTAATGATGGCTCTTTGTTGTGATGGAGTTTTTGTTCATCTTGGAATCTATTTCTGTTTCTTATTTCTCTCTTATCTACCAAAATAGGAAAAATACAATGTTTTGATTTGTGTTTATTAATAAAAGCTGGCACAAAAATGTCAAGGGGAGTTATGTTTAGGTAGGGTATGTGATAACATGAGAGCAATCTTGAATCATATGAAGCCCAAGGGCAAAGACATGGGCAGTTCAAATAAGTGCCAAGCCTTGTCATCTACTCAATTTACTGGCTGTTTTATATGTTTCATGTTGCCCCAAGCTAGAATGATGTGGAAAGGAGCAGAAGGTACTGGCCTCTATAAAATCTTCAGGTTGGAGTTTAGTGTTGCTCTCCCTGCTATCTAGTCTCAACACCAAGTAAATCCACTCATTTCTCAAGCAACAAACTGAGCAAATTGGCAAAACTTTGTTTGTGAAAGTATATACAACTCTGTATGTTCTTTCTACTTATGGATTGTGAGAGTCATTCACATACCTCCTTAGGAGTAATCTTTGGCCACAGTCTAGGGCATCTGGATCAGTGGTGGCAAACCAGGGAAGAGAAGTCATGACAGAGGAGTGTTTTTTGTTGGCTACTTTGGTGGTGTCAAGCTAAGAACACTTTTGTTGTGAGCTATGCAGAGAGTAATTTCCAGCAGAGAAGATGGAGCAGCTGCTACTTTTCTGGCTCATCCTTTAGAGTCACTGATTTTACAAGTCAAAGGCTACTACCTAGAGTCTTACTGTCATTAATGTGCGGGATGAGTAGATAACGAATCCAGTGGCTGGGAACTGTATGGAATTAACCATTGCAGTCACCTCTCACCTCTGCCCTCCAGAGGGAAGGGAAAATGAGTGATTTCCTTTTTAAAAACTTGACCGCTAAGCCAAGTTACTGTTGATGGTAGCTGGAGCACCTCTGTGAAAGGTGAAGCCTAAAAAGCTACCAGGCAGGGACAGCTGGAGGCATTTGTTGAATGCAGTCTTAAGGTGCTCCATGGCAGTGCAGTAGAAGAGTGGGAGGATTAATTGCAAGTCATTAATAGGTCATAAATCTATCTTAAAAAAATAACTCCTTATGTCATTTCTTAATTCTACCTGACCAGGTATAAGGATTAGGAACATCTAATGGTGCCTGAGAAGTGGAAGGTATCCTGCTGTAACTGCCTTTCTGTGTAATGCCATGTTTTTCCTAAACGAGCTTTCTCTTTGTTCCCCTCCCTGGAAGCCTGTGTGTTGTAGATTGTGAACTTATGACTCTTCTTGTTTTATTTTATTGAACAGACCAAACAGATGTTTAATTTTAATACGTGTCTCCCTGCTAGCAACAGATTACAAATGCAGGGTATTTACATGGACTTCTTTTTCCCAAGGTAGATATTATGAAAAACTTGTGTGATGCTGTGTCATACTGAGGGCATCAAATAGGTGCACACAAGTAATTGCAAAAGCTACCATACAGGAATTACTGTTCCTGCTATAAGGCATTAAGTAGAACTAATTGGAATCTATTTTTTTCCCCCAGATATCCATACTTTCACTGTCAAGACTTCCTTCCAGCTACTGCTTTAAAGCAGTTGGGCTCTTCTGGTCAAGAACCATCTCCTTGCTTTATGTTGGAGCATTTGTAAATTATGAATTTTAGGCTCCTGGCTGCAGTTCAGCAATGGGTTTGAATAGGGGTTTGTTTAATCAGCTTCCTGCGTTGTGAAGTTTGTGAAATGAGTTAACAGAATGAAAAACAGTTTCTCTGAAAAAAGGCGGGCTTTAATTTTCTGCCAACCGTAATGTCACTTCCTTTCAGTTTGGGTTTCTTTGGATTCTTTAGGGAGCCGCAACTTCTCACCTTGGAAGATGTAGTTTTAATCCTGTAAATGTATCTATTAAGAAACCAGGTCCTAAATCACCTGAATTCATAGTTATTTTCATTTGTTACCGAAGCCTGAATACACACAGAATGCTAAACTGTTAGAGGGGAAGCTCGTTAAAATCGCTGAAAAAAATATTAGCACCCTTTAGTTTTGTGTTTCCTCTGAAAAGAGTCTACAAGTTAAAGATCTTCTTTGGGGGGAAAAAAGGCATAGATATACACAATTGAGCACTTATAAGCCATATCTTTCTATTGTATGAACTCTACCTGACAACTATTTATCTTCTTATTTTCCCACCTGATCACTCTGCTAGTAAGACTGTAATTAAGAATGAAGGTTGGAGGGGGTATGAAGTGGCAGAGACTGTGCATCCTGTATCAGATATTTATAATATGTTCTTCCACCCTTTTTTCCTCCTCATGTCAGACCTCATCAATAACAAAGTGATGAGGATCTCGTCATCCTCCACCCTTCCCTATGCGTCACTGATTGTTATGCAGTCTTGACACTTTATCCCTTTATCAGCTGCTGTCGTCACACCCATTATATCAGCCTCAAAATGTTAATCTTCAGCTTGGATATTGTTGTACTGGTTGCTTGCATCTGTCAGGACAGTGCCTTCCTTTTGAGAAGTGGGTGGCATGGGGTCATGCTGTAGTCGAGAGGCACGCTAGTGTGAAGCCTCAGGGTAACTCTGGTAATAGCAACCATCAGTCCCACATGATGGCAGTGGTTTGGTATCCTGCTTTTCCATGAAGGGAGAAAGTGATCTAGATTCTAGATGTAGCTGTTGGGAAGAAACTACTCACCCCAGCAAGAGAGGCTGTCATAACTGTACTGTGTATTACAAACTCTGCATTACAAAGACAGTGATGTGTGGATTCAGCCACCCATCTTGGGATTGCTTGGAAGAAAATTGCCTTTCTGTCTATCCGCTTCTTGTGGGTGCGGCAGCACACACCCATGATAAGACACAGTTCCTAAGGTAATTTGGGGCACTTATGAAATAGTGGAGGATGTAACAAATACTCTAAAGATACGTGCAGACCAAACAAGTTTAATACACTGCATGTGAGCTACATAGCTGTATCTGTCTCACTAGTGCTTCTCAGGGCAGTGCCACAATCATTCTCTTGCTCCATGCTTCCACATGCCATGGGAAGGGTTTGACCTGATCTGATATTGTTCTCACTGTGTTTCAAGCATGATGGCATGGAGAAACAATCCAATTAGGGAACCTGCTTCCAGCTTTTCTTCTTCCTGTAGCCCCCTATGGTGTTACTCCTCTTGTATCCCATATCTGGGTTGGGGGGACCTGTGTGCCAAGTGAGGAAAACAGTGCTGGTAGACCTATATTCTGATGACCTATAGCCAGCTAGCTGCTTTGCTCATTTTTTAAGGCAGCAGATGCTCATTGCACGTCTGTTAAATGCTCTCCATCTTACTCCACCACTGGTACTTGAACTGGCAGATAACAAAAGCCTAGAGATAAATGAGGAGGCTGCATTTTTGCATGGACAAGGTGGGAGAAGCCGGAGCCCAAGCAGTTCTTTCCATGTTTGGTTTTTCATACCCGTCAGGGCAAGAGTAGGGAACACACTGCAGATGCCTATAGCACAGACTGGAAACATTTTCATCCCTTGTTCTGGGTCAGTATCCCCAGTTCTGCTCTTGAAAATCTCTGTGTGTGCCGTCAGGAGCTGGGCAGAAGGAAAAGGAGCTACTTCTGTAAGTCCTCACATTCTTTTTCATTCCAGTGCAAGCAAAAGTCATTTTTCTACACTTTTTTGAAACATGAAAGAAAATTACTGTTCTCCTGCACCCTTTTTCTTGAAAAACTTTGTTGTACCTTTTGCCCCTTCTCTTTTTTTGCTTGGGATTCCTCTTACTATATTTTCAGGAGGACATTGGCTCCTGAGAGCAATCAAGTTCCACATGAACCAATCTAGGAAGAAACCCCTAGTTCCATTTTGTGAACTATTGGTTTGCAGTGGTTAAAGTACTAAGGTTTCTTTAGCAGAAATGACATCATATCTATCTAGGTTTGACTCCCTACCTGAGATATCTGTTTTTGGGTAAACCAAGTTGGAGAGAGCCCTTGTTATGAGGGCTGAGCTATAGTGACAAGCTTTAACATCCCTGTCGCTATCCCCTTGAATGTAAATAGATATTATCTTAAGCTTCTAACTGCAATGCAACCTTCAGAATGAGAAAAGTTCCTCTAAATATATATTCCAGAAATGAGTCACAACTTCTACCTTTACATTTTGTTATAAAAAAAAAATAATGTTGATTTTCTTATCTGGAAGTACCATAAACATCCAAAAAGGTAATGGGTAGATTTCCCAGTATCCTTGAAATACTAGGAGCACTGAATACAACTGAATTGTTTTTAAATCCTTTCTAGTATTGATGCCATTTATTTGCATCTTTTATTCCAGCTGCATTTCTCCTAACTGAGCTGCATTTGTTTTCCTTGTGAGAATACTTTGTTCTGGTCTCACTGCCACTGCAAGCACTCATACCCACAGTGAAAGACTTCTTAGTGGGCAGAATTTACCCTGTGTAGTTGCACCTGTTCTCTGATCAGAATATTTACCAGATTCAAATAAAACTCTGAGAAAGCAAAAAAAAAAAAACAAAAAAAAAACCAAAACCCAAACAACTTTGTTGTTTAAACTTTACCTGGATTACCTACAGAAGTGACTCTGACAGTGCAAAGAAGAGGAAGCATCGCCACCACCTCTGGTTTGTTTGGCAAACCCCTGGCAGAATCTGGCAAGATGTAGTTTTCTGTGTGCTGCATTTTTTTTTAGCTGTCTTTATAAAACTTTTCTCTTTGGTGTTACTGGTGAGCAGAATGTGCTGACAGTTAGCAGGGGGGGCCAGGAAATAACACAGATGTGGAGTTCATTTTGATGGCTTCTTAGGGTAACATGGTGTCATCTGGCCAAAGGATGGTTTGACTGCAGTAGGGATTTAAAATTAAAGGTCTTGATGGATATGAAAATAAATTGTCCCCCTGTACCACTGACCCATTTCCCTGAATGTAAAACAATCAGAATAGATTTGCCCACAGCTTAAAGTCTGTTGTGGCCCTGGAAGTTGTACATATTCACGTTGGTGTTCTCTCTCTCTCTCTCAACCCACATCTGTTTTCTTCTCCTACTGTGATATTTTTCATGAGATCCAAAATAACGCTGCATATGTCCAAATCCTTTGCTCCTCTTAACTGCAAGAGGATCAGTTTGCTCCAAGTCTATTGCTTCTGTGACACTTGCTGGCTGAGGTGCTCTCCATCCCTTGTGCAAGATTGCTGTTAGATCCGGATTCAAAACCAGGATAGCTAGGAGGCTTTCAGCTGAGGGTATGTCTGTGCTGCACAGTAGCTTGCTGCGTGGAGGGTGGTTACTGGGCTGGTACCTCTGTGTCACAGCAGAATGCTGGGAACTTGGATACTCAAAAGTGTGTTCCAGGGTCTCACTGGCAGCACTGCATGTGGGTGACAGCAGCAATGCTGATTAACACAGGGAGCAGCACTCTCTAGTGCTAATTTTCTCTGTCCTCAGGTTTGGAAGCGGCTTGGTCATAGCTAGACCAGAGCATTGCTGCAGTTCTCAGTTGGAGGGCAGGAGTCTGCTTGTGGGCCCATCAGCACTCTGTAGTTGTCCTTCTTGCCTTGACTGGTGATTGAGGTGCTGCAGATGGAAGGGTCTGGCAGACACAGTCCTGCAGAAAGCCAGCCCTCTAAGTGGATGGTGTCTTCAGGGTCCTGGCAGTACTGAGATAGCCTGGAGGTATTTGTGTGATTTTTGTGAGAAGAAGGGCTTGCTTTTTGGGGCTGGTCTGTTGTTTTCTTACATGCTGTCTTAAGATTTTAATAAAATGCAAGAGATCTGGGTTTTGTGTGTAACATAAGAACGTTGTGTAAGAAGTGTTGTGAAAGATGATCGATACTGAATGATGTGTGGGGGTTGTACTTTATTGTTTTGAAGACAAACATGCCCCTGTTCTCTAGCTGCAATCTGCTAACTCACTTGAAGAAACAAAGTTAGCTCTCATCCCTCATCTCTGTTCCTTTCTTCATATACTTCAGGAATATTTTAGAATATTCCTTGTTCACTGCCAGGGAGCTTTATGCTTGCCTTCTTAGCTCTGCATTCACACAGGGCTCCTGGGTTCTTCCCCCTACATCTACTTCATACCCCACCACATTTTGAGCTGAGGCAGTTGAAATAGCTGGGAAAGGAGGAGTCCTGGAGAACAGGTCTTACGAAGAATGGCTGAGAGAACTGGGATTGTTCAGTCTGGAGAAAAGGAGGCTGAGGAAAGACCTCATTGCTCTCTACAACTCCCTGAAAAGAGGTTGAAGTGAGGTCAGTGTTGGTCTCTTTCCCATAGCAACAAGTGACAGGACAAGAGGAAGCAGCATCTAGTTGCACCAGAGAAGGTTTAGGTTGGATATTAGGAGAGCACTTCACAGAAAGGGTTCTTTTAAGAACAGGCTGGCCAGGATGCTGTTTAAAAGATGTAGAGATGTGTGGTGCTGAGGAATGTGGTTTAGCAGCAGGCTTGGTAGAGTTAGAGGCTGATTGGACTCAAACTTGAAGGTCTTTTCCAAGTGAAATGATTCTGTGAAGGTCATAGGTATGCTAATAGAGAGGAGTCAGGGTTGCCAGCAGCAAGAGAGCATTGAATGGTCTCACTTCTGTTTGTGTGACAGATTTTAAAGCTGACCAGTTATCAGGATGGTCGCTCACATGCAGGTACACGGGACTTGCTGTACCTCGTGCTGTGAGGGACTACAGCTACTTCACTGCAGAGACTCACAGCAATTCAACCACTTCTGGTGACATCAGATTTCTGAAGCATGCAGCTGGTGCTCAGCAAAATGAGTGCATCTGCTGCATGAGAAGATATAAAAAACGTGCACCAATAGAAGACCACTTCACAGCGGATCAAGGAGGGCCTTACTGAAGAGAAGCAGAAGTAATATCTTCAGTGCTGCATGGGCCGGACAAGAAAAACTTTTGGTCACCTCCCAGTTAGGTGACTGTTGCACCTTTTGTTTCCAGGCTATTGCAAAATACTGAAGAGGAGTTTGTGGTGGTGACACATGTCAGGTGGCTTGGAGATATGGTATGAATCCTTTCTTCTGTTGAAAGGAACAGTCTTTCATCACTGCATTGAAGCCAGGACTTTTGTTTCTTTGTGTATTTCACCATCTGTTAATCTCAGGAAGTGATTGAGAGAGAAAGCACTGCTAGTACATTCAGTCACAGTTGAGCATTATCCATGGGCAGCTGTAAGATAAGACCGATTTTCTCTGAAGAGCTTCCTGGTCATTGGCAGCCTTGGTGACAGGTGATGGATGATGATGTAGCTGTTGGGGCAGCCAGAGAAATGAGCGGGTTTGGAAAGCTGCCTTGCCCAAACAGATGTTCCTTGCACAGACAAATTTAGAAAACACCTTTGAGCAGATATATTGTGACCAGATCACTGCCTTTAGTGGCTTTAATATTCATGGCAGAGAAATCAGCAATTTTGAAATGGAAAACTTCTAAAAGCACCTTTCCTGCTGTTCTGATTTCATCAACAAGAAATGTAGTAAGCATGCGATACAAAATAAGGAAAAGTGGCAAACCTGTCATAGCATTTTATCCTATTTCTATTCCTTGCCAAGCACAACAAGAGTATTATTTTAATGAGGTAATGAGTATTTTATTTTGTGGTGATACTTGGAATAGAGAAATTCAAGTAAAGGTTGAGAATACATGCTCAGAGGGAATGATCATTATGAAGGAAGTAAATTTTTTCAGCTTTCCAGTGCTGGAAGTATTTCTTGACAAGAACCACATGCTGCCTATCTGTCAGCCCAAGGCAGCAAGGTATCACCTTTACCAGTGTACACTGCTACCAGCCAAACCTTTGCAGTGAGTTCTAACTGGCAGATCTGATCCCCTGTGTTCCACAGATGTCCGAGGATGAGTGTTACCTTTGCTGATGTATCAGCATGAATAGCCCTGTCTGGGTATTGCTGTCTGTAGGCTGCTATACACCTAGTCTGTGGAGGAGTTCCTTTGGTCTCTAAGGAACTGTCATAGAGTGTTCCCACTCCTGTTGTGTTTCTGTATGCATATCTGTATGGTAGATGTGAGGGTTGAGAATAGAAAGGCAAGGTCCTCATTATTTACATAAGGATTAAATATTTATATTATATCAGATTTTTTGAAGAGCTTCCTACTTAACTGTTCCCATAAAAAACCTTAAATGAATCCCACCATCTAGAAGGATGTTCCCCTAATATTGCCAGAAGAGTAAAAGCAGCATTTTTTGTATGGACTTGGTTACTGTGATGGTTTGGGAGTTACACGATGAAATCACCTAGAGTAGACTCAGCCGGCTCAAAGGTAAGGAATGAAGCTATATTTACAGCTTAGCACAATATACAAGCAGATATATACATTATATGCAGGAATATTTACAGAAGTACATGGAAATATACATGTTAAAGGTAATACAGAAACACAACACCCCTCCCAGAAAATCAGAGTCCCTAGGAGGGGCTCCCAACCACCCTTCCGCCTTCTTTCCACCCCTCTACCTTATCCCAGGATCTGCCTTACATACAAGGTCAGTTTGGAGGATTGGCAAGAGGGGTTAGAAGCAGAATGATTAGTTGGGTTACACAGCAGAAAGCCAGAAGACACATCAGCTCCCAGAGAGAGAGACTCCCTACGTTATCTGTGTTTGTGTCCATGCTTTTATACATCTCAGCAAGCCTGTGAGTGAAGCAGACATCACCTTGGGGTTGTTTGCTTTTCACAGCCTATAATCTCTTTCATGAAAATATTCCAATTAGCTTCAAACCAGCAGTTACTCAGAAAAGCCTGGTTTCTCCAGTCCTACCTTCAGCATATATGCAGTCTGAGGCATTTCACAGATTGTGGTTATCCAGCAAACTTATTTCTAAATATATGCATCTCTGAATTGCAACAGCCACAAGCCTAGGCTGGGGTTCATTGGAGTGATTGACTCAAGAGCATTCCCAGGCCTACCCGGAGCTCAGTTCTGGGTGGGAAACACCCCATGTGAGGGAGTCCTAAGCAGCTTCACTAGCAGTAAATGTCAGGCTTTTCAACCTTTTTGCATTTCCAGGTGAATGCTGTTGAACCACTCTTTATTTTCCCTCTATCCAATATCTCCTCACCTTGCAGACTGCTCTCCTTATCCTTCTGTGATCTCTTCCCTCTCCCCAGTCCTAATGCAATATCAGTGCTTAATGCTGCATGACGGAGTCCACTTCCCTTCCTGATGCTAGGCTAAACCATTTCATTCCTCACTGAAGGCAGAGGCAGTCTGAGAACAGGTTTGATGCTACAACCAATCTGAAGGAAATGTTGCTCTGATGCCACTGGGCCTTAATGTTTCATTGATGATTTGTGTAGTGTCTGCCGATTTTTCTCATGCCTCTGTTAAGTTTGCTGAAATCTGGTTGTACAGCAAGCACCTTGGAGTACCAACAACCTCCCTGAGCAGAAAGAGCTGCAAGTCCAGGGTTAATACAGATGATTGACTTTCATTGTGCATTATGCTGTGGTATGTTAGCCAGAAGGACGGGGGAGGAAGTCCTCTCCAGATTATTATTGTTCAGTGTCTGTTGCGGCTGAACAGCCATGTCTGTCCTCGCCTTTCTAAGCACAGCTTTGGGGAAGGAGTGGACAAGACAGTACCCACATTGGCCAGTTGTGATGGCAGTTTTGGCTGTTTTCAGATTTGAAAGAAGTAGGGTACACAAAGCTCAACCTCTACAGCTACAGGATTGTTGTACCTAATATTGGAAAGTTATGAGTCATTTTATCATCCTGTTCCCATTTTCCTTCCTCCAAAGAGATCTGAAATGATAAGAAGCTGCATGTCTAATGATGCCTTTTGAGTTTATTAACTTTGTAAGACAGGCCCTTTAAATGGTCTTTTTACAGTTGGAAAATCAGTTTTTTTTCTGCAGACTTCTCGGAGGTCAGTGACTTTACGTACCCTCCCTTAGCCCCTGGGCACCATTTAATCCCCAACAAGCTCTGGCTGCACTCATAGTCACCTTCTCTTTTCCTCTTCTTTAGCTCTGTAACCTTCTGCCCCTTCCGTTCACAGTTCCCCAGAGTGCGCAGCTGGTGTGTTAAACTGTCTGCCCTGTTAGCACTTCCTTGTCTTTTGCTTCTCACTCCAGATTTATTCCTCCTCCAGCTTAGTCTGGGATCCCTCCTTAAAACTGTATTTGTGGAACACCAGGCTCTTCTTTTGCCCAAAGTCTCCCAGTTTCGCACCAAGCTCCCCTAGTAGGTTGTTATCCTCAGGGTTTGTCCTCAGATTTTTTTTTTCATGTGGTATTGTTCTGTACTGCTGCACATTCTCAGATTTCTCTGCCTTCTCTCTGGGATGTAAACAGGTAACAATAAACCTCATCTTACTGTTACTGAAAATGGATGTTAAGATTTTTAATTATTTTTTTTTTTTAACAGAACAGGTCCCATCCCTGCAAGGGACTCCAAGCCCATTTGGTCTTTTGACCAACCATTGCCTCCTTCACTTATATCTGGAAATTGAAAGGATACAGTGAGCATTTGGAACATGTATGGGAAAAACTACTAAGTTCTTTCCTTTATTAATGACACCAATAATAACAAAACCTGCTGCCTAAATTTGGATGTGTTTGTGGACACTGAGGAGTCAGTGTGGAGCTGATTGTTACAGGCAGTTTTGAAAATGCATATCTTTTTATATCTCAACTATCCTCTGTGGACCTTGTTTATAGCAGTAGTTTGGGAAGAAAGTTGTAGGGGGGCACAATTAATTTGATTATCATATTGTATGACTTTTCTGCACTTCTTCCTTTGGGTTCCTTCTGATGCCTATGTAGGATGCAGCCTGATTGTTACTAATGGCCACCAGGATTTTACCCAGTATTATCTCAGCATCTTCAGCAGCTCCAGCAGCCATTTTTGTTTCCTCTGAGCAGAGAAGAAGGAGGATTTACTCATAGCTGAGCAATAACTAACTAGTTTTGTACATGGTATGAGCCAACCCCCTCCTAGAAGCAAGCCCTCCTCCCCACAGATGGGAGGAAAGGTCAGATACAAAAGCCCTTAGCTGAGATAAGGAGGTGAAGTGTGGTTGTGGCCAGGAGGAGGTTACCTTCTTCTCTCAGGCAAGCAACACCAGAACAAGAGGACACAGTCTCAAGCTGTGCCAGGGGAAGTTTAGGCTGGAGGTGAGGAGAAAGTTCTTTACTGAGAGAGTCATTGGCTACTGGAATGGGCTGCCCAGGGAGGTGGTGGAGTCACCGTCCCTGGAGGTGTTCAAGGTGGGTTTGGACATGGTCTAGTCTTGAGGTCTGTGGTAACGGATTGGACTTGATGATCTTTGAGGTCTCTTCCAACCTTGGTGATACTGTGATATGTGGGAAAGTCAGAAGGTGAAAATTTGAAGCTGTGGAGAGAATCGAAGTTACTTTAATGCAAATTTCACCCCAGTATATATGGTTGCATGTAAAGAAAAGATGCATTTAAAGTCATTTGATTATAGGGTACCAAAAGCTATTCAGTCAACCTGGAAACTCAGCTATCATGATTTATTATCTCTGCACTCTTCATTTCATGAAAATTTGAGTTCTGAGTTTCAATCATGCAAGGTTCTCAGTTTCAAAAGGTTTTTACATGTTGCATCATTTCTGGTTTGACTTTATGAGAAAAGGGAAGAAAAAAAAAGAATAGAAAGTGATACAGATCAGGCAGATGACCCAGGAAGCAGCATTTCATTGAAACTGCTCCTGGGAATGCTCTAGAGAAGGAACAGTTTCTCTGTCTGTATTTTAAACGTGAAATATTACAGAACTAAGGGAAAAAGCACTCATGGGAGAAGGAAAGAGGTCAGCAGAAAAGGAGAGGTAAGCCCAGAGCAGCAAAAGTGTGATGGCCAATAAAAAGATGGAGAATGAACAAGGCAACTGGCAAATATTCCGCAAAGCAAAGAGAAAATATCTTTTTGTTTAATTTTTACAGGTCAAGGAAATATTTTCCCTTTTAAAAAACATTTTCTCAGGACTACACAGAAAAACAACTTGCTTCTGGTGTTTTGACACTTCATCATATCTTCAGTGAAACCTCTTCTTTATATAGTGTCTGTCTGAAGTCTCATTATTTGTTGTCATCTCTCTGCTTTAGGTGAGATGAAATCTGATTTATTTCTTCTCTTAGCAGTTGTAGGTCAGTATTCCTGGCAGTTTTATCTTCATCTGAAAGACTTCCTTTCTCCAAATACCATTTATTCTTTTTCCCACTGCAGTAATTGATCTTTCACTTTTAATGTGTTGAGTTGTGGAGTAATAGTCCTTCATTCCCAATTCCCAGTGAGCAGCTCAAGCAGAACTGGGGAGACAAACCTCCTTGAATGTCCTTTGGCTGAAAGTGCCTTTCTTGGGTGTGCTCTGGGATGGTTATGCTTTCCAGATCTCTTGGTTTCTTTGTGTACTCTTTCCTCCTCACCTTTCGGCCCTTTTGAGTGGGGCCAGTGTCATTAACAGTACAGTAGTAGCTCTGGTTACTCTACCTATGAATCTGAGGCTCTGCAGAGTTGAGGGCCTTCTCTTATGTTCAGTCTGGAGAGAGAAGTATCCATTGAGGAGAGTCAGATACCTTTTCCGTCAGTTTTTGCTGTCTTTTTGCCTTTTCCTAATTTATTTTGGGGTCTCTCCCCATACTGACCTTGAGGGAGCAAGCAGAGTTACTGACACAGGCAACAAGGATCCTGACTTTGCTTGCAAAGGAGCTGCTGCTCATCCAGCTTCCCACAGAAACCTGCATGAAAATATGACTGGACAAAGAAGAGTACGTTTGGGGTTACCATTCTGATAAAACAGCACTTCAGAAAGATGTAACAATCTCCTTCCAGGGTGAAAGGAACAGAACAAGCCAGCTCTCGCAGGCTGTGGCTTCCAGAGAGCAAAGGCAAAGACTTTTTCTTTCTGAATCAATTTCCCTCCTTGGACGCTCCCTAATTTTAGTCATTCAGTAGCTATTTGGAGACTGCCAATGCTGCAAAGATAAAAATACTTCATTTGAGTTTTCATAACCCTATCATTAAGCAAGCAATGCTCACTTGATGAAAACAAATTGTTTTCTGGGGAGCAGGTTGAGGCAAGAGCCTGAGACATCTCGGGAAAGCCTCCCTGGCAAAAATAATTATTAGGTTCCATTGCAATCCATTGTCCAGACCCAGGATTTGTTGTACTAAGAAGCTAGGTTTGATTAGTGCACTAAGAAAAAAATGTGAAGAGAAGTTGCATAACTTCATAAACTCCTGGGGAGGGGCTAGTTAGAAGGACTTGTAGTGAAAGGACCGGGGGCAGTGATTTGAAACTGGAGCAGGGGAGGTTTAGATTGGGCATAAGGAGGCAGTTCTGCACAGTGAGAGTGATAAATGTGTAGTCTGTGAAGCTGTGAAATTTAGTGAGTTTGAAGGTATTTTTATTTCTTTCTTGAAAGAGTTCTTTATTAAGCTTGTTAAAACTAGGTGCTTTTATGTCCGTCTATAATGTCTAAGTTGGTTTTGCCTAAACTACAGGATAATTTGTATTGAGCTTTGATTATTTATTTTTCATCATTTTTGCCAGTGTTAATGAAAACTCTTTCTAAGGCCTGCCCTCAGGGATGTTTTCCAGAGGTCATCTTACCATTTATAGCAAACAAAAACTGAATGCCAGCACAGTAAACAAATTGATCTTCAACTCTTCTTCCCCCTTTTATGTGTTTGTCTACTTTCTGGTCTTTCTCACAAGAGAAAATGATGCAAACTGTGGTTATAATCAAAGTAATGACTTGCTCATAGGTTCATAGAATGGTTGGAAAGTGCCTTAGAGATCATCTAGTTCAAATTTTCTTAGCATGGGCAGGGACACCTTCCTCTAGACCAGGTCAGTCAAGGCCCTGTCCAGCATAATTCTAGACACATGAAATGATTCATCTTCCACCTTTGGCAATTTCTTTTTATTCTTGGCCATCCTGAAGATGGTCGTGGCTTGCTTTTTCGGTAGGTGTGATCAGTCTATGTGACCTTCCTAAAATACTAGGCTGTTTTCTCCTGTTGACATGGGAAGGTTTTTTCAGCCCCTTTAAATGCATCCCATCCAGTCCCACAGAACTGTGTAGATCTGCTGTGCCTCACTTGCACCTTCCTCTACCAGACATGACATTTTGCTCCCCCAGACTCTGCTATGCACCTGGGGGTGGAGGGTGTCTGAAGGCAGAACTTGCAAGTGAAAACTGTACATTTATATTCCTACACAGTCTTAGCAGAAATGTGAAGTATTTCCTCTACTGAAGTTATGATTTGCAGTCCCAATAGCTGCTTATGGTCATCTGGACTTCAGTAATTAAGCAAGAATCAGAAGAGTAAAGTGATGGAAAGTAATGTCTCAGACTCTGTGCATCAGGGTGTGACATTGTCTGCAGATCGCCCAGGTTTATTCTCCTCAAACTGGACAAGACCAGCTGTTACTTCATCAGGTTTTTTGGAATGCTGACATTATACTGGGAGAGTAATATAAACAAAAGGGCGGGAGAAGTCAGACGAGGAAATGGGAAACAAACAAGAAAGTTAATTAGAAAAAGAAGACCTCTTTTCTTAAGTGTGCTTTCACATATTGTATAAAAATCTGCAATTTAAAATACTGTGTTTTAAACGTAGGTACTTCTATGTGGACTTGGCCTAAAGAAAATTGTAAAATAGAGGATTTTATTTGATCCCTGAGTTGCAGAAAATCTCAAGTGGTTTTAAAAGGCTTGTGAAACTTTTTCTTTTCTTCCACGGTGAAGGTTTTGAGCTTAATCTTCCTTTGCAGTTCTGGCTAATTTTAGTTCCACAATTACACTATGCCAGGAGAATGCAGTGCTCAGAGCATCGCTTTGTTCTCTGTAGCTTGTGTATTGTCTGCCATGACAGAGGATGTGCCCCTCTGAGAGAATAAGCAGTGGATTTTATGGTCAGACTAAACCAATTTCATTTCCAATACAGGCACTCCAAAGAAGGTAAGAGTTGACAGCAGGTAATAAAATGAAGTTTGGGTTTGTGACATGGTGGTGACAGAGATGCAGAAATGATGAGAAAAAGGCAGATGCAGCTCAGTGATGATTGGGCAGGAGAAGTGCTCAGTCTGCTGAGGGCAAAATGTGAAATTATGGACACAGTTTCATCTGTTCAGGCAAAGACCTTGTGATGCTTTCCCGTAAGGGAGAACTGCAGTGCTCTGTCTTATCTATCTCTGATACTCAGCAAACCAGAGAAAGTTTCTAAAGAACAACTTAAGTAAAAGATTTGGCTGGGAAAGATATATGAGGAAAATTTTAATAGTAGAATATATAGCAAGCAGTGATGGAGATTAGCCGAGGAGGAGTAACTAAAGCTAATTTAAACTTCAGAGAATTCTGCAAACTTCAGCATTTACTTATGTACTGGGTAGGAATAAAAAAAAAAAAGTCTTATTTTTGTGCTAGAATGAGAGGTTATGAAAAATGTTGGGTTTTCACAAGGATGGTGTGGGCTTCTCTTTTACAAGGCAAGTTTGACATTATGTCATCTTCTACTGCTTTTGATGAGTTCTGGGAACCTGAATTCAGGGATGACTTCACTGATCACTATGAGCTTGGGGTCACTGGTCAAACACTTTTTTGTCTTGGTGAATCACATTTATGTGCCTCTGGCTCTGCATCCAAAGAACTCTTAGCAGACTTGAAGTCACAGTATACAACAAGATTTATGTGCCTGTGTCTCTGGGGAGATACAGTCCATCGAGAGTTGGTGGCCCGTTGCTAGTGGTATCCCCCATGTATCAGTGCTGGGCCCAAGCCTGCTTAATACCTTTGTTGATGATCTGGATGAGGAGATGAGTCCACCATTAGTAACTTTGCAGACAATACCCAAGATGTGTCGATCTGTTTAAGGTTAAGAGGCCTCTGCAGAGGATCCTAGACAGGCTGGTAGATGGGCACAGTCCAATACCAGGAGTTTTAGCAATTTCAGGTGCCAGGTTCTACACATTGACCACAACAGAGTGGCATGAGAGCAGCAGAGAGGGACCTGGGGGTACTGGTCAACTGAACTGAACATGAACCAGCAGTGTGCCCAGGTGGCCAAGAAAGCCAATGGCATCCTGGCCTGCATCCAGAATAGTGTGGCCAGCAGAATTAGGGAAGTCATTCTGCCCCTGTACTCAGCATTGGTCAGGCCACACCTTGAGCACTGTGTCCAGTTCTGGACCCCTCAATTCAAGACAGATGTTGAGGTACTGGAACATGTCCAGAGAAGGGTACCAAGGCTGGTGAGGGGGCTGGAGCACAACCCTATGAGAAGAGGTGGAGGGAGCCAAGGATGTTCAGCCTGGAGAAGAGAAGGCTCAGGGCAGACTTCGTTGCTCTCTACAATGACCTGAAAGGAGGTTGTGGCCAGGTGGGAGTCAGTCTCTTCTCCCAGGCACTCAGTGACAGAACCAGGGGACACAGTGTCAAGCTGTGCCAAGGGAGGTTTAGGCTGCATGAAGAAGTTTGGAAGAAGTTCTTCCTAGAGAGAGTGATTGGCATTGGAATGGGCTGCCCGGGGATGTGGTGGAGTCTCAATCCCTGGAAGTGTTTAAGAAGAGACTGGATGTGGCACTTAATGTCATGATTTAGTTGATTAGGTGGTGTTGGGTAGTAGATTTGACTCAATGATCTCAAAGGTCTTTTCCAGCTTGATTCTGTGTGATTCTGTTAAGAGGCCCAGATAGTGATAATGAAAGCAAGACCTGTGTGAGCTAGAACTGTCTTTTGGCATGATGGCAATACAATTGGGCGCAGATCAATGTCAAAATGAGACAAGATTTGACAAAATGACAGATACCATTTGATCTGGCTTGGCAGCAGGAGAAACATTTTGCTTCAGGATTTTTTTGGATAGAAAGAAATCTAAATATTTCAGTAGAATGACTGAAAGTATATTTGTAAATTAATGAGGGGTTATGGGGTGGGGGAGAGTGGGAAGAAAGAGAATCATTCATCAATTCCCAAACTGGCTTCTCCATATCAGTGAGGTTATGGCATGATGTGACATGGTGAAGTGCTGTCATGGTGTGTATAATGCGTTGAGGAAGCTGTGCGTGCTCGTCAAGAAAAAGTGTGGTGCCTGTGTTGCTCTAGATAGAAAAAGGTTAAATAGTTTATTGGAGATTACTGGATTGAAAAATAGGTTTTACCCAGAGAGATTTGAGCAACAGTTGGTAAACCTCAGGTTTCATTTAGCTGCCCCTCAAAGATCTCTAGTTCAGATGTGTACTTCATCCATTGCCTGTATAACAGCCATCAGCTGTTACCCTGCGATGAATACTTCTGTGAAAGGGGTATTTATTCATGTGGGATAATATTTAATGAGGATGGGCTCTAGGGTAGAAAAGACCTCCATAGTAGCTCATACAGATTTCTTTCTTTGTCATCAGTCTATGTACCATCTGCTTTAGGAGTCATGGTAACAGGTAAGAACTCATTTCAAGGGTAATGCTGTAAAGATATCAAACTGGGATTTGGTTATTTTTTTTTAGTTTGTGGACTTAAAGTGACTCCTTCACGAGAAGTTGTGTTGGATATAGAATGATGAAATGCAGACAGGTCGTATTGGCTGGTCCCTCAATACACAACTTTGCTTGAGTGGAGCAGAGCTCATCCAAGCTGTTGAGAGCCTCATGGGACACAAAGGTCCTTCCTGGCTCTCTGAGCAGGGATGTTTCCCACACTGATGGGCAGCACAAACCGGAGACCCCAGGGTGGAGTTCATTGAGCTCCGTTTTTGCGAGGTAGTTCCTGCCCTTCTTCCTTCCTACAACCATCCATGAGTCAAGGGAGACTTGTTTCAATAGGAGATTAGGAGCTATTCACTCTTGTTTGTTTAGGACTGTGGTTTAAGGTCTTTATATAAAAAAGAGCTTGTCACTTTTGCTGTGCCTCAACCTATGTCAATACTGTCCTTTGCAAGTGAGAGGACAAGTGTCACGAGTCAAACACAGGTATTTTCACTTGTAGTTTACAAAGCTTTTCCAGAAAACTCTTTGGAATACAGGTGAGAAAGGTGTGTCTTCTGGGGAGAGAAAGTAATGGCTTTTCTGCCGAGTTTCTTCTTGCTTGCTGGACTGAGTGGTTTTGCTCTAGGATAGCGTGTGGGGAAGAACTACAGCCTGAAGTATGTCTGCTGTGAGGTGGTGAGCACTTAAACATCATATTAGGCTGTTTTGGTGCAAATAAACTCTGCGATAAAGAGGCATTAGGAAATGAGTGCTAAGTCTTCTTAACAGATTGTGTTGTATGCACAGTAGTTCTGCTCTTACAGGCTGAAACCTGAATTAGGAAGAAGCTGTTTTGTGACCAAGTGACTCATCTTTCATTCAGCTGCAAATTAACAAAAACGCTAAGCCCCTTTCGCAAGGAGCAGGCTCCATCCCCTAGGAGCAGCTGTCAAACAAAGCACTGCCCATGTTGCCTCAGCCTGGCTGCTGTGGCAGCTTGTCTGTCGGTGTCGCAACTCTTGTCTTTTGTGAGGTGAAGTGATTGCCTGTGTCCAGTGTACCTTAAAGCTGGTTTATTTCCTGGTAACTGTTGGCTTCCCTGCTTCCTGCCAAACCTTACAGTACCTCCCTTATAGCAAATAGAAAGGAGGGATCTCTGTACTGTGCTATAGAGATCCCCATGCCTGGCTGATTTTCCTGGCTAAACTAACTGTGTGCATATAAGCTTCTCTAAGAGCTGATTTTATTTTTTTTTCGTTCAGGTAAGCCATGTTCCTATCTCCTTGCTTTGTACTAAACCTTCTGAGATTCTCCCTTTTTAAGTGATCTCCCCAGTCCTCACTTCTCCAGTGCTATCTCCTCCTTTGGGACTATGTTAACAGAAGTTGTGGATTAAGGCTAGTGGTGGCTACCAGGGTTTTGTTTTACTCTTCTTTTCTTGGTGGCTGTGGAGGATGTGGTCCTGTTATAAGCTTCCCAGTTCAGAAGACAACACAGCGAGTTGGACTGAAGCATAAAGAAAGGGAAAGAAAAGAAGGTATTTGAAGTAGAATAACAGAGTATTGGCAAAACACCCACAAGTAGCTGAAAGGGTGGCCTGAAATTACTCAGGTGAGACTTCATGCAAATCTTGTGAGAAGTCCCTTTTTATCCTAGGATTGTTAAATTAGAAAAGCAGAGTCTTTCCAGCAAGGGAAGAGGAAATACTTCAGCCAGGAGGCCAGAGTTTCACGGCATAAAACCTTGGCAACAACACAGGACAAATGAATTCTTGTTGTTTTCCTGCCCTTGCCTCCTATCCCACCTCTGCTTCACAACACCCTCAGTGGTGCTGACACAGCTCTTTCTCAAACCACACTGTAAACCAGTACAGTGAATTTAACTCACAAATTTATCATACAAGGATTCTTCCTGCACATGTGAAGGGACAGAAAAAGTGTGGCCTGAGATGCTAAAAATTTCTAAATAAACTAAAGCTGCTTCCAAACCTTCTGAATTTAGCCACTGCGCAGCACCAGAGATGAATGCAAGAGGGCAACTGTGGATCTGTAATGGTTTTACTCTGTGAACTACGCTGCCTTGATTGTCTCTGTCTTACTGTCAGAGCTGAGGAGTGTTGCAATTAAGGCTTATGTGTGTACACATGGAGCAAATAAATTGATCCAGACTGTCTCAGAATTAAACTTCAGGTGTTTTAAATTTGGAAGGGTGAACCTCCTATAAAACAGCTGTTCCCGTAGTGTGAAGATGAGCTTTGTTATCACCTCTGTGCACCTCTGTGCTGTGTAGTGGTGAGTGACACTAAGAGCTTCCGCAAAGTGTTTGCCACCTGGCAAAGCTGACATCTCCCAGCCTGCTGAACAGCCTGGCAGGGCAAAGGTGCTTTCTACTTTGCAGTGTGTCATTTCTTTTAGATTGGAATCTTGATTTTATTTTTTTTATTTCTAGATGTGATCTATGTTCTATGAAATAAATTAAGATCTTATGAATGCTTATAAATACTTAAGATGTGCCTCTCTATATGTGCCTATATATAAAGTTTGCCTATAAATGCTTTAAGGGTGGGTGTCAGGAGGATGGGCCCAGGCTTTTATTTATTGGTGTCCAGTGACAGGACAAGAGGTACCAGGCACAAACTTGAATGTAGGATGTTCCATCTAAACTTTTTTACGTTGAGAGTGGTGGAGCACTGGAGCAGGGCTGCCCAGAGAGGTGGTGGAGTCTCCTCCTGTGGAGCACTTCCAAAACTGCCTGGACACCATCCTATGCAGCCTGCTGTCTGAAGTGAGTGCCTGTCTCATTTGCAGGGTGTATTCCTGGGTCTGTAACTAACGTAAATAGAAATTACTGCAAAATTTAAACTGGGTTGACTTTAAGAGGTCTGTGGGGGATTCTTTGGAAATAAGAAATATTTTGTTTTGTAGATCATAGTAGGATGAGAATTGGATTGCGGGGGGAAGCCAACGTTGTGGAATTTGTGGATTTTTTTTGTTGCCAGATAATTAAGAGTTTAACTGTTAGTCACTGAAACAGACAACAAAAGCAATAAACCACCATTATTCAGTGTAAGAGCCTGTAAATTTTGAATGCAGAGCTTCTTAAGGACCAGAAGGTGATTTGTTATTCAGGAAAACACGTGTGCGCTAATTGAAACTGTTTACAAGATTATTACATACAAGTGCTTTAAACATAACCTGTCCTTGAGTGTTTAGAACCAAAATAATCATTGAATCGTGACTTTCTGTTCCCTCCTTGCCTTTCAGAGTGCAGAGAATGTATTAGATGACATTAGCACAGCCTGACCATCCTTTTCTGATGCTGCATGTGTGTTTTATTTAGTGCTGGTTTTTGTTGATTTTGGGTTTTTTTTTCTAAACTTCTACGCTTTGTCATTTCTCATCAACCTGACTTCTAAGTATTGGAGAGGATGGGAAGAAAAAAAAAAATTCCCTTATGTAGAAAAGGAGTAAAAAATTTCTTGCCACCAATATCTGCCAACCAAGAGGCATTTTCTATTTACATTTTATTATCTCTTCTTTCTGGAGAAGTAAGGGATTTTCAGAAGCTCTCCATGCTGCGAAGCTCTCTGTGGCCTTGTTATTGAGAGCTGCTGATGTGCTGAGCAAATTTCCTTAATACATGTTTCAGCACCCCAGGAAATTCACTTTAGTTTTCTCTTCTTGCTCTTTTCCCTCTATCTGAAGAGTAAATGTTTGTGTTTCTTGGAGAACTTAGGCAAGACAGATTTGCAGACTCTGCTGCCTATCTTCCGTAGAAACTGAAGGAAGAGATTTAAAGAGTGAATTTTTCTTGCAGTTCATGAGAAAATCTAATTTGGAAGAGTATTAATGTTTTGATCTTCTGCTTTGCCTTCTTCCACATATAATTACAATTTCTGTTCTGAATCCACAGTGTGGTCTGTGTGCTCTTGAGTGGCAGGAATAATTGTATGACAAAAGAGCCACAAACAAACAAAGTGCCACAACCCACCAGAACAAAACTAACCAATCAATCAGCCAAAACAAATTAAAAAAACCAAGCAACAAACCAAACTGATCAGATGAATGTACTTTACGGCATAGAACAGTCTTTCTTGCTGGCTGTGCTCTGTGGCTTGTGAAATGGGAGCTGCGATTTCAAAGAACTGAACACGACTCACAAAAAGAGGGGGAAAATGACTCCTTGATACTGCCTCACTACCTCTCAGTCATTAACAACCCCTGTGAATTGCTTTGCTTCTTATCATGACCATAATAAAACACACATCTAGGTTATTTCTCTGGAGTATATCAGAGATCATTAGTTAGTACCTGTAAAACAGGGTGTAAGTGAATACGCTAAATACAATCAGCAGCATAAGGGAGGGATAAGCATTGCTGTGCTGTGTTTGCTGTGGCTGCCTTTGCTTTATGACTGATTTACATACACAAATCCAGAAAAAATATTTCCACTCTGGTACCTTCTGAGTGACTCAGCTGTGATGACAACCCTGTTCCAACTGGTACAACAGCACTTGTATAGTTCTTATCCCAAAGGGCTCAGGATGCAGCAGATCTGTCCTTTCTACTGGAGAGATATGTTTCAGAATGTTCCATCTAGCTGTGTATTTTCAAGCAACAGAATGACTTGTTTCACATTTGCTTTTTAGTTCTCTTTTTACAGTATGTTTATCCTGGTAGAAGAGGGCTGGAGCAGCTCTCGAGGGCTGGAGCAGCTCTCCTATGAGGACAGACTGAGAGAGTTGGGGCTTTTCAGCCTGGAGAAGAGGAGGCTTCAAGGGGACCTGATAGTAGCCTTCCAGTATCTGAAGGGGGCCTACAGGAAGGCTGGGGAAGGATTATTTACAAGGTCCTGCAACGACAGGACAAGGGGCAATGGGTTTAAACTGGCAGAGGGGAGATTTAGACTGGTTGTTAGGAGGAAGTTCTTTCCAGTGAGGGTGGTGAGACACTGGCACAGGTTGCCCAGGGAGGTCGTGGCTGCTCCCTCCCTGGAGTTGTTCAAAGCCAGATTGGATGAGGCCTTGAGTGAGCTGTACTAGTGGGAGGTGTCCCTGCCTATGGCAGGGGGTTGGAACTAGATGATCCTTGAGGTCCCTTTCAACCTTACCATTCTATGATTCTATGATTCTAAGAGGGAGAGATGTATTAACTAGAACAGCTGAAGTCCTTAAACTCAATCTGATGAGGATCAGGAGGCAGCAAAACCATCTCCTGAGTTTAGCTAAACTCTCAGAAATTAAGAGAATATTTAGAGTGCCATCAGCTGAGCTATGAAAGATTTTGTGAAAATGCTCTCACTTTCAGAGGGATGAGTTCTCTTGCTTGTAGCCCATGACTGGATTTCAAGTAAGGGAAAAGATGGGGAGACGTAGAAAAGATTTTAATACATTCATAAGAGCAAATAAGACCATGATGTCTGCCTTGTTGATGCCTCTTTAGAAACTGCACCTTTAAACTTATATCTCAAAATATTATAGCATTGACTTGTTGCTTGGGAAAATCTCTCAGGGACTGATATTGAGTAAGTTTTCAGAGATGAGGTGGTCTCAATCCATTTCCTCTGAACTAGCTCCTGCTTGACAAAAGCCTCTCTCCTCTGCAAGTTTTGACTGGTGCCCGTGCTGCCAGCTAGCCCTAGTGTGCCAGTTGGCAGATTCTGTGAGAAGTAGAAACTTCTCCAGGTGCATGAGGAGACCCTTGTAAGTTTTTTTTAAATTCCATTCAGCTATTAGTCTTAAGGAAACTTTTTCAGAAGAGCTCAGTTTCCACATCATCAGCTTTGAAGATCACTGTGATACCACCCAAGAGGAATTCGGATTCAATGCATTTAGAGATCACAGAACTACTGTAAATTTTAAGGTGCTGTGTATAGTTCTGGACATAGCATGGTAAGGCCTCTTGAGTGTGTATAGTTGGTTTGTCATGAGATGCAAGCCCAATGGTAGGAGATAACTGGGAAGCTCTCCATAAATTGGCTGACTCAGATACTAATCACAGAGAGTCCTATAAACTCTCCTCCTTGTTGCTCTTTTACTTTTTCTGATTTTTAAAAAAGAAGCTACATGTTACAGTCTCATATTTATTTTTCTGATGGTAGCAGTTAGCACCCCAAATGTGTTCACCAGCAGCTTACCCAGGTTCAGTAGATGTTCTTCAGTTTTCCTCTTTGAAATAATGGTTTACTCTGTTGAAAATGCTAGTAGCTGCCTTGGAGCTGCCTGTTAATACCTATTGTTTGTTTTCATGTGGCTAGTGAAACTTCATGTGGGTTAGCTGAGCTTCTTTATTCTCGGTTAAAATCTAGAGGAGGCCCTCTTGCTCACATGCTGTTTGTTAACCCCAACCACACTCTGAGGATGGCATTGGTTGTTGGAAGAGGCAGAGGCAAAACCAATCATCTCACTGTGCATATGCACCTAGCTTTTATCCCTTAGCTCCAAGCTATCCTGCAGCCTAAGGAGAAGCAGCAGGAATCAGCTGTGCATTCTACCTTCGTGCTTCTCTTGTCTTGCTAGAAGCAGTAGATCAAGAACTGAAGAGGCAGTGAGTTCATCTCTGCAGGTAGAGGCAGACAGAGCAGGGGAAAACTGTCCCGGAGTGGTGAAGTGTAAAGGAAGGTAGAAATGCTGCTGAGTCTCTGAAGTGCCTGTGGCTCACTGACTTATAAATCATATTAGTTCTTAAGACATATATATTTTTTTCTTTTATTTCTATATGTAAAGTATAAGGTATTTTTGCTGTTATATTTCCTCACCCCTTCCTGGGAAGCAGGCAACCCCTATACTGCTGTCTCCACTGCATCCTCCCAGCACTCCATGCATAGGTAATGATGGCACGGCCTGCTGAATTATTCTCACGGTGGTTTATGTACATTTGAAAAGGGTGAATGAGATGTTTGTCAGTTGATCACATTTGCACAAGAGTCACCACATGGCAGCAGCCTGCCAGCTGGAACAGCTGCAGCTTTGCTGCTGTAACTGCCTCGGTGTGCACCTTTACACTGCCTGCGCAAGGTTGTTCCCTTAGTGCCAAGGCCTCCGGCAGCAAATGTGTCAGTGTGGTGTGGTTGTGATCTATGTGGTGCCAGAATATCTTCAACAAAGCAAGGAATGCAGGGAATTACTGGAGAGGTGGGCACTGCTGCTAGTGTTCTGGCTTGCTAGCAGCATGCACTAAGCAGCATAAAATTCCCTTTGGAACTCCTGGAACAAAATAAGCTTTGTCTGCATTTCTTCCCTGTTCCTGAAGGGCATAATCCTGCTTTGTCTGCTCAGAACTAAACATGACTAGAGAATTTGCATAGCAGAAGCATGGATAGCTTCTGTCCTGTTTCAGTAGCTGGACAGCACAATGAGGCTGCTGCTCTTGTCTGATGGGTTTCTGGGTGCCATCAAATCCCCCAAGTGTGATCAACAGAGAATTTTTAAAAATAAAAATAATTATTAAAACAATTTACTTTTTATTGGTATTTAATCAGATTTTTGGTGCAAGGATGAAGTAGATGCTCAGGCAGAACTGCAGTATTTCCATTGAAAATACTTCTCATTAGGTTTCCGTGTGAAAAGAAGACCTGATGATGTCTTGAATCTTTGGCTTTGAAAAGATCTCTTATGAGGAGAGTCTGAGGGAGCTGGAGCTCTTCAACTTGGAGAAGACAAGACTGAGAGGTGACCTCATCACTCTTTATAAATACGTAAACGGTGAGTGCCAGGCGGATGGAGCCAGGCTCTACTCAGTGATGCCCAATGACAGGACAAGAGGCAATGGGTGGAAACAGAAGCATAGGAAGTTTCATTTAAACACGAGGAGGAATTTTTCCCCTGTAAGGGTGACGGAACACTGGAACAGGATGCCCAGGGAGGTTGTGCAGTCTCGCTCTCTGGAGATACTCAAAACTCACCTGTATGCATTCCTGTGTGACCTGGTATAGGTGATCCTGCTCTGGGAGGAAGGTTGGACTGCATGAGCCTTCGAGGTCCTTTCCAGCTTCTGACATTCTGTGATTCTGTGATTTCTATATGCTAGGGAATTTATAGTACAGGCTCTTCACGTCCATCTGCTCATCCCTTTAAGAAGACTTCTCTTGGTGGGAAATACTCCAAGCATTTAACTCTTTCAAGCCCAGCAGAGTCAGGACTAGGGTTCTAGGCTGCATTTATTAATAAAACCTGAATATAAAAATGTTCAGGCAGCTAAGCATAGCTTTCTGTTGGAAAAAAAAAATAATTACAGTTATTTAATTAACCTTAAATTTGAGGCCAAACATAGCAGGTAATTTTTTATGCTCTGTTAACTCTCATATCTAAAGTGTGAAATTCCATTTGAACTTGCTGTCACAGACCTCCTAGGCTTCTCAGTATGGTCACCATAGTTTTCTGTCAAGCAGCATACTACATGTTACTGGAGCAAGGAGAGGGCAGCCTCTTTTTGGCAAGCGACAGGACCAGAGTAAATGGTTACAGACTGCATTCATATTTGCTTTGAACAAAAACATGCCTGCTACTAAATCTGTGCAGGAGTACAAAACTGTGAATCTTTGCTATATACAGCTTCCACTGGATTTACAGCTTTATCCACTGGATATGTCTGTAGAAAATGTAAGAACAGAAAGGCAACATGGCTGAGACAAATGTGCCCATTGATGACTGTTAAGAAGGCATCACTGTGACCACACCCCTGGTGCTGCTCTACTGCTTCTTGTGCATTTCATAGGTTTTGCTGTGCAAACATAAATGCATAGAATCATACAACAGTTTAGGTTGGAAGGGACCTCAAAGATCATCTAGTTCCAGTCCCCTGCTATAGGCAGGGACAGCTCCCACTAGAACAGGTCACTCAAGGCCTCATCCAGCCTGGCCTTATAGAAGCATAGAATGATAAGGTTGGAAGGGACCTCGAAGATCATCTAGTTCCAAACCCCTGCCATAGGCAGGGACACCTCCCACTAGTACAACTCACTCAAGGATGAGGCCTTGAACACCTCCAGGGGGGGAGCAACCACAGCCTACATGGGCAACCTATTCCAGTGCCTCACCACCCTCACTGTAAAGAACTTCCTCCTGACATCTAGTCTGCATCTCCCCTCTGCCAGTTTAAACCCTTTACCCCTTGTCCTGTCATTGCAAGACCTTGTCAATAGACCCTCCCCATCCTTCCTGTAGGCCCCCTTCAGATACTGGAAGGCTCCTATAAGGTCTCCTGGAAACCTTCTCTTCTCCAGGCTGAAGAGCCCCAATTCTCCCAGCCTGTCCTCATAGGAGAGCTACTCCAGCCCTCTGATCATCTTTGTGGCCCTCCTCTGGACCCACTTCAACAGTTCCATGTCCTTCCTGTGCTGGGGGCTCCAGAACTGTACACAGAGCATCCACAACTTCCCCGGGCAACCCATTCCAGTGTCTCACCACCCTCACTTGTAAATACATTCTTCCTAATATCTAGTCTAAACCTCCCTTCTACCAGTTGAAACCCATTACTTCTCATCTTGTCATTACAAGACCTTGTAAATAGTCCCTCCTGAGCCTTCTTGTAGGCCCCCTTCAGATACTGGAAGACCAATGCACTTCCATTTGATTTCATTAAGACTTTTTAAGCATCATGACAGAGAAGGGAGAGTTAATACTAAAGGATGGATCTCTCAGGAAGGCAATCTCTCCATCACTTCATGACATAGATTTCGTTATTGATTCAAGCAAAGCATTATGATTCTGTGATTATCTCGCATCACTGCTGGCTGAAAATCTTGACTGAAGGCCATTCTTTATATTGTGACATTGTCTTTGTGCAGAGAACGTGGTTGCTGCAACCACTTGATTGTATTACTCCCATCAAGCTCTGCTTCTTTTCATTTGTTACAGAAATAGTCAGCTTTTAGGTCATTTTGGTTGTAGCTTGACGGTCTGTTTTGAGGTCACTATGGCATGGTTTTCCATGAGCGTTGGAATGTGAAAACTTGGGGGGAGGTAGAAGTCCTGCTATTGTCCTTCACAGCAGCTGTGCTAATTTGACTACTCCAAAAGCGGGTCTTGAAAAACACATCGAAACATTTCAGCCTGCTGTTACTCTCAAAATGTATGCTGCTGTGCTTAAACCGGATCAGTCATGGAATAACAGAGTCATTTAGGCCGAAAAAGACCTTTAAGATAATTGAGTCCAGGTGTTAATATAGCACTGCCAAGTCCACCACTAAATCATACCCTTAAGCACCACATCTACACATCTTTTAAATATATCCAGGAATGATGACTCAACCACTTTCCTGGGCAACCTGTCAATAGTTGGCAACTCTTGTGATGAAGAAATTTTTCCTAAAATCCAAACTCAGTCTCCCCGGTGAAACTTGAGGCTGTCTCCCCGGTGAAACTTGAGGCTGTTTCTTCTCGTCTTACCACTTTTTACTTGGGAGAAGAACCCAACACCCATCTGGCTGTAGCTTCCTTTCAGCAGGAGTTGTAGAGTGATAATGTATCTTCAGGTCTAAACTCTCTTTACTAGCTTCATTGTCCTCTTTTGGACATATCTCCAACACCTCAATGTCGTTCTTATAGTGAGGGGCTGAAAACTGGTACTGCCTCACCAGAGTGCACTGCAGGAGGACAATTGCTGCTCTAGTCTGGCTGGCCACTCTATTTCTGATTCAGGTGTCTGAGAGAGGACTGATAGTTGTAGAAATCCCAGTCAGAGCTAAAGAAGAGCAAGGTGATAATGGCTGTGAAGAGCGAACTGGTGGAAGAGAAGGGGAGGGATGGCTTTCAGAAACTCTGTGACGTAGGATGTCTGCATTTAATTATTCTGAGGCACAGCAAAAACCTTCTTCTAGTCCTTACTGTGCACACCACCTAAACTTTGATCCTGCAGCCTGATCAATGGCCTTGCAAGATCTAGCTCTAAGCTAAAAACATATGGGGACAGTGAGCACTATCACTGGTCTGTGTCATACAGGAGGGACCCTGCAGAAGCTGCTCCTTTGCTGTCTCTGAAAGCTACTGTTCTCACCAGTGGGTTAACTGAATGGTGGTGAGGCAAACCACATCTGTGTTTGAGCTGCTAAAACACCTGACGTGTAAAATCCTGTGTCACATGTATGTAGGTATGTCCTTGAGGAAACTGCCCTGTCTGAACTCTAAAACACTTAGGGGCTTCTTTTCATCAGTTTTAGGGGGAGCATAGTGAAACTGAGAGAAACTAGCAGGCTTCACTGAAAAATGAAGAACCTACTCTTGGATTTCATTGCACCAGGGGCACTTCTGCTTTATTCATTCTTTTCACTCGCAATGGCAGTTAAACAATTCAGGCTAGATAGGAGAATCAACCAGTCTGTGAAGCTGTTGAGGTAATGCTTAAGCAATGACCAAATATTGAAATTCAAGATTTTCCCTTACATCTGGATTTTGTTCTGCAGGCAGATCTCCAGCCTAGAAGCCAGAGCATTCAGTGGTTCCTATAGGATTGAGAGCCTCTGCCCACATGTCGTGTAACTTTCAGCAGCTTGTGAGATCTGGCTGGGCGCTGTGCTCATTTTCTTTAGCTCTTTAATTGTATTGTCACGCTGCACTGTCTCTTTAGATTTAACTGTCATAAATTGAAATGGATTACAAAACTAGTGTCATTTTTCAAGTCATGAAGGATTTCTGGGAGCAATGAGAGTTTCTCCTTATTGCTGTTTGTTTGGATGTACTGTTAAAGGAATCAAGTTGGTACTGTTGGCATACAAAAAAAAAAATCTATTAGCTGCAGAAAAGTGATTTAACCTTAAGGGTGCTAGCAACAACATATGTATTTGGTGTAAGTTGCTTGGAGCAAAATCTCTCTCATGAAGAGGAATATCTTCAGGAGTTAGTTTGGCTGTAAATGTGCTCATCTTTGAATCACAATTTTATTTCTTTGAGCTGTATTAGCATCTATTGTGCCTGTACGAGGGATGGACCTGACCTCCCTTTTCATTTTGTAGCTAAATGAGAGAAGGTTTATCTTCATTGATTTGTTGTTATTGTTAGGTTTGGGAGGCTATTAAATGACTTTGGGTGTTTAGGAGACCATAACAGTCTTTTAACTTGTCCCTTGGTCGACCAGTTTAACATCCTTTTTGTTTAATTTTCTGCCATCAGGAAAATCTCTTTTGCAGTTTCCTGTGCCTTTTTTGTTCTTTAAGCATGCAAGGGAGTGCTCTGTTACTCCAAGGATCAGAAGATTGGGAAATTTCAGGAAAACCTGCCTCTTCATCCATGTCCACACTGTCCTTGGATTTGCTTCAAAACGTGTAGTTGTAGATGGATTAGCAATGGAGGAGAACTGCTTGGTGTTCAAGTATTCACCAGAGTGGGTGGGACAGCAATATGCCCTTGTGGCCAAGAGGGCAAATGGCATCCTAGGGTGCATCAAGAAAAGTGTGTCCAGGAGGTCTAGGGAGGTTCTTCTTCCCCTCTGCTCTACCCTGGTGAGACCACACCTGGAATATTGTGTCCAGTTTTGGGCTCCCCAGTTCAAGAAAGGCAGGGACCTGCTGGAGAGAGTCAAATAAAGAACCACGAGGATGATTAGGGGACTTGAACATCTCCCCTAAAGAGAGAGACTGAGAGACCTGAGGCTATTTAGCCTGGAGAAGACTCAGAGGAGATTCAATTAATGTGTATAAATGTCTGAGGGATGGGTGTCAAGTGGATGTACCCAATCTCTTTTCAGTGGTCAACAGCAGTAAGACAAGGAGCAGTGGCTACAAACTGGAACACAGAAGGTTTTGACTCAACAACGAGGAGAAACTTCCTTACGGTGAGGGTGACAGAGCGCTGGAACAGGCTGCCCATAGAGGCTGTGGAGTCTCCTCCTCTGGAGACTTTCAAAACCTGCCTACACACGTTCCTGTGTGGACTACCCTAGGGGGTCCTGCCTCAGCAGGAGTGTTGGACTGGATGATCTCTGGAGGCCACTTCCAACCTCTGAAGTTCTGTGATTCTGTCAAAGTGAAAGGATCAGGTTGCTCCTGCTACAGTTACTTGTCATGAGATGATTTGCTTGCTTGTGATTAACTAACAAGAAATCACACACAAATGCTTTGGAGCAGAAAGCAGATGTTAGAAAGAATTGCTTCTGTGTATGGTAATGACATAGCTCATGAAGTCTCTGTTATGTATCCTAGGCAAAAAAAAAATAAATTTAAAAAAATTATGTGAAGATGGATTGTTCAGACATCTACAGTGTTCACTCCATTTAAAATTCATAAAATAATTAATAGACTGAGGAAGTAAACTGCTGAGATCGAAGAAGTCTGTTACCACTTTGCTGCTTCTGCCCTCAGCCATTCAAGTTCTCTGAAGTGACAGAGGAATTTTTTTTTTTCTTAGCAGGTGCTAAGTTAATTGTGACTCCCCCAGAATCCTGACTAAAGAAAAAATTCTCATGTATGATTAGATAATTGTACCCAGGATTAAAACCTTGTATTCAGTGGCCAAAACCTAGGTCATCTTACAGGACTCTTGCTGCCTGTAACTTTGTTTCAAAACAGTGTTCTTTGTCATTAGTTGTGATGATAGCTGAAGCTGCTTCATCACATTTAATATGATGTCTAAAAGACTTGTCTGAACAATCCACCTCTTGTTATTTTTGGAAAGTTACACCCCTTTGTAAAGTTGTGAAAATGCACTAGACAGAAGAAAACATGTGAAGTTCGAACTGAGGAGAAGGAGATGCCAGCAAGAACAGTTGTGGATCTGGATGTATATTTAGGGGTATCCTTTTCTCATGCCCAAAACTGATTTTTTTTTTTTGGGGGGTGTGTGTGTGTTTTTTTATTTTTTTGTGGTGTTGTGGGGTTTTTTTTTGTGTGCATGTGCTATGGAGTTGGAAAGGTAAGTATCTCAACAGACAAACTTCTGAAATCTCCACTGTGTGAGTTGAGGAGGGCATGGAAACCTTAGTACTGGACCAAATGATAATGCACGTGTTCCAGTCTACCTGTCCTTTATTGCCAGGGCTCAGTTTTCCCATCTGACATGAACACCCAGCAGCCACAGACCAGCTCTGGGCAGTAGATATACATTTAGATAGAGGTATCTATTTAGATTCTGATAAACATTTCCCTTCCCACTGCTCTGGCTTTGATAGATCTCTGGATCTCAGCATTACACTGTTGTGATCTGAGTACACATTTGGCATTGTTGAAATATGTGAAGATGAGGACAATGTATTAGGGAGGTTTTGTTAAATGTCAGCTCAATTGTATCTGTTCTTGGTGGGGGAAAGGTCTTCTTTCACAGAATTAACCAGGTTGGAAAAGACCTTCAAGATCATCAAGTCCCACCTATCACCTTTACTCTTCCATTTGCGGTATGTGGGCTTTGTTTTGCAGGAGGAAACTCGTGGGCTGATAGGATTCCCACCTTTCACTTTGCTTGTCCTTTGGCATATGCCCCTGGCACAAGATTGTGACTTGCTTTGTAATGCAGCGGTGTAGCTTGTCCTTTATGTCTGATCTAGAGGAGACTCTTACAGGAATTTACTGTAAGAGATTTACCCTAAAAGCAGCTTGTGTACTTGTGTCTGCAGAGATGCTCAGTGTGATTCCTGGTTGACTGTCCAAAAGGTGTTATTGTCACACTACAGTTAGAGATGAGTCACCATAAGTGAGATGCATACTGCTCCGAAGATGCTGTGTTCAGTAATTCAGATGGCACCAGTGATTGCTTTCCTGCTCTGATTAGAACCTAAACCATCAGTGTACCCTGTAATTACTCACTTGAATTGGGATTCAAGAAGCCCATATGTGGGTTCTTCTCCACCATTCAGTGGCTTTCTCATCTCCATTCAGTTCTGGAAGAGACAGGAACCTCAGACTCTGAAACAGTCTTTAGCCTTCACCTTAATAAGGTTCAGCTCACTTCAGCTGCTGCCTGTGGTTCAGACTGAATAGTTTTCTTTTATCAGACACTTAATCCCTTGCAGCTTAATTGACTGGGGAATAGTTTACTGCTCATTATTGTCTGTTTATTCTTAAAAGTTAAAAGCAAAGTAAAAGATTCTGCAGGAAACTTTTTTTTCCCCTTCATTTGACTGAGTGCAGTTCCTTGTATTTTGAAACAGACATCCACATGGTCAGGTCAGCAGGTTTTACTTGGATAACAACCTTTGGCCTTAGAAATCCTCTTGTTCCTTAAACCCTTCATAACTTCTGCACTACTTTCTTCCTGAATACCAAGCAAAATCAATTAAAACAGAGAAGAATAAATTATGTTATGAAATCAGACTCTTAAAAATCTAAAAACCAAAGGCAGTTCTGAAAAAAAAAAATTAAAGCAACCAATATTCCCTGAGTTAAAAGGAAAAGATATTGGCCACCCTGAACAGAAACTGGAATCCACTTTTGAATTAAGAACCTGGTAAAAGCTTCTTTAAAATTGCCTGTGCAGTGGGGATTCAGGTATCTGTCAGAACGTAGTAGGTTGCAGCACTGTCTTTTGTATCATGATTCCAAAGCATCCATTTGTGACATTCAACAGATACATAAATTTTCGTTGCTGACAAATTAGCATGGTATTGGATGGGTGCAAGGCTGTTGTCTTTTCTTATTAAGCTAACTTAGGAAAGGAGGAAAAAATAAATACTGCAAGGAGATGCAAATCTGATCTCATAATAAGCAAACCAGAAAAACCCTCATTCCTCATGGCTGTTTCTTGTGGATGAGGCCCTGAGCAACCTGATCCAACTTAGAAACTGGCCCTGTGAGCTGCATGCTGCCTGAGGTGGCCTGTTTCAGTCTAGAAAAAGGGAAGAATGTGGTTTTCTTGCCTTTTAGATTACAAGGATAGGTCAGTAACTGAGAGCAACAGCAGACTGCGTTAGAAATTCAGTTTTCTGTGGCCGTCTCTGGTGTTTCAGTAGTCATCGTACCAGAGTGGTTTGAAAGATGCAGTTGTTTTCCTGACTTTTTGGAGTCAAACATCCACAGTGGGCTCCAAATCGCTTGGGGAAGAACTGTCAGTTATGCCTGCAGCTCTTGCCAGGAATAATGAAACCTGTATGCACAGCTAATTTTAGGGACATTTTAGATTACCCTGATTTTCCCCTACACACTATTCTGGTAGGCATCCAATGTCTGGCCCAAACAAATGAAGCCCCGTTTAGATAACTCAAACACAGAACTCAAGTGAAACAACATAAAAATTGAATGTTCATATTCAGAAGTCTTAGCAGTTACTTTTGCAGTAGTCTGCAACTGTAATGCAGAGCACTAATGTTCAGTGATGCAGGCTGGGTCTGTTCCCTGACTGTTGGAGAATCACAGAAGCATTTGGCTTGGAAAAGACCCTCATGATCACTAAATCCAACTGACAACCCTACTCTCTACAAGGTTCACCTTAAACCATATCCCCAAGCACCACATCCAAGTGACTTTTAAACACATCCAGAGCTGGTGACCCAACCACCTCCCTGGGCAGCCTGTACCAATGCCTGACCACTCTTTCCCTCAAAACATTTTTCCTAATATCTAGTCTAAACCTACCCAGTCACAGCTTGAGGCTATTCTTTCTTGTTCTATCCTTACCACAGAAGAATAGGTCCTGTTAAACACTGCTAACATCCGAGTCTGTGGCATAAAGTACTTAACAGATGTGGAATTTTAAGTGAGGTAAAGTAGATAGGATCTTCTGAATACAAGCAGGTATCCAGTGGCCAGTAGTGATCTTCATATTTTGTTTCCTTGTATTCAGTATCATTTGTATGGCCTCTAGGGGCTAAGAACTTCTATCAAATTTTCTTCTTTTCAGGACATGTGTTGTACCAGATTGAATTTTTTTGTCATGTCTGTCTTCATCTGTCTAAACTAATACCTCCTTTGGAACTCACATCCTCTTTCACGTACTTTTGGGTTGCGCAAGTCCCTATTTTCCAAATATCACCCAGCTTTTCCAAACCTGAAGGAGATGTGAGATTTTAGAATAAATAATTATCTAATAGTTTAACCTGTTTGGCTAACTTCCCAAGTGGCCAGCTCCTTGATAAGAACAGGTTTTTAATAGGCCTAGATGAGCTTGTTAGGGTCATTTAAGTAGTGATTTAGGCCATAGCTGAAAAGTAGGCTAATACCCGAATTCACTGAGCCAGAATACCCACAGCTATTAATTTGTAAAATAATGTCCTTCAGAAGTTATGTGCATGACCCACTTTATAAATTGGATGGCACACCAAATGATTTGTTTCAGATAAAGGAGTCTGGGGGGTTTCATTAGTTTGATGAGCATGCTGCAGTTCCAGGCAGCATTGGGAAAGAAGAACAATGTTTTGTTGGGCTTCAGTCTCTTGTTTATGCGTCTGTGCTGTAGCTTGCTAGAAACATGCATTGAGCCTCTGGAATAGGCAGCTCAGTGAAGTTGTGGATGGCTCCTACCTGGAGGTGTTGAAGGCCAGGTTGGATGAGGCCTTGAGCAGCCAAGTCTCTTTGAGAGGTGTCCCTGCCCATAGCATTGAGGTTGAGCAGATGAGTTCCAAGGTCCCTTCAAATCTAAGCCATTTGGTGATTCAGTGTTTCAATGTAGTGGTACAGTGATTGTGAAAACTGGCAGACAGTTAGGTGGGAAGTTAGGTCTGGGTAGCTTCATCAGATCCAGATCCAGCATATCAACACAGACTATGGATTACTTTTCACTGCTGTGAGTGGTTACACCTTGGGGATCACAGCTAAGCAGATTCCTGAGCATTGCAGGGACTGTCATAGACCTTGTAAGGAGTGTTCTTTCTTGACCACATAGCTGATGGTCAGCTTTCTGGGATAAGATACCTCGCTCCATCTTGAGGAAGACAGGCTGTATGACAAGCTTTATTTCTCACGTGGTCCCATGTGGTCAGGGGACTTCTACGTACCATTGCATGGAGACAGGATTCTCCCAATATTTAAACCTCTTTGCCATTGTTCATTTGTGTTGGTTCAAGACAAGGCTTGCAGGTTTTGCTCTAAGTTAGGCTACTTCCCTGTCCCTGAATGGGCTACTGAATTTCAGAAATGCAACAGAGTTGGTGAGAACCTGGAACCTTGGAAGACTGGAAAAATGCAGCAGTGATGTATTTCTGTTTTGAAGTATTTGCATTTCATTAGTGTGCCGTTGGCTTGTTTCATTTAGAGAAACTTGAAATGCCCAACAATGTTTCTGAAGCTTTTCTGGGGTACCTGAAGATTGTTGTCCTGCATTTTGAGTACTTGATTGACATGTTCAACCATTCCATCTCTCTTTGTTTAAAATTTATTAGGCTTTTCCCAAAACATTTATTTACATTTTTCGTGAGCCTTTCCCTTGCAGTGAAAGTGGTTTGTGTGTGCTGTGGTTGGCAACACTTCAAAGATAGGATTTTTTTATCCATATGTTAGTATGATAGAAAGGCAATTCTAAGAGGAGTCAGTCAAGCCTTGCTTATCATTCAGTCAATTCAGAGTTTGTTTTGGGATGGCTGAGGCCATATAGACCTGAAACCACTGTATCTAATTAAAATACTTAACTGGGCCACTTCATGTGGGAGCCCAAGCATGTCAGTCCCCTTAAACACTAAATAGATCTCCAAAGGGAAGCTCAAATAACTTAATCCCTCCAGAGAAAGCGTATGACTTCTGTGGTCCTTACACTGCGTGAATTTTGGCTTTACAATGGATGGTTATTTACGCACAGGAGCGTGGTGTTGCTGTCTTGCAGAGCAATGTCATTGCACTGTGTCTTAGATGAAGAGGAGCTTTCTTCAAGGTTTTATTTCAAGCCAATTCAGAGGAAAAGACCGCATACATTGCTGATTAATGGCTGGCAAGAAGTGCGGTAGCTTGACACAGTGGAATTAAAGTAGAAAATAGCATTTGTACCTGCAGTGCTTGTGAAGATCTGTTGCTGCTTGGTCTTGTAAGGATAAGTGTGTATCTGCATGGTGACCACTTCGCAGTGTGGGAGGTGAATACTGTTCAGCACTGCAGTCAGCATCTACTGTCAGGAGTCTTGGGCAGCACCAGTTGTGTTCTGCTCTGTGACGACTGAGTCTAGCTGTGGTATAACATGCAGGATAAAACTGACCTTGATTTCTTAAAGATTCTCAGATGAACCTTTTTAATTTGTGTGGTGCATTTTCATACGAAAGGATTTTTTTTTTTAAAAAAAAAACATTTTAAAAATCACCATTGGCTAAGCCAATGTGAGCTGCCATAGCTGACTGGGAAAGGTTGTCTCAGACTATAGTTCCCAAGTAACTGTTCTGTGTCTTGATTCCAAAGACCTTAAAGATTTATTTTTTTTTTTCTGCATCTTCTCAGGTACCTGCTGTAGGAAGTTAAAGGAAGGACAGAACATGTCTTCAGTCTCAGCTTATTACAATGGGAAGACCGTGCTTATCACAGGAGCTACAGGGTTCATGGGCAAAGTGCTGGTGGAAAAGCTCCTGCGCTCTAGCCCTGAAGTGAAAGCAGTTTATATACTTGTCAGGCCAAAGGCTGGACAATCAATGCAAGAAAGAGTGGCCAACATGTTGAAATGCAAGGTAAGTTTTCTGTGTTTTATTCTACAGTCTAATCTGAAATCCATTTAGCTGGGTGAAGCAAAGGACTTCTTTTATGCTGAGTTCATTAAGGACAAGCTGCCATCTTTTGCTGTAACCATTGTGTGCTTTTGTTGTGCCTAAAGTAAACATGGCAGAAGAGTGAGCCTGTAGCTGCCTGAACTCTTTTTTCCATGAAGAGCAGTATCTGCTTCCATAAACTCTTTTCCCTCTCCTGCTTTCAAAACTGGATGTTTGAACAGTAGCATTCAAAGCTGAAGCATCGTGAATCACATCCTGCTGCTTGCCCTGGCTTGGGGCATTAATTTCCTAAAAGAAAGTGTAGTGACAGTGTATAGTGAGTTGTGCATTGCTGCAGTCAGAAGGGCACCTGCCATCTTCTCAGTTCCAGTTTAACCTTATTTATGAAGTGGTAAAATGCTACTGCATTTGCAGAGGGTGTTTCCAAAGCTGCTTGCAGCACAACACAAAGGCTAAGACAGACCTGTGAGTTGAAGAGCAGACCTGCATGACTTCCACTCTTGTGGAAGGCTTGTGGCTTGTGTTCTGGGCTTTTAGCTTACCACTCTGGTGAAGAAGTCTAGATCTTGTCTCAAGAAGGATGCCAAAGCCCTTTACTGCATTTCATGTAAAGATTTGTAAGGAGAGACTACTAAACCAGTTTCTAGAGTTGACTTGTCCTGAGGACCTCAAGGTCATGAACTTGTGCAGCCTCCTCCAGCTATGATAAATGCCAGAGTTCAAGCTAGTGATTACTGCTGTTGTGAATTTGTACACAGCTGATGTGAAGTGAGGGGAAGGGACAGATCTGTCCCTAGCAGGCAAGGAATTACTTGGAATTAGTCTGAAAAATGTCAACATATCTTTAGAGTATTGATCTAAATCTCTGAACAAGACTTGACTGGAAAAGTACTACTCTTTCAGCTGGAGTTAGAGGTTAAAAAGGTCTAGAAATAACTGACTCAAAGACAAGTAGGTCTGGGAGAAGGCATGCATTTTTCCTTCTAGTATTCTAAGGTATCAAGCTAGAAAAGTCTAAATTATGTCCAAAACCAGAATTTGATTTTTATTTTTTTATGTGTTTTCAGCAGAGAGTAAGCTGTTTGAATATTCAGGAAAATTTATGAGTGATAGCAAAAGGAAACCATCACGTTGCATTTTGCAGGTCTATCAGATGCACCATTTTTTATTATTTCTCCTTTTAATGAACATATTTCACTTATTTCTACAGTTTTCATCAGTGAAGACCATGGGTAATGGTTTTCATGATCAAACAACAAAACCCCAAATGTGGTGTATTTGCATGGGGTTTTGTCCCCCTACCCCTTTGTTGGTTTTGGGGTTTTTTTTAACTACTAAGAAAATGACAACCCTTGCTATTTTTCAGGACTTCTTTAATCTTTGTTAGCATTTGATGTATAAATACTACTGGTTTCTCTCTTCAGCTGGCCAGCACAGCTTCCTGGTGCTGTTATTACTGGGTGAGGTTCCCTGCTTGCTGTCATAATGTTGCAGCTGATCAAGATGTACCCTTTTCTTCCTTAGCCTGTGTCAGCAGTTCTAGACGTGCCAACAGCAAATAGGACTTGATAACCTCTCCTTAGACCTTTGACAGACTGCTTGAAGGTGTATCAGATGAACACAAGGAGGAGGCAGGTCTCTAAATTACGTTGCTGCAGCCTTGAGAAGAATAAAAACTCTGGGGGCATGCTCAGAACTCATAAGGGCCTCAGGAAGAAAAGGCCTTTTGCAAACTCTTCTTTTTTTAAATAAAACAAAAATCCTTTCCTAAGGTATGAGCTGAGCTGAGCTCAACAAAGGTGCAGTGAAAATGGTGACAGCTTTTTTTTGTTTGTTTGTTTTGTTTTGTTTTGTTAGAAGTGAAAATGTTAATTCCAGTCACCAAATGTGGTGGTAGATGATGAAGGCAAGAAACAAAATTGTTAACATTTTTTGCAGGTTGCTTCCAGTCAAGTTTACCCTGAACCTATTTAATCAGTCACCATCCAGGGGCTACACTTTAATTTGCAGTTGCAGTTTTCCTTCTCCAATTTGGGAAGCTCCTGAGCTATGTGACAAATGAAAATGCAGCAAAACCTTATTTGAAGTCTTCAGGCACTGTTCATGTTTGACATTCCTGATCATGATCTCTGATGAACAATGCATATATTTAGTAAGCACAGAAAACTCAAAATTAAATCACTTCTCTTCCTTATCTGTACATAAATAGTTTAGAATCTCTACTGCATCGGCATTCTTCCCTTCCCATCCCCAAATTGTTGGACATAATGCAATGCAGTATTTGTATATAGTTTTAGGAGAAAATAATTCATTTCTACCTTTATATTCTACCTTATTTAATCTTATTTGCTGACCAATAACACATTCACTTTGAAAATAACATTTTCTTCTTTTACATTATGCTTTGACTCAGTATTATCCTCTGGAATTTCTTAGTTTCACATCCAGAAGGGAGGTAGCCCAGGGATAGAGCAAAAGAGGTTTCCAGCTTTCGAGTGTTCTAAACAAACTGGTAAAAAAAAATAAATAAAATGAAAGCAGAGAAGAAAATGATCAGGAATTGGTTACATTGCATAATGCTTAAGTTCTCTAGGTAAGGTCCTCCAGGGACTCCTGAGTCTTGGTAGTACAAGTTACTTATTTTTTATCTCTCTTTGTATATCTCCATGAGATTTTTGTGGTTTCAGTCATTATGCCTACAGGCATGTAGACTTTGAGGTGTTACATTTGTGAACTGCATCCAGTTCTGGTGCCCCCAGCATAAAAGGGACATGAAACTGCTGGAGGTGGTCCAGAGGAGGGCTACAGAGAGGGTCAGGGAGCTGGAGCAGCTCTCCTATGAGGACAGTCTGAGAGAGTTGGGGCTGTTCAACCTGGGGAAGTCAAGCAGCCTTCCAGTACCTGATGTGGGCTACAGGAGCACTGGGGAAGGACTTTTTTCAAGGGCTTGGGGTGATTGGACAAGGGGCAATGTCTTTGAGCTTGAGAAGGGCAGATCGAGACTGGATTAGGAAGAAATTCTTTACCATGAGGGTGGAAAAACTATGGAATAGGCTGCCCAGAGAGGTTGTGGTTGCCCCCTCCCTGGTGATGATCAAGGCCAGGCTGGATGAGACCTTGTGCAATGTGGTCAAGTAGAAGGTGTCCCTGCTCATGGCAGGGGGTTGGAATTGGATGGTCTTTAAGGTCCTTTCCAACCCAAACCATTCTATGAATCCTTGAACTATCTTGTTCACATGTGTACATGCAAATATGCTGGAAGATGACTCCTGTTAAATAAAATAGCACTTGCAAGTCACAAATGGGTGATGAGATGTGAAGGGACAAAAATACCTTACTTTGTGCTCTTGAAATGATTCTTATCTGGAAATTTTCAAATTCTGAATCCAGCAAGAAGAGTTAAACACACACCAAAAAAAAAAAGAAAAAAAAAAAGTTACTGAATTGGAATTCTTCCACTGTGTTCTGGAGTAGCTGAACAGATGGCATTGAAATGTAATATAATGCTGGTTTTCTTCAGATCTTGTACAATTAGTTTTACATGAGAGTGCGTTATTGCATTAGCATGAAGTGTGTAATGAACAGATACTCAATTAGCTCATCATCAGCTCCAGAATGAATGTATGCATTGAGAAATGTGTGGTGGCCTTGCCTGTTTATGACAGGAGTGAGTCCCAAAGGGTATCAGGCTATTACCCTGTGCTTGATGAACTGTCATGTCTATATGACATGGAGCGCAGCTGTTACGAACAAAAATGTGTTTGGTTCACTCTGGATATGTTTGTGGATCACAAGACAAAGCTCGATAGTGCTGGTTGCTCATTAGTTGATAGGAGGTGTGTATTTATCAGAGGTAGGGAATGGTTTCAAGAAGTACTTTTTTTGTGGTCTGGTTCCTCTGTGCAGAAATAGGCAGGAATGCTTGGAGGACTTGCCTCAAACTCCCTAGAGGGCAGTTCCTGGGATCAAGCTGAGTCACTGGTTGTAGCTTTTGCATTGCCCCTGGGAGAGCAGAGCTTTTTTTATGCCCTGCATACAGCAAGCCAAGGTTGCTGCTTCCAGGCTGTTTCTCAGATTTCTTTGCACAGTGCTCCTAACCAGGAAGATCAGTCGAAGTGGAGAGTAAAATGAACTCTTGTTAATGTTTCTGATCATTCAGAGAGAAAATAGGGAGGCTATGAGGCTAATGAAAATGGGGAACAGATACTGCTGGGTGTGACCAGAAATAATTTAAATAAGTTTGACATATCATCCAATCACAGTTAACCCTATCAGTTCACTCTTATAGTTACAGTGGGTGGTACAGCAGAGCTGCTCTTCCCTGCAAAGCTTTGAAACTGCATAAAATGTTGGGACTGACCCCTGGAAATAGCAGAAATCCAATGTTACCATACCCCTTTGGCTCTTCAGTATTTCCTTGTCAAGTGTGCTATGCTTATCAACAGACATAGAGCAAGACCCTCTGTTAGCTGTATCAGTTTCACTAAATCATGCCAGATTTTTGTTTTTCCACCTGTCTTGACTATCCCTTTCTCCACTCCCTCACTCATGCATCTTGTTCATCCCCATAAACGGTAAAGGTTCTCCAAACCATACCAATGCAGCACCCCCCACTATGGAATAGCATCTCCTAAATCATTTGTGACTACTGCAGTGCTGCATGGATCAGTACCTGGATCAGATTGATGAGGGTTTTTGGTTGATGGAACAAGATCCTATTGCTCAGCAAGAGATCCAGAAACTGCCAACTGGAGTGAAACTGAGCTGAAGATGTTTTCTGTTTTATTCTTTTTCAGCCTCAGTTTTGTCAGTAGATTATCAGAAACCAGTCTGGTATTTGTGTGCCAAAGAAACAAACCTATCATTTTAGCAAAAACCTCCTCCTTCCTTGACCCCATGATCTGTAAACCATGTGGTGAAGAGAAGATAAATCTTGAGGGTGGCAACATAACTGTCGTGAATGCAGGCCAGGGTCTCAAACCCTCTCTCCTAAACTAATACCATCTGTTGCCCTGTTCCATCTAACTTGCTTCTCTTCTCCAGTTTGTGTCTCTGTTTGAAGAAGACTGATAAAGTTTTACTTTATATGTCAGGAGTTAATAGCTTACTTTCTACAGTACAAGGAGGGGCCAACATGACAGCTGGTGCTTCCAGAAAGATAACCTTTCACACTGGACAAAATGGAAGCCACCATTAGTCCTGAGCTTCGGGCTTACTTGCTTGTCCTTGATTTGACTTTCTGCTTTTGGATATTTGCAGTCATCCTGCTACTGCTGCTTCTTGGCTCCAGGCTCTGCTGGAATGTGGGCAAAGTGCAAGGCGTTGCCTTTTCTGGGTGCCGTGCCAAAGCTGCAGACTTGTATAGTGACAGCTCCTCCTCCTTTGATGGACATCCAACCCATGCCTTGATTCAGGGTGTAGAATCTTACCCATCAACTAAGTTGGAAGATCCGGCAGCCATATCTATTCTTTCATCTGTTCTTTCATCTGCAAAGTCATGCCTACCAGGAGGCTAGCAGAGAAGCTGAGCAACATAAAGGCCTATCTTAATTATCAATAAACATTGGCAGAAGTTGGTTTCCGGCACCTCCCTTCTCCTTGACGCTTGCACAGCTGGCAGCACAGGCTGCTGTAGAAGTGCTGTGATGCAGCTAGGTGGAAATGTTTCAATGCATACTCAGGTGTCAGAGAAGAAACCATGATAAGAGGAAGGGGGAAAGAAAGGTGGTGGTTGAAATTGTGTCCTCTGCTGTCATTCACACTTAGCTCATGCTCTGCTAAGGAGGAAAAAAGTATTTTGTGTGAGCGAGCCAATTCCCAGAGAAGATCAGCTCACCACGCAATGTCACAGCCACACTGCTCTCTGTCATTGTAGTACACCTGGGTGCTGCACATTCATCTGCAACTTCTCCACACAGTATGTTAAGTCATTCCAGAGTGCACTCAAGAGTTATGGATCAAGAAAAACCCTGAATATTCTTTGTTGTGTGTGATTTGTTACACTTATATGTCACTGATGGAAGTGTTAGAAACAACAATGACTATGCTTTTCTGTGAACAGTGTATTTATTTGCTGAAAAATGTCAGTGTGCCTAGTGAACGTGGTTCATCTGGGTGGCCTTTCACAGACAAATTCCCTTTGAGATACTTCCATTTAGAAGTCTTTAAAATGGAGCACCTTGGGCCAAGGTTCAGTTTGAAAACACTTGCATATTTGAAGATGTGTTGCTGTGTCATACTCCTTTCCTTAGAAACACAAACTTGTTCTGTAGGACTCTGTATATACAAACTGTGGGGAAGTGTCTGTCCACTGCTCTCAAAAGACCAGCTCTCGTTTTTTTCTATGAAACTGGAGAGAAAATGTGGTGACAGGATCGTGATGCAGATCAGGCATCTAAGGACAGGGAGAAGAAGCAGCAATAAGTTGGTGATATGGCTGAAGAAAGGACTTTTTTGGTTCTGAGAAGTTGCAATCAACATCAAGGAGAAATGCCATCTAAGTTCAGAGATTGCAGAGAGAAAAAGAAGCAGATCAGGAACAGCAGAGTAAGGGGAGAAGTTTGTGACAAAGTGCTAATGCCAATGGAAAGCTTAGTAATGGAGGGAAACCAGCGCAGATGCATAAGATAAAATGACTAACAGAAGCCTGCAGTAATTAGAAAAATTAGGAAGGGATCCTGAAGAAACAATCAGAGGAAGAAAAGAGAAGACAGCAGGTCTGCAGAGGCTACCAGAGAGAACATTTGTTAAGAAAAAGACAGTAAAAAAGCGTCATAGTAGAATAGAGCATTATTGTTGGTGAAAGGGCAAGATCTGGGAGAGGTTGGGGTTGAGGAAGTAGATGGAGAGGAAAAAGCAATGGAGAACTAAAAAAGGATGTTCATAGGTGTGAGGAAGAAGATGAATCCTATTTTCTGGTACTGCTGTTTGATGACATTTGTTGACCTTGTGTTGGCGTTCAGGAGCCACAGCTATGCCAGCACAGATCTTTCTACAAAACATCTTTCAGACCAAATGGAAATCCTGGTTAGGTCATGAGCAGAAAGGAGAGCCCATGGGAGTGAAACAACACTGACTTCTGAGTGATGAAAAGGGTTATACCTGATTTAAAGCCAAGCCCTTGTGCCTGTTGTGTAGCCCTGTTGACTTCATCATTCCTGCTGTATTGATATTTTCCTGCTTGTTCCAAATTTTACTAAACATCTTTATCTTCACTGAGCATTTAGGAGCATGTGAAAGGAGTTTTAGACCTCATTTAAGACAGTTGGTAAAAGAAGTCCTTTGTCTTTCACTTAGATGTTACTTTTTTCCAGTTACTTATTTAAGCAGTACTTTTGTTGCTGAGTGTATGTTGACCTACACAGAGGTTATTCTCTACCCCTTTGTCTAGACTGTGTTTCAGAACAGGTTAAATATGAGGACTGACTGTCCTGTCCTTTCTTTTGTGCAGTTCCTGGAAGATAACAGAACTGGTATTTTATTTTGCAGAACAAACTCTAAACTCTTTCTTCTTCCTTCAGCCAGTTAAATTGTCCATTTTCCTTCTTTCTCTCTGTGTCATGATACCATGTAGACATCCCTGTGGCTGAGTAATTCTCTGTCGCTCCCAGACGCTAATATGAGGAGTCTGAAAGAGGTACTGTTCTCCAGTTTCAGGGGAAAATAAAGTCTCTTTCTTGTCTTCTAATTAAGATTAGTCTTTGATACTGTCAAAGTACAGCAGCTGTTCCCAGGAAATTTCATCTCCTGATTTAACCAGTAGGGAATATATGATAAAGCTTCTGTAGTGCTTTTTATTGTATATATAAAAGCTAATAATTCTATTCACTCTGGTTTCAGCTATTTTTTTATAAGCAAATCTCCTTCTTTTCTGCTTTATTTTTCACACGACTCTCCGCAGCTTTTCAAAGAATCACGGAATTCCCATACTTGATCACTGGAGACTGTCCAGTCCAATCTCCTGCTCAGAGGAGGTCAGGCAGAGCTAACTGCCCAGGACTATGTCCATCTGGGTTTGGAATCTTCAAGGAGAGGGACTATCTGGACACCTGTGCCAGTGCTCCATGACTCTCACAGCAAAAAATCTTTTCTTACTTTCAGGCAGAATTACATGTCTTTCAATTCTTTGCCCATTGTCTCTTGTCTTGGCATCGTTATACCCCTGAGAAAAGCAGTTTTAATTAAAATGAGTCATTTTGGTTGGAAAAGACCTCTGATTCTGTGATTTAACCCCTGCTATCAGGGATTTTTATAAACATTGGTCGGACTCTCTTGAACTTCTTTTTCTGCAGGATGAATGATCCCAGCCTTTCCTCAGGGAAGAAGTGCTTCATTTTCGTTATCACCTTTGTGGTCCCTCACTGGACTTGCATCAGTATGCCCATGTCTCTCATGTCCTAGGGATCCCACCGCTGTGCACTGCTCTCCCGATGTGTCCCCACCAGTGCTAAACTAGCAGGGAAGGTTAATCACTTGGGTGCTGCAGCTGGCAGATAAGTGTTGGGCTAATCAATTCTGAAGTGCCTCCTTCTGAGGAGAACTCCATCCATGAAATCTGACTTCCAGAGCACCCTGTAGATTAATTTAATAGTAGCAATGGATATAGGAGGAAGACTCCCATCAGGAGTTTGAGTATACTTCTGTGCTATTGCACTTCCGAACCACTCTGGACATGGATGGACTTCCTCATATACCAAAGCTCATGTGTGGGCTTGGATCCTTTGCTTTGAATGGTGCTGAATAAGGACACCTAACCTCAGACAAACTCAACTGGGAGCATCTTGGCCTGTGAATCATAGTGAAAAATGGGGGTTTACCATTTTCTGAAATGGGTTGATAATGGAGCTGTCAGTCAGCACCCAAGAAGCAGAGTTTCCTATTTGGTCATTCAGAAAAAAAAACCATAAAGTTAACCCACATTTCATCCTTGATCTCTGAGTTTATAATATTCTATTCCTACTGCTTCTTCCAGTTTTTAAACTCTTTTCAGTTTTCCAAAATTTAACCCAGACTTTCCTTAGCTGTGTCACCTGACACAACTGTCAGCTGAGTATGACCAAATTCATACCAGAAGAGCTTGCGAAGAAGTAAAGCTTGTTGTGAACAAAACATTGTATTTTAAGAGGAAATCCTAGATATAGTGGGGCAGGAGCTTTAATCTTCTACTTTGGCTTCCCCATCAGGACCCTCAGACTGGGCAATGCTTTTTGCAAAGAAAGTTAAAACACTGAGGACATGACAGGGGCAGAATGCTGGAAGTCTTAAGGCTTCTAAGGACTTGTGACACAGCAGGTGGTGCGTCTGGATATGGAGTCCAAAACATTTGATTTTCTAGGTGTCCTGCCTGCAAAGACCTCTGACTTGGGCATCATCCTCCTCTCAGGTCCTGGCACTAAGCTACGACTGGCAGAATGGAAACAAGGTGTCCTTGTACAGCAGAATGCCACTGATTGTCAGGAGGCACTCAAAAGGGTCTTCATACAGATACTGACCACTGCACTGTGTACTAAACAACTAGCCCTAAAATTGAAACCAGACAGCATAGAAGTTGGCTGAAGGTCACCTGTGACTGCACCAAATCCAACCTATTGTTTTTATTTCATTTCAAAAAAACATGAAGACTGCCAAGTGTTAGGGAAAGAGGACTTTCAAAAAAATGTGAAGTCCTGAATCACACCAATCACACACAAATCAAAATGTGTGAATTGTGCTAAGGAACCAGGTGTGACAGTGGGGTTTTAGTGATTTTTCTGAGGGCTTGTACTAAGCATTTTATTTTCAGGGAGACGGGGGTGAGGCTATTATTATAATGTGTTAGCCTGTTGCAAATTGGTTTTGCTTCCTGAAAGAAAGAACTGTGGTGAAGCAGCTCTTGCATTCATAGTTAACATTTACCTTAATGTTACCAAAGCTTGCAGTATAGTCTCCAACGGTGTGTCAGCATCCAGACTGGAATCTTACAGTGAAGACAGGGAAAGAAACCTGGCTGGATAGTCAGACTGCAAGGATTTAATTGCTCAGGCCCTGCCTGGAGACCAGTTACAATTCCCTAAGGGTTTATCTTTGTTACCTTAAGAAAATATATCTCCTGGGTATATTGCCTTTTTGATGCTAGGCTACTGATAGCTGGCTGTGCTTTCAGAAGGAAGATGTTGTTTAATAAGCTGGAAAGGAAACAGGGCTAACCCTAGTCTGCATCTCTTCTGAGGGCTAGTAGCATTCCGGGATGTTTTTGTACATCTCCTGCCACTGGTCAACACTGTTCAATACAAAGAAGTTTGTGTGTGCAGAGGTCACTCACTAAGCAAGCCTTGGTCAGATAACTGCTTTCGAGTGCACCAGGAACATCCTGGCGGAGTGCTTGGAGTGCTTTAGTTCACAGGAATTACCATAGTTGATGATGGTGAAGCAGTTACATGGCTGGCAGCAATGGGATAAAGGACATGCAGTGCTGCTAGCAATGTTAATATGCAGTCTCCAAATGAAAGTATTGGTGGCATACTGGAGGCCTGCTGTGGTTAGAGGTCTGATTCAGTGATGGAGGTATGAACCCATTTTAATTTAGCGATGTGAAATAGGTATCACAACTGCATATTCCTCCTTCAGGACAGCTATCTAGATGAATCATAATTTGAGTTTACCCCTTCTGTCAAATCAAGGCATAATGACTTTCCCTGTTTTAAATAGGGACAAAACCCAGGCAAACAGTGACAGAACAAGACAGTCTCAAACTGTACCAGGGCAGGTTTAGGCTGGATGTTAGGAAGAAGTTCTTCACAGAAAGACTGATTGGCATTGGAATGGGCTGCCTGGGGAGGTGGTGGAGTCACCATCCTTGGAGGTGTTTAAAAGGAGACTGGATGAGGCACTTAGTGCCATGGTTTAGTTAATTAGAAGGTGTTAGGTGATAGGTTGGACTCGACTATCTCGAAGGTCTTTTTCAAACTGTTTAATTCTGTGAGTCTGTGAAAACAGATGTATGGCTTACAGATCCAGTGCGTCAGAAGCTGACCTAATATGAAACTTGCAGTGATTTCCCATTAAAAGAAACAGGATTTAAATGAAATTGCTTCCTGAGCTTTTTTTCTGAAGGAAAACCTGACAGATTTGTGCCAAACTCCACAGCATGTCAACAGAAAGCAAGAGAGCTTCTGTCTCAGGAGTTCTGATTTGTGGCTTCAACCCAAAGACGTTTAAGATCAAAGTTAATCTTGCCCAGCTTTAGCTTCTAGAGGAGACATTTACTTAAAGGATGTAGTTTCATGATTGACCTGAGCCAGTCAAGTCCCTGCAAACTCCACTGAAAACTCAAGAGTCCAGCACAGAGCCACAAAAATGATTAAGGGAATGGAACATCTTTCTTATGAGGACAGCCTGAGGAAGCTGGGGCTCTTTGGCTTGGAGGAGACCGAAGGGTGATCTCATCAATGTTTATAAATACATAAAGGGTTGGTGCCAGGAGGGTGGAGCCAGGCTCAGACTCTGCTCGGTGATGCCCAATGACAGGACAAGGGGCAATGGATGGAAGCTGAGGTATAGGAAATTTCGTTTAAACATGAGGAGGATTTTTTTCCCTGTGAGGTTGACAGAATACTGGAACAGACTGTGCAGGGGCGGGGGGGGTCATGGAGTTTCCTTCTCTGGAGATATTCAAAACCCGTCTGGATGTGTTCCTGTGTGATCTGCTCTAGGTGACCCTGCTCTGTCAGGAGGATTGGACTGGATGAGCTTTTGAGGTCCCTTCCAGCCCCTGACATTCTGTGATTCTAAGTGCCACATGATCTGACTCTTCACCCTGTACTGCTACTAGCCCTTGCAACATATCTGTAACAAACCAATTACAGAACTGTTTGACTGAAAACCCACCAGTAGCCCTCTTCATGCACTGCATAAAAACCATCCCTCAAACATGACATCTAGTGAAAAAAAGTTCAGCCTCTCCCTGAAAGTGCAACTCCTACTTGTGCCAGTTTAGCCTCTGATGTCGCCATCACTCGTAGCAGCAGGCAGGAAGGCAGGGGAGAGGCTCTATGAGACTAGTGATAACATGGATTAAGATTTAGGGTCTCATAAGGAATAAAGGTAGCTTAAGTACACATACATTTACTCTGATGCCATTTCAGGGGGGCTACATTTTAGACAAGGCCTAGCTTTTAGATGCTCGAAGCTAGAAATTACGTTACAAGTGCATGAGACATGGAAGCAAATAAGCCAGTGAGAGGATGCTAAGCTGGAATGCCTTTGCCTGTGCTGTGTGTAGGTAGAAGCTGCTAACCAGCCACAGAATTCTACACTGCACAGTCAAAAGTTAACCAGAATGTGGTCTCTACCCTATTCATGTGGCTGCTTACTCAAATATGCTCTTGCCAGCTCACTTCTCTACCAAAATTCATGGCCAAGATACAACTCAGATTTATAGGTGCGGTATTCAAGTTAACCAAGTTTCTAAGAGCATAGAGGTGGACCTAGCAAGTTCTTGTAGCATATGACTGTTGTCTTTGCCTGGCATCATGTCACACGCTCTCTGCATACCTCGTGCTAGGAGAATGGGGTATCTTTTTGAGAGCCCTAAACCAACCACACACGTTCTCTGAGATACCAAATGATTCTTCTGTGAACACAGGGCTTTTCTTATTTTCTTGTTATTGGTAGTTTCTTATTTTCAGGATAGAAACACTGGGGTGAATTTGAGGGGAGGTGTTTCCCCCCCTGAAAAAAAACCAAAGCAAAACCCAGAGAACTATAAATACATGCACATGTTTCTTGTCATAAAGAGTGTTGGGAGATACAGAAGTAGAATGCAGAGAGTCTGTAGTGTCGATAAGAATATTGAGAGGAATGTGTAACATGGCTAGGCATATCCAGAAAGATAAGCAAGGAAAGCACAGACATGCTCAAGGGACTGAGAGACCAGACTGTCCTCTTCATCTTCATCCATTTTCTTTTATCCATCTGTTCCACATTATCATTGCAGAAGTTCTCCAAGGAAAGAATTTTCTCTGCATACAGCTCATGTTATGCTCACTAAAGAGAGGTCCATCAGGTTTTGATTCCTATCTTTCCACTGATTTTATAAAAGTCTGGTTTGTATCAATTATCAAAATCCATGAGTATCTTTAAGTAGTTTGTGAAACATAATCCATTTGAAGAATTTACACCAAGAAAGGATGCACAAGGGGTCAAAGCATAGAAGTTTAGAGAGGGGGAGAAAAAAAATCTTGTATACGAAGATTTATATATGCTAGAAATGCATTGTGGCATGTTCTCTGGAGATATTACTCTTCTGCTGATATTTTTAACCCAGTATATCTGCTCCATTAAAAGCCTGATATCTGCTGCAAATCCTGCATGCTGATTTTGCTTGTCTCTGTTTCAGCCTGAGCAGAAACACAAACTGTGATCAAAGTCAGTGTATTAGTTTTGGTAGCCATGTCCAAAGGACATTGGGACTCTGTACACTGTAGCCTGAATATTGAAGAAATAAAGAATAAATCAAGTTTACAGCAATTGAGAATGGTTAATATAGTGCCTCTATGATTTTGATGGAGTTTTATTGATGGAAAGTCTCTAAGCCTTCAGGGAATGATAACTAGATTCTTCTCTGTCAGATTTTTCTGTGTGCAGAGTACATTGAGTTGAGAGGACAGTAACCATTCTTGGCACAGAGACTTTGAGCTTCAACAGGGCGTGGAAGCAGCAAGTCATTTTATCATCCCTCCAAAATTCTTCCTTTCAACCCTTCCGTTTGAAACTCGAAAGATAATTCTTCTTTCTACCTTTCCCCTGTTACTACTTCCCTTTCTTTCTGACAGGCAGGGTTTACTGCTTCAGGGCCTAGCAAGCACATTCCCTGCTGCCCATTAGCCCCAGCAATCTCCAGGGCAAGTTTTGATCACACTCTTACTCTGATATGGACAATGCCAGCTCCATCATTACATTTCCAAGACAACTCTAACCTAAATCCTGTGTCCAGCCCTATGTCTCATTCATGTTTAATGATCTGTAGAACATTACAGCCATCATTTACTCAGTTCCTTCTTCACATACCTTCTTCAGCTCCTGCCTTTGTCAGGTCACTTGTTCCTCTCATGTACCTCAGCAGCCATAATCAGTGGTAAGTAACTTCTTTGCCATTTTCCTTCTTTTTGCATCATTGCAAATGCAGAAAGGGGGAAAACAAGACACGCATTTGCTGAGATTCAGTGCCTCCCAGCTGTGTGTTCCTGTTGAAAGTGAGCTGTCACCATATCTGGGTGATGGCCAGCAGTGTTTCCTCATTACCTTTCCTCAGCAATCTGTATTTCCACAGCTCACTTTTCCCGCTTTCAGAGGCCACCCTTTAAACAGCACAATAGAGCTACACTCTTCCTTATCAGCATCCTGAAGTTCATACACAGGTGAAAGTTTGCACCTAACTGGTCAATCACATTGTAGAGTCTGCAGAACTGAAACAAAGCTGCTTGACAGAAAAGCTGGCATCTAGACAGCTTCCATTGCCACTGCTGATTAGTTTGGGGCTGCTCAGTCTGAGCATTCCCTGCTGCCTCTGAGAGTTCCCTGGAAAACCTTCCTGACTTTTTGATGTACTAGAACAGCTGCTGGCCAGAGATGTTCAGAAGGAGAATGTTTGGTTGTATCTTAGCTTGGCAGTTGTCTCAGCTGGTGCACTCTGCACATGTGGCCAAAGGTGTGTCACACTTAAGACAACTGAGTGATGGCATTAAAGTGCTGCCCCCTGACTTGTACACGTGGCATCATCCACCTTGCTGAGACACTGCTGTCCCCTTCAGCTATGAACCCATGCCCTGGCAAGGGTCAAATCGTATTTTTGATAGCCTTGTTTGCAAAGCAAGGGACAGCTGCTAGATCCATTGATATCTTTGGAGGGTTGGGTAAACCAGTATGTTTAGTAGGGGAGGAGAATTACCTCAAGCGTTGAACAGCAACCCCTTGTCAAAAACAAAGCCTTGTGGTAGGGATTTTACAGCTGTATCAGACATCTTCTGTAAGACAATGCAAACTCATCTCAGGCTTAGTCTTATGAATACTGATAAGTATTTATATTATAAGTATAATGTGAATACTGATAAGTATTCACATTATAAGTACCCAATAAGAGCATGTGCAGGACAACCAGAGCAGCTGATCTTGAAAACCATCTATCTCTGGAAAGTGAAGTCCTTTATTCCATATCTCTTTGTATGTCTTCTTTCCCTCTTAGCACAACATACATCTCTTATTCCTGAATGCTTGTCCTTTTCCCCAAATGGGATTCACCATTTGTTCTTTTTTCTCCCTCAGGTAAAGGGTTTTCTGCACGCCTCTCTTTCTAGTACTTGGGCAAACATGCTGCAAACTTACTTCATGCTTTTCTTTTAGCTTGTATTTTATTTGGTATGGTTTTGGTTTACCTGACATATGAATTGTTAGGAAAGAGTTGGGGCTGTTCAGCATGGAGAAGAAAATACCCTGAGATGACCTTTAGAGCTGTATTTCACTATCTGAAGGGGACCTACAGGAAGGGTGGGGAAGGACTGTTTTGAAGTCCTTGAAGTGATAGGACAGGGAGCAATGATTTGGAACTGGAGCAGGGTAGACAGACTGGACATCAGGAGGAAGTTCTTCACTGTGAGAGCAGTAAAATATTGGAAGAGGCTGGCCTGGGATGTGGTTGAGGCCTTGTCCCTGGAGACATTCAGGATCAGACTCAGTGTGGCCCTGGGCAGCCTGATTTATTTGGAGGTTTAACAAGATGACCTTTGAAGATCCTTTCCAACCTGATGCAGTCTATGAATCTTGTTATCTCCTGTGTTTATGTATTTCACTACAGAGTACAAGCATCCAAGCTGATGTTTCAGAGTAAGATTTCAGCTAGCATTATGATCTCCACAAATCAACCAGTCTAAGTACACTCATATAATTCAACAACACCTGCAAAGTGAACCCTATATTCAGGAGTGTCATTTTGGTATCTCACTGGGACAGAGGATGATCTTAGGAGGTCCATTCCAACCCAGGCTTTTCTTCATTTATGCCTGTGATAACCAATGCTATTTTTTCTTAGAACACATGGACACTGAAGCTGGAATCTAACCATGCAAGATGCTGTAGCATTTGCTAGAATGGCATAACATTAAGTCTGGGATCCTGTGACAGTTCTAGAGGGAGAAAGAGAACTAGAAATTGTAAAATCTGTTGCCTTACAGAAAGGAAAGCAATAAAACGCCAAGTCAAATACATATCTGAAGTCCACTACAGGTACAGCAACCATTCACCCCATGGACTCTAACCAGAGTAATGCTATGTTTCAGCTTTTGTCCTGTCAAGAAGACTTATCCACAGAACTACATCAATATCTTGATATTCTGAGCTAATCCCACCTGGGGACCTGTAAGAACTTTTTCGCTTGTGTCTTTCTGGGAGTGGTTTAGGTAGCATATAGATCTCTATAATAGATGTAGTCATAAAGATAGAGATCAGTAGTTAAACCGTCTGATGGAGACAGTTCTCAGTTTTTACATCAGGCAATTTACTTGTTTCAAAGGTTATCATTTTACTTGGAGCCTTGAAAGAGAAGGTGTTGCCCTCAGATTGTTGTTTTACCAGAGAGGTGTGTACTTAATCTTAATTTGCTGTGAAATATTAACCACCAATAAACTAAAGTAGAATTTATCGATGGACATGTTCCCATATCCTAAGGTAGACTGCAAATACACTCACATCTCTGGACAGAAAGCATGTCATGCTGAGAGATGAAGTGCATAAAATAAGGACTCCGTGTGGTGCAGATTTTGCTGCAGGCTTTAAGGAAGATGACAGCTTCTCATTTCTCTAGCACTTTCAGTGTTGGTTAGTCTCAAGTGACTATTCTGCTCTTATTTTATCCACAGTTTTTTAGGTGGTATTGTAATATCTCCTAGTTTAGTTCAGAACAGGAAGGTCAGCCCTTGTGATGTTTTGCCGTTCCTCTTCAGATAACATGACTGGGAAAATTTCACCTTTATCCCAGTCAATCTAAGTAGGTTCACACTAGAATAAAATTAGAGCAATGTTGGAATTTATCAGGACCTCCCTTTTTAATTATCCTACTATGACATTGTGTAAAAATTTGATAGGCCAGCCCACAAGCCTGTGGAGGTAAACATCCTTGTCTGAATTGGGGTAAAGTCAAGCTTTAAGAACTGCCAGTGATAATGTTAGGACGCCAGTTAAAGGAGAAAAGGTTTCTAAGCAACATCTCAGCAAACCATAGGGGATGCTATCTATAGGAGATTTCCCCTTGCTTTTTCTGCCTGAAGCCCGTGTGCCTTTAAGCCTTGGGAGCAATGTCTAACCACATAGGATCACTGCAGCCCAACCCTCCTGCTTGAGTGTCTGTTATGCCTTCCCGACACCCTCACACACCTGCTACCAAGGAAATGAGTAATGTTTGTTACCATGAAACAAAGGCATAACAAGGGCAGTGAGGGAGGAGTACCCTAAAATGACAACAAAAACGGCAATAAAATGCACACAGGACAGGATGCTTGGAGCCTCTCAGCACAGTGCTGCAGGAGCTGCTACTGAGCTGTATAACACCTGGCTGCATGGCACTAGGGAAATACCAGGGGTGGGGCTGGTCAAATTCCAGTGTCCTGTGCCCGTGCAGGTCAGGAGGTAAAAGGTGGGAGCAGTGGTATCATGAAACGGTCCCTATCCAGGTTGCAAGCAGCTTTTCTTCAGCACCACCTCTGGATGCAGACTCTCTGCTAAGTTAGTGATGTGCAGATTCTGTCAGCACCCTGTGAAACAAAGTGCTGACATCAGGTACCTGCTTGGCACCTCTGACCTGCACTCCTCAGCCATCCTCCTGAAAGCACTCATCATTTCTGTTTCTACTTCCTTCATTGTCTAGCACCATGTCTTGCGAGGAAAACTTCTGCATCAGCTTTTGGCAGAAATGGGAAAAAAAATACCCTTTCCCCCATTCTTTTCCTAATTAATTAATTTCCTAATTTTCCTATGTAGACCATAGATGAAGGAATTCAGTCTGCATATATATAGTATGAGGGAAGAGATCAAAAATGAGATTATAAGTCTGAGGGACATTTTCATAGTGGTTTTTTTTTTTCCTTTTCTTTTTTCTTCTTTCCCCCTTCCATCTTTCCCCCTTCCTTCCTTTTATTTCTTTTTTTTCCTTCTTTTTATTATGATCATCCAATGGGAAAATGCAGAGAATTTGTGCTGCTCTGTAGCAATCAAGGTGGCCATTTCACAAGGTCAGGTCCAGCTCATAGCAGCCTTGGTGTTTGTGCTTTTACACAAGCAGGGCATGTCATGCTACAACCCTGAGGCTATTAAGCCCAGTTCATCACCCAGTTGTTAATATAAAACACAGCTCTTTATCTCTACTGGTGGTTGCCATGATTGTGAGATGAAGGTGTCCTGTAAAATAGGGTGGAAGGACATTGGAGACATTGTCCATGACCAAGAAGAGAAATTTGGAGCTTTTTAATCAAATGGAGGTGGAAGTGTATTACAGAAAGCAGAGGAAGGTCATTACCAGTATGCAATTTAGATGGGAGGAAAGGGTAGGAGAGAGGTAGAGAAAGTACGAGCAGAGGCAGTTGCAGTACAAGGCACTTCTGGAAAAGAAAACGTTTCAGTCCAGAGAAAGATGAATTACAGCTGTCAAAAAAACCCAAAGGACACTCTCCTGGGTGTTCATATTTTATGACTGACATGTCTCAGGAGGGAGACTGGGTGTTACTTGAGCAGAGAAGAACTAGATCCTAGAAATCTTCTCTGGTGTCCAGAGGATGTTGTTAGTAGTGCCCTTAGAAAGAGCCATACCAACCTTCTGCCGCTATAGAACTCTTGGAACAAAATTACTGCACTCTGAACTTACACGAATGCTCTGAGAAGAAGAGAGGGGATCCAATCCCCTTCTTTTTGGGAAGCTGAAATCCACCCTAATTCCCTGTGTTTTTTCATTGCCAAGGCACAAAGAAAGAGCAAGCAGAAGGTCAAGTAAGGAGAAAAGTAGAAAGAGCAGTAATGGTACATCTTTGAGTATATCTTTCATTAAGCGTCATGAGTAACTCCTCATTTCTGCTTGTGTGAAAATATCCAGCTGCCCTCTCTTCCTGTGAACAGCCAGGAAGCGACCAGACCAAGGAAGTATGCCTCCATCCTGGGTCTTTGCCTGCCTGTGGGGCAGGGGGCTGTTTTCTGTCATATAGATGCACTCCAGTGTGTACTGCCCCATGTCTTCAAAAAACCAATGATGTTGGTGATTTTTTTCTGCAGTCCTCGTCATCCGCTAATGCTGTAATTGTGGCAAATGCAAGCATCTTAAAGAGTTATAAGATCTCACCTCACTAGTGGCACATTTGGTTAAAAACCTGCACTTAGATTCTTAAACTCCTTCAAGTTGTTTCAATTTTGGTTTTGGAATGTGTTTGTACTCCTGAAAATGGCAATGTGGGATCCCATCTGCTTGTTAGGGATAAACAGTAAAATGTTTTTTTTATCTCCAGTAGATATTTATCAACATTCTCTAGACCTGTATTTATACAAATCTGGATATCACATTTAATATTTCTTCAAATACACTTAATTTATTCTTCTTTAGTCACTGCTACTGCTTCTTGAGTGTCGGGGCGGGGGGGGGGCTGTGTTGAGAAATAGTGATTATTTTGCATGTATTAAGAAATCCTTCCCCCTGTGTTAGGATGTATGTCAGTAGGAAAGACCAGATGATAAAAGAAATCAAACTGATGGACCAGGAACAAAGGAAGCCGTAGGCTTGGCAGTCAACCCGTAACCTCCACCAATAGGAACTGTAATGTTTCCTTGGAAACCAGGCTGAAAACCCGATTCTCTCCTACTAAATTTTCGATTTAACTGAAAAACCAATTGTAAGTAATATTAACTCTCTATGTGTGCCATTTTGTATTTCAAACAGCAATGAATAACCAGCAGTAGGTACACATAAATGGGGCCAGCAATCTGTGAAGTTCTAATTTCCTTTTGGTTCAAATGTGACTATTTTCCCAGTGACAGCAGGAGAAAGCAAATAAGTAAAAGTCACAACTTTCACACAGAAGTAGGTGTTGCTAAATCATGCTTTGTGCTCGACTGAATCCGTTGCAGAAAAAAAGGTGTTTGTGTGTTGTTTGTCAAAATCAAAGACATGGTTAGTTTTCTTGGGAGGTTCAGAAAGAATATATTGGCAAATGTGCTCAATTCATTATGTAGCATAAGAGTTGGAAGGGCAGAGTAACTGCAGCAAGAGGGAGCAAATGTTTGTGATTCTAGAGGCCCAAAGGTGTGGCTAAACTAAAGCCCTGCTTAGGTCTGTAATAAAGTGCAAGGATGAATCCCCTGCTGAAGGGGACACAAGGAGATGAGCTCTAGCAATCCTGAGGCATTGTTTGCCTGCTGCTGTTTTATAGCAGTGACGTACATTGAGACTAATCCAACTGAACCTTATTGTGGTGGGTTGGGAACTTCCCTCCCCAATTAAAATTTGCCAGACCAACTCAGACAGCTTGGAAGTAAGATAAAGCTGTATTTTACAGAAAAGCTAAATTTACAAGCGTATATACACAATGTGTTTACATATACTTGCAATTATGTACAATTTAGAAATAATGCAGAAATCCAGTCTCCCCTCCAGACAAAGAAAAACCCAGAAGGGACCAATGCCACCCTCTCTCCCAGATAGCATCTGTGAGCTTTGGTAGTTGTTTTCTGTATGATCAGTCAAGGTTAGTGGAAGAAGTTTAGAGTAAAGAGAAGGAACAGCAAACAGGTCTAGTACCCAAAAGCAAATAAATGAGGAATTGTTTATGCTTTGGCTTTTTTATACCTCTTAGCAAACCAATGAATTACAGGCTTTATCACTGTTATTCTTTTACAACCAATGATCTAATTTCTCCTATTAGAATATTCCAAAGAACCTTAAACCACTACAGTTATCTATCCATTTACACAGGATGGGCAACGTGAAAAGCTCTTGAAGGGTGCTTTTGACATATGAGATAGTTCCTGTAAATGTTTTTCACGTACCACTACACCCTTACATGAGCACTGATTCAGGATCTGTACTGCAGCAAATGAGAGTGACACAGCTGCCTCTGATTCGTGAATTGCAAAGATTCTTTTTCATTTCCATGTTAGGTGCTACACATGTTTACTTTAAGTGGCCAGTATATTCCTCAGTCACACGGATGTCACTCCTTGGTAAACCTCAGATGTGTCCCTTGGGGCCAGTTTTCACCACTTTTCTATTTGTTTAGATGAAAACCCTGGGTCTTTGAGTAGCAATTTCCACATTTTATGACTTTTTAACTGTGCAGAACACAGTTAGAATTGCCACTCCTAGAAATGTTAGGGTCTGATTAGAATGTGTCAGAACGAGTTGGGCGGGGGCGGAGGGTTGGGGGGAGGAAGTGAGGTGGTGGTAGGAAGAGTGATCTTGCCAGCATGCCTGGAGGGAAGCAGAGGCATTCTCTACTTAACAGCACCTTTACATTTTTCCCCAAGGGCTGGTACTCTCTGAGAGTGGCATTGATGTGGTTTAGAAGTAGAAATACTTTTGCAATCCTGTAACTCTAGGTATCTGCATACCTAAAGCTAATGAAGGACAAACTGTGAAATATCTGCCCACCCAGAGGCATTGAGATGAGGGAAGACGACTCTGGCAGAGACCCTGAGAGCTGGAGACATCAAGATAAGGAAGCAAAGACTCCTACAGAGACCCTGAAACTGGCCAGAACCGACCTAGCAGTTTGGGCTCAGTGATAAGCTATACAGCTCAGGACATTTTGCAACCAACAGGGCAGTGTGAGGAAGGCTGCCACCTTCATCCCTAGGACCCCAGAAAACACCACCAGGGTAGCACCCACCTGTGTAAAAGATAAGGACCATGGGTGAGCAGATGTAAAACACCTCTCAAAAGTACTTTGTATATGCATAAACTTTCCCTGAAACGCTCATGAATATGTAATAAGTAACAACATATAAACCACAAGGTTGGGGCCTGGGGTGTGCACGTTCTTTGGTGGAGAGATGCCCTGGGCACCAACACACTTAATAAACATACCTGCTTTATAACCTCTTGGGTTATAAGGGTTTTTTCTTCCATGTGTCAACATTAGAGCCACAAAGATGGTTAAGGGAATGGAACATCTCTCTTATGAGGAGAGGCTGAGGGAGTTGGGGCTCTTTGGCTTGGAGGAGACTTAGGGGTGACTTCTTGAAAGTTTATCAGTATGTGAAAGGTGAGTGCCAAGGGCATGGAGCCAGGCTCTGCTCAGTGATGCCCAGTGACAGGACGAGGGCCAATGGGTGGAAGTTGAGGCATAGGAACCTGAGGAGGAATTTTTTCCCTGTGAGGGTGTTGGGACGCTGGAACAGGCTACCCAGGGGATTTGAGACTCAAAACACTGCCCTGCCTGGACGTGTTTCTTGTGTGATCTGGTACCGGTGACCCTGCTCTGTCAGGGGGGTTGGGCTGGATGATCTTTCGAGGTTCTTTCCAGACCCTGACATTCTGTGATTCCTCTGCCTCACCCGTGAGCTTTCCTCCTTCTCCTTGGGGCCCTATGGTCCCCCTACACTTGGAGAGAAAAACAATGAACAGTGACAGAGGGAAGCACATGGATGGCACCTACAAAGAAGAGAGATTCTTTCACAGACCTGTCACCCAAGTTTGTTACTGTTTACCTTGTTGCATCTTGCCTCTATTAAACACGATTTCTTATATTTTAATTACAAGGATTGAATATTGCAGATCCTAAAATGTGTGCTGGATTTTGTTGTTGTTTGTTTGTTTGTTGTGGGTTTTTTAAGCCTAAATTTGAGTCATTGCTATAATTTTAATGTTAATTTGACACTCAAGTGGCAGCTTTCAGGAAAGAGACACTTAGTTAAGGAAAGAGTATGACCTCTTATAGAGCTTTAAAATAGCTATCCTCTCTTCCCAGTTCTTCCACTGCTTTGTTGTGTGACCTTGGGTAGGCCACTTCACACCTATATGCCTGTTTCTTTGCCTGAAAAATTATTTGGCACTTCTTTGTAAAGAACTAATTAAAGAAAAGTCTGTGTAATGCTTAGGTACTAACGGAATCCGTAATCCAAAAAGACTATTGGCAATTCAAAAGATACACCTGGAGACCTGTAGTTATCCTTCTGTCCCTCCTGCCTCTAGTCTAACCTGGAAGATTCAGGGACATCTAATCCCTGCCATTCCCTGGCCACTTATATAACTTTGAAGTTGTCCTCTTTTAAATTTGTTTTCTGTGGGCCCTGTGCCTGTGGAAGCACTAAGTACCTTGGAATGCAGATGCTCTCTAGGAAAACAATCGGCTTTAAATGCTTGACTACAGATCACTCATCTACTGATAGATGTTCAAAGCCCTGGCATCAGGAGAATCAGCAGAACATGAAACCAGCATGGCCGAAGACAAATATGCTAAGAATAAATTAAACCAAAATAAGATAAACACAGTGTCCAGAAAAGGAGACATTCAGTGACTATAAAAGCACTTTTAATACTAAAGAAGGAAAGATTATGTTACTAAAGAGTAACTAGATTTTGAAATTAATTTGTGTATGCTGTTGTTGAGGTAGCAAAATGAGGCTTTGGGCTGTACTGAACATTTGGAATAGGAAAAAAAGCTATTATAAGTAAAAGGTACATAGGTACATAGATAGAAAGACAGTGTTGTAACTTAAACTCCTAAATGAATCCCTTCTACCTGTTGTAAACCGCAGTGAGACCTAACTGGGAAGATTTCCCAGCAGCCTGATCAGGCTGCTTACGGGTTTGATTGAAACATCTCTTGCAGTTGTCAGATAGGGACTGTGAACAAATGCACCTTAGGTCTGCTCCCACACAGTAGTTCCTGTGCCTCTACATAATTTCTCTGCCTACACCTCATTTTGTGCTCCTGTCCTCTACCAGACACTGCATTTAACGTACTCGGTATTCCTTGTCCCTTCCTCCCGTTAACTTTCCTTCCAACAGCAAGGATGGCTGGATTTTGGCTCCAAAGGCAGGTCCCTGCACTAAGGTGCCAGGGCTCCTGAGGTATGACGCTGGAAAGGGGAAGTGCCAAGAAATGCCATTTCTGTTCTGAAAACTTGAACATTTTGTTGAAAGAGGTTAGATTTTCCTCTGAGACCAGCAACATGCCTCCAGGGAGTTAGATCAGCAGATCATACTGGGGACCAAGTGGAAATACTGTTTAGGTAAAGTGCAAGAGAAATTCTTTCTGTAGTGGTATCCCGTTTGATCTGAAAACAGAACATGGTTTTCTAACTTCTTCTGAGTTTTCTGTTGAAGGCATGGCCTGTATTTACTCACTCCTCCACTGCAATTTGCCTTCTTGCTTGAGTGATGTAAATGAAGGTGACAGCTACCCAGGGTGCACTTGATCCTGGTATTTGGTGAAGCATGAACACATAGTGCAGGCTACAGCCCATCTTCTTGTGTGTTAATCTGTATTTTGCATGTTGGACGAAACCCCCAAGATATGACCCTTGCTTTATTATTTGGGAGATGTCATGGATGTAATGCAGATGTAGTGGATGTAATGTAAGGTGATACTTTCGTAGTAGATCTATTAGCTCTTCCAGTTTAATCTGATTAAACTCTCCCAGGCAAGCACTTAGTTACAGTAGCGGGGATGAATCTGAGTCAGAATTTTACATGATCACAAAAAGGTCAGAGGCAGAGGAAGGAATTTGGAGAGCATCACCCCTAACTCACACATAAACACACTTGGTGGAATCAGGGCTCACACTGTGGAAGGAGAAAGAGAGTTGGCACAATATTATTCACTCCCTTCCTATCCCCACATCTTGCCCAGGTCTTGAGCTATTGGTACCGTAGCAAGAGAGTGGGAATCAGCAGTCACTACAGAGCAGTGAGCTGAAACTAGTAAATCCACATCTACATCTCAGGTCAGCATGTTAGCCTTTTGGCCAGTTGCCCTCCCTAAGTGTGGATATCTTACTGCAGGAAAACCCATAGTATGAACTTCCCCATAAGAAAAATAAGAGCTTTGTCATGAGCTAAAGTAGGTGACGGCAGTGGAGTTACTCCCATTTGCACTGAGCAAACATTATTACCAGCTGAGTGATCAAACTGCCTCTGTTAGGTGTGAAGGGGAGGACAAAATGCAGTGTTTCCTCTCTCAGATGACTGACAAAAAGAAGCTGGACAGATTTTCTCATTTGTTTCTTGTGATGGTACCACTGCGTCTTAAAGCATCATGTTTAGGATTAAATTCTGACACTGGCAGGGTAGACAGGTTCGCATAATCTCCAGAGTCAGTCCTTGAGCAGTGGAAATTGCACAGGAATGCTTTAATGTTGATAATGCACAAAGTCATGAGTACTTCTGTGGTCTCCCTAGGGACTCATGTCACCTATCTTCCTATAGCCATTTCTTTCTTAATAGAAGAAACTCGTAGGCGTAATTCTGCCATGGTGTGTGGGAGGGGACTCATGGGGAACAGATGGTTCTTGGCGAGCAGACTCTAGTGACTAAGACCCAACTCTCAAAAAAGAATGAATCTAACTAGCTGATTTGCTGAAGGATAGGAATATGAAAGACAACCATAATATAAACACAAAAATGAACTACAAAGCGAGGTTGCCTGTTGTATAACTGACGGTGGTATTTCTCCCTGGTAAAGAAATAGCTCTTTAGTGGCTTATGGAAAGGATCCTCTAAGCTGTGTCTTTTTAAAATGCTGATGTATTTGTCATTAAGCACAGGAGGGCAGAAAACCAGACAGTTGAAACTGTTAAAGAAAAGGAAGAATTCTTCACTAGCAGTAATTTTGTCTCTGCAGATTCATATCTGTCTTCTTGAAGGTGGTGTAGGAAACCATTGGGGATTTCTGGTGAAGGTCAACCTAAGTGTAGTTTTCACATGATGTCATGAATGATTGGAATGTACCTTGCTCAGGAGAGAGAAGCAGCAATGTATTTTGTAGAGGTAAAATAGTAATTGGACAGAGTTCAATAATTTTGGTGGAATTTAAGAACGTTTAGCAGTACTTTACCAAGGTTCATTAAGATTGATGGATTCACCTTATGAATTACTACATGGAAGACAGATACAAAGGAAAATTAAGTTAGAACCAAGTTAGAATGACTCACACAGAATCTGAAACTGCAAATGGTGAGGAAGACGCTCCGATGGAATCAGGAGGTTCAGAGTGAGAACCACAGAATCAGAATACATCAAGTCAGAAGGGAACCTCAAAGGTCATCTTGTCCAAACCCCCTACAGCAAACAGGGACGTCTTTAACTAGATCAGGTTTCTTGGGGACCCATCAAGTTCGTTCTCAAATGTTTCCAGTGATGGAGCCTCCACCACATCCTTGGGAAACCTGTTCCAGTGTTTCACTACCCTCACTGTGAAGGACTTTCTCTGTGTGTCTAACCTAAACCTGCCTAGTTCCAGTGTAAAGCCATTGCCCCTTGTCCTATCACTCCATGAGTGGATCCCCTTTTCCGTGATCCTTGTAGAGCTTAGGTCCAATCTTAGTCTTAGGCTTGGACAATTTCTCTACAATGTTTATAATGCTATTATAAACAGTAGCTACCTGGATTAGCAGTGTTCCATTAGTATTTATTCAACATGCTGCCAGTCACTGAGGATCCCAAGTAAGGGATATCTCTGCCTTGATCAAAGAAGGACCTTTGGTGTAAGGTAGAGAGTCTCAAACCTTGCAAGGTGTCCCTGCTCAAGGGGAGAGTCACCTGTTGTGCAGTCCAGCTGCAGTTCAGGAAGAACTCAGATTGGGTTCATTTTGATGTTAATGTTTACTGGGTGGCTGCTAGTCAGTACAATAGACAATACAGATGTCTTCATTTTAGCTATGCTACCTTATTCTTTGGTTATCTTGCATTTTTTGGGCTTCAAACCCACCTTTAAAATGTGGTTTTGTTTTTTTTCCAAGACACCTTCACTTCCTTGTATGTGAGTCAGAAACTTTCCAGCTCACAGTTTCACCACAGGACGTGAGAACCTTCAGTCCCTTAAGTGAGCCAGGAGCTCTCCAGCTTGCAGGTTCACCACAGGGCACAGGGCTTGTTGCTTCTTAGTCAGCCTGAACCAGTATGGAGCTAGTGGTCAAGTGTATCTGTCATACATGGTATCTTCAAAGGTCTTGAGAGAGAAAGAGTGGTAAACCGTACCTGGGATGACTAGTAGATACCTTTGAGCCACTGGGAGAGATTCAGATGTGTTTACCTTGCCTGGGCTGCCTTCCACAAGCAGCAGTACAGGTCTGTTCACTGGGCAGCTACCCTGTTAAATGTTTCTTCAGATGTGAGAGGAGTTGAGGCAGCAGGAGACTGTGCTGCATGTCTGTCTCAGATGTGCCCTGCTGCAGAGTGATGGGAACTGCAAAGGTACGAGGCTAGGAGCGCCTCTCTCTGCAGCTCCCTGAGGAGATAGCAGTTTGCATAAAGAAAGAGTTCAGAGAATGTCATCATCTCAACCCACCAATATATACAGCTGAAATGGAGAAATTCTTCACTTAAGCTCACTTCAGCCCACAAGTTTTTGATAAAAACATACTTATTCTTTAAAAGTCATGGTTTAATTATCAGTGTTGATAATGAGTCATCACCAATGCAGGACAATTTCTGACACCAGGTTGCTGAGCAAGTGGGTTAAATTCTCTCCCTATGAAAGAGAAATTTTCCTTCAAAAGAAGTACCCAGTACTGTGGGCTATTTGCTCAGTCATGAGTAGTCAAGATCTTAAGAGCTCCTTGCCAGACATTTGATATATTGATGTTTCATTTTCAGCATGTTTCATCATTCCACCAGCTAGGAACTAGATAAACAGCATCTCGGTTTTACCAGTGCAAGAACCAAAAGTGGTTCAATAAGTGGCCCCTTCTTATCTGGCAGTAATTTTTCAGGACTTAGTTGATCACTGTTTTGACTGAAAGGCAATGTTATGTCTATAGACCTGCAGTCCCAGCACAACTCAGGGAAGATAATTTTGAAGTCCTTATCTAGAGGGAGCTTTTTAGTATGGAGTGGGCCACAGTTAGTGGGGAATTCTCACCCAGTTGTCCAACATACTCTGTCTACAGAAGCAGACAAAGCATGGTTTAAGAGAACAACTTGGGTTTAAGAAAAGCTGTACTAAGCAGTCTGAAACTTAATTCCACTTCCCTTTGGCATCACAGTAAAAAGGTCCACTTTTAAAATAAATGTCCAATAAATAAAACTATGGAGCTACAGGCTGCCCGCACAAAACATCCTGCAGTTAATGTTTCAGCACTGGCATCTGTCTTTGTACCTAAACTTGTATCTAAGCTGCCAAGATCTTTTGAACAGCGTGCATAGAAATCACAGAATCACAGAATGTCAGAGGCTGGAAGGGACCTTGAAAGATCATCCAGCCTGACCCCCCTGACAGAGCAGGGTCACCTAGAACAGATCACACAGGAATGTACCCAGGGCAGTTTTGAATATCTCCAGAGACTCCACAACACCCCTGGACAACCTGTTCCAGTGTTCTGTCTCCCGCACAGGGGAAAAAATCCTCCTCCTATATCCTTGAAACTTCCTGTGCCTCACCCTCCACCCGTTGGCCCTTTGCCCTGTCATTGGGCATCTCCAAGCAGAACCTGACTCCGTGCTCTTACCACTCACCCTTTACATATATATAAACACATTTCTGTGGCTGCAACCCCAAATGTTGATTAGCATCCCTTCAGAAGTGGGATTTAATCTTGGAGATGATCTCCTGGGCATCATTTTCTACAAGGGCACATTGCTGATCTCCATACTTCATAGGACATAGATGGCTCCAATATTGTTGGTGTCGTTATTCTTTAGTTGTTTTTTCTATTGGTTCAGACAGTGATGATCAGATATTATTATATAATGTGAGCCTTTTCAGGAGATGCTTTTAGGCATGTGGGAGGGAAGGAAACACAGTGTTTTGAACAGTCATCTCTTCCAGTGTAAAAGGGAAGAAGATATTCTTGGTTTGGTATGTTTTTACTGTCCCTGAAGTAGATAAAATTGCAATGCTCTAAATGATGAATTGAGTGAATGATGGGGAGATAATTGTGCCATTATCCCTGGAGAGAAGATGCCAAAACTGCCTTTCATTTTAAAGGGATGAACTGCCATAAAATGTTCAACGTAAGGAAAATTCCACAGACTAGAATTTTCCTTGTTTTGTCCTTAGAGCCCCACTAACCTAGTGAGTTAAAGAGACTATTGCTGCAAAAATGGGTCTGAAAAAGCATGCCTCTGAATTTAGAGGAATCCATACATGAGATACTTAGCCATTAGCCCACATACTACTGGAGAAGCCAAGACAAAAAAAGACACAAGTTCACTATTAGGGCATGTGTCACCTCAGAGACTATCTTCCACAGCTGCAGCACAGCAATACTTCCACTTTCCTGCTCAGGCACTCCATGTAGCTGCTCAGTGTTCTTGGAATCCTAGACAGGTGGAAAGTAAGTGATACTTCAGGACCAGAAAAAGGTACTGTGAAAGGAAAGCACAGGGGAAAGCAGAGACCTAAAGAGTGTGAGAGTCCTTTCGTTACAGTTATGAGTTCAGTGGGGAAGATCAGCTCATGCTGTCATGGTTGCCTCAGGTTGACAGGGATGACCTTGTGAAGCAGCTGCAGAAACTTTTTAAGATGATGATACAGGAGTGAGCTTTCCATTTTCCTGTACAGGTGTGAGAAGCAGAGGTTTTGTGAGCTGAGCACAGAAAGTCAGAGAGCACAAAGATCAACGTTTTCTCTTTCTAAGTACTTTGGAGCCTGTGAATTACAGGTGTCTTTTGGTGGGAAGATGGAGAACAGAGACTGGTTGAGTGGGATGGTGCTGCCCCATTTGATGAGTGGAATGAGCTGGGCTTTCAGGCTGCTGAACCAAAGGCTGTACTCATGTCCTGTTCCGTGAGTCTGACTCTCCCTTTCAGGTTGCAGGCTTGAGGCATAACTGAATTAAGAGACTGTTTTTAAATAAAGCAATAGAGTGCAAAGAGACTAATAAAGCAATTAGATGATAATTAATCTGGAAGTACACACACAAATATAAAGCTACTAATTATCATTCTTAATTCTTATGAATCACACCCAACTGCTTTGGAATTGCAGTTCTATCTCCCTTACCACTATAATTCTGTCCCTCCTTTCTTCCATTCTTACACCCACAATTCATTCAGAGAGAGACATGGTGCAGGTTTATCAACAAGAATCCCTCCAGCATTGCTATGGACTTGAATTCACAGGTCAGCTTCATCAACATGTGTAGGCGTCCACACTCTACTGACAAAACAATGATGTTCTCCTTTATTCTGTACCAGATTTTACATCTTAGTTCCCAGTTTTGTATTTCTGGATGTATCTTTTCACCACCCTTGCACCTCTTTCTCCATTCAGACTCCTCTCAAATAAACGGCCTGTCTCCCAGTTCCTTTTTCTCTACTTGGTCCCATTTCTGCTGCATCCATACCCAAGTTTGGCATTTTCTTCAGTGCAATCATAAGCAATATTGACTTTGCATGGTATTACTTATATGGTTGCTTGGGTGCAGGTGACTTTGGAAGACTTTGCACCCCAAAACTCCCCTACCTGTGTCTTGTTCATCCTGAAATCAGACTGTTTGCCATATAGAGACAAATCTGAGAACTGCTGGGCTGCTTCTACCTGGTATAGCAGAACAGGTGGAGATGTAATGTAGTGGTGAGTTGTTGTACTTCCCTCAGTTAAATGTATAGTTAGGATGTGTCTCCTCATGCAGGTAGCATTTGCAGAACATTGCGTATTTCTTCTTTGTGAAAGCACTGTGTGGGATGAGAGGTGCATTTCAGTACATGTAGTCAGTTGTGGTATGTTGCGCTTGCTGTTTCTTCACTCCTTCAGCCAGGGTTTTTCACCAGTAGATTAAAGCATTAAAGTAATTTATAACCTCACAGGACTAGGGCCAAGGACACAGGCTCATTAATGGTAATCCCTGCTCAGACAGATGGGGACACTTTTGTGTACAAACAACTTTTTGTTGTTTCATCTAGCTGGAAACATTGCTTATTCTGGTGACACATGAGCAAGTGATATGTTACACTCAATCATAATTAGCCCAAGTTATCACCTTTCTACCTTTAATCTACTAGGTAGCATAAAATTAATAAGTGCAGTCTAGATCTACAAGCCAAGGACAGAACATGCAGAAAACATTGATTCCATTTCAGCTTAGATGAATTGTCCTGTTTGGTCTCCATTGGAAGTAGAATGAACTAAAAATATACTTGCAGGGAAAAGTGACTTTTCTATTAGTAGTTGTACAGTATTTGGGGTATTTCATGAGTAACATAAAGGCTGCATGTTGGTGTGAAAGATGTCTGGAGTCAGTCATCCTCTGATAAGAAAGTTTGAACGTTAGGCCTTCGGCTGAAACAATTAATAGCAGTGTCAGAGATAGGAAGTTGGGCTCGCTATGGGTGATTTCCTTCAGCAGTCTCTGACAGATGTCAGAGAGATCTAAAACTTGAGCTTGGCTTAGGGACACTTAATGTGACTTTCCCGATCCTCTTTAAAATGCATGTGTGTTTATTTCCATACTGAAATATCTGAATTTCTCTACTGTTAAGGAGAAAAAAAAGAAAAAAAAAAAAGGAAAAAAAAATAAAGGGGGGAAAGGAAAAGCAGCAGCAAAATAAACTACTGTCTGACTACAAGGATTTTGTTCTTTTACTGCCTGAAAGAGGAAAAGTCTTACAGGCTGCATGAAACATCATCTGGCTTGACTCTTACCATCAGCCCAGTCAGAGCATTCTAGTCAGGTACAACTACAATGGAAGGGTAGGCAGAAAATTTTGACCATGGCATAACAGTCATCTATAGCAACTCTCTGATCTTTGCACCAGGAACTAAACGACATCTGCTCCTGGGAGAAGTGTTACTATCACAATCTGACGTGGTGTGGCCCTCTGAACAACAGGTATCTTTATTTTGAAACAAGACTATGCCTCCTGCTTGATGAGGCCCCAGCTAGTGGAAAAGGCAATATACATGCTAGAGGCTGCTATGGACTTCAGGGACCAAGTTTGTCATTTCCTTATATCACAGTAATTTGACACAGTTCAGTGGCATTGCGTGTATTGTGTTGTTTGGGGGTTTTTTTGTACCCGTACCACCAAGAAGTGAATTTTAAGAATATTTATTATGGGCAGAACCAATTGACCCAAGCACTGTCAAAGGTGGTTTCAAATTCAGGACGAGGTTCACATGTTGTATAACGTGCAAAGAAGCTGGATTTGGACAGGTCAGAGCCTTGAATCCAGCTGTCAGACTTGCATATGGGCTTCTGCAACTGTTTCTGAAGGGTTTCCGTGGATTCTTCTGAGAACTGACCATGCTAAACGGATATTAATTATAGCTGGTCTCTGGTAAGCGCAGTCTTTGCAGAACCACACTGTGCTGTAAGTAGCTGGACACTGTTTGGACAGATGGTTCTATCTTCTTAAAGAAGTTTTAAATTCGTAAGCTCCTTGGATGGAAATCAAGGATTACTTGTAACTCTCTACTTCTTTGCTTGCTTGGAATAGTGACACTATAGAAAATCAGTTTATAATGGTGTCAAGGGTTAGGGGTGAGCCAGCCACTAAGCCACACAGATATTTCCCAAAGGGGGAGAAAAAGCAGAACAGATTCAAGAGCTGGAAAACAAAACGAGAACAGCTTTAATGAAAACAGTAATAAAATTAAATATGTGCAAATACATACAAACCCACTGTCAAACCCCCTTCCACCTGATGACAATGACATCACTGTCACCACTGATGCTGTGAGTAGACACTGGGAAAGTCACAGACATCAAGAAGAGTGTAGCAAGCAGGTTGAAGAAGGTTCTCTTCCACTCTGCTCTGCCCTGTTGAGGCCTTACCTGTGTCCATTTCTGGACTCACCAGTTCAAAAAGGACAGGAAACTACTTGAGAGGATACACCAAAGGGCTTCAAATATGACAAGGGGACTAAGAACATCTCTCTTACAAAGAAAAACTGAGAGATTTGGTGCTTTTTAGTCTAGAGAAGACTGAGGGGGGAGATTTATCAATGCTTATAAATAAGGGTGGGTCCCAGAAGACTGGGTCTGGTCTTATTTCAGTGGTCCCCAGTGACAGGAGAAGAGGTAACAGGAGCAGACTTGAACACAGGAAGTTCCATCTAAACATGAGGAAAAACTTCTTTACTTTAGAGCACTGGAACAGGCTGCCCAGAGAGGTGGTAGAGACTCCATCTCTGGAGTCATTCAAAACCTGCCTGGATGGACTCCAAGTGTTGCCTCCTCTTTCCCTGTGTTCAAGTTCTCTCTTTGTTTTAAATGTCAAGCATACCATCGAATGCTGATAGTGGTATCCAAGTACCACACAGGGGCACAGGAAATGTCTGTGGTGGATGTAAAAGAGCTCCATATTCTGTCTGTGGCATGTCCACTCACTTAGAGAATGGTTTTGCAGTCCACAGAAAGCTTTTCCATGTCTGTCAAGTCCCTAGTGCTCCTGCCTACAATGTCTGTCTCTGAAGTAGCTCCTTTTACCACTGCAGATTAACTTGCATGTCACCCAAGTATGCTTGTTAGAAAATGGGAGGCTTTGTCAGCAGCCAGTTTTCAAGGGAATTGGCCATTTAAAACCACATCCTAAGTACCTGGTTGTACATATTAGCCTTAGCTGACCTATATTAAAATTTACTGTCTGTCATCTCTTTGTTTCGGTAGTCTTTAAATAATCAGCTGTTTTGTTTGCTAGACCTTGGTCATGGGCACTGTGTTTCCACTACATTAGTTCTACTCAGGGGAAAGCAATAGCTCTAGGTTGAACCATGAGCCATTTGTTTCCCTGTAATGGGGAGCTCTCTGCCTCCTGCTTTCTAACTGATTAGGTGAATTATGCTTTATTGGCCTTGAGAAGAGTCGTATTCCAAAGAACTTTCTGAGGAGGAAATGAGGCAGTGTGCACAAAAGAAAGAGAAGGGTCTATCCCCATTAGTGTTGCCTGAGCTGCATTCTCTTGCATTTCTTGTCTGAGCAGTGGTGGTGTGTACTGCTGGAAATGCGCTGGGCTCAATATTCATTGCAGGCTCAGTACTTCACCTCAAGAAGCTGCCCAGTTGCTTCTCTAGTTTGCTGTAATGGCAATTCTAAAAGTAGCTCTGTACCTTCCTTCCTTCAAAACTGTGTTGTGCAGAACACAAGTAGGACAAGTCTTTTCCTCTGAACAGAACTGCAGAGATCAGGTGCTTTTTTAAAGAGCTACTTCTGTCAGTTTGGTACCTTCAGTAATTTCAATTTTGTGTGGTCGCTGGTGCCCATTTGTAATGCTGCCATTGAAATCACAGAGGGATGGAGATGTGCTCCAGGGAATTCAGTTGTTTATCTAGATACAATCTGTTCCCTAGCATTTATTCATAAATGCTCTGTCCAAAAAGAGGGATTTCAAACACCCTGTTTTAGAAATTATGCTGTGCACCCAATGAACACCACCTTCTTTCAAGGAGTTGTTGCCTCCCTTGTCCTGTGTCTTGCTTAAAAGAAGTTGTATTTCCTTTACAGAGGCAGTTCATGCTTATATTAGCCTGAAATATGCTAAGCAATTCCCTCCATTTCTTCATCTGAAAGCATGGAAGCTTTTTGCTTTAGTTCTTTTTTCTCAGTTGAACTCTCTCAACCTTCATCTTCTAGTACTAGTTCCTAGTACATGAGATACATTTTGTGGTAATTCTCTGATTTTTCTCCATTTTAAATGATCTCTTACAGTAGTGCCTTGAAATGCACGTGCTATAATCTAAGTTGCCGTCTTTTGTTAATCCTTCTAGAGAAGAAACCTAAACTCCCAGTGTCTATTAAATATACTGTTCACCAGGGAAGACAGCTTTTTACTGGTCTTCCAAAAACAAGCAAACAGCTGGCAGCATCTGCTGAAAGTAGTGTAACTTGGATGCCTGAGTTGATTGTTAATTTTGTACCACAAGAGGAAAAAAGGTTACCTCTCTAGACCATGCTTAAACACTTCATGCTTTCTGAGTCAGTCAAGAAGTATTTGGCCTTGATCTGGTAGAGGGAGACCTGTGAGTGTTATCACCAAAGGAGTTACAATGGGTTACAGACTGTTGTTAATGTGATGAAGAGCAGTAGTCCACCTTCACCAGCTTTATTCAACACTTTGGAAGATGAACCCTTCACACCAGGGAGGAGCACAGGAAACAGTGTTAGGTAACTCGCTAAGCAAATAGGAGACCTGCTTTCTCTCCTCCTTGTGTAGACCACAGCTTAGGCACTCTACTTTTCAGTAGTTTGTATTTGCTTCCCTGAAAACGTGTCCTGAGGAAGAAGCAAAGCCTTTGACATCTTTCATTGTTTAGTGGCTTCTTCATTTTTCAGCTGTGCTGTTCCATAAATGTGCAATTTGCTCTTTCTTTGAGGTTTTTGTGTCTTTGTGGTATGGGAAAAAAAAAATCTGGTTAAAGATTGATGGGCAGAAGTCTTTTCTGAACTGTGACATGCTTTAAGCAAGAGCAGAGAACACAAATTTTTACAGATGTCCTTTGGGATGGGAGGTCAAAGCTTAAGTGCATACGAATAGGGAAAGAGATGCCTATAATACACATTCAAAAATACTGCTGGGAGAAATTCTAGATGTTCTGTTTCAGAGTAAGTGCTTGACAATTTTAATCACAGAGAACAGAGTATTATTACTGTAAATAGAAAGTGCCTGATCATAAAATGAGAACAATTCAGCAAATTTCTCACCTCTGGCGAGGGTCAGCACAGGCTGTGCAGAAACCACATCCTATTGGAGGTTCAAAATGAGAGCAGCAGCAATTAAGTTCATTTCCTCTGTTTTGGTCAAAGCAACAGTACTGCCTCTGGGATGCATTGCTCAAAAAGACACTGAAATCAGGATTCTTTATTACCTATTTCCTGCAAGTTAGTATTAACCAGCTTGAAAACAAATATCTTACCTTTCTCTTTGCTCTAATTTTGTGACAATTCATATATCACTTCTGGGCAGTGTTTTCACACAGCACAGCTCATCAACCTACTTTTGTCCATTCAATATATTCTGTATTGGCAGATGGCCTCTAAAATAAAAGAGAGAACAACCCTTAGGCCTCAGGCAGTTATTGGGGATTTATTATATATGCTCTGGGTGAGTTGGTCAGAACTTAGAGGCAGTTACTGTTTACCTGCAGACTAAGCATCATCTCTACATTAAACATTCCTTGAACTATAGGAAACTGTATAGAATAAGCTGTATCTGTTCTGTCTGCATCTTCCACTTGCCTGTGAAACGCTGACAAGTCTGGAATCTTCAGATTCCCCAAAAGAGAGAGCAGACTTTGATTAAGCAGCTGGTCCTGTTATCTGATTTCATGTTGACAGTGAACTGAATGTTCTTGTGATCCAGAAGGTTTCCAAAGTAGTCTGCTGATCTGTGAGCTTGCATTTAGAAATTGCCTTTATCCTTCAGAGAAATGCAGTGAATCATTGGAGGGAGTGAAAAACTAAAGCTGTTGAGTGGCATGTGGTGGTAGGCAATACCTAGCAGTAGGCATGGAAACTGAAGGGGATGGTATCTGCACTAGGAGTGTCAGAAGGAGAAGGTGTGTTGGCAAAATATAACTTTCCAAGTTAGAGCAAGGTTGGCACTGCAGAAATACTACTCTTCTTTTTGTATGGCATGACTGAAGTGGAGAAAGGGCTGATTCATTCTTTCTCTGCATTATTTATGCCAAAGTAAAGCAAATATAAAGGAACTCTCATTGGGTAGAGTTTTACGCTCTCTTTGCAACAGAACAAATAAATGCAGAATTGTTCCTATAACTCTTACATGGGTTCTCTGAGAAAACTTTCCATTGTGTGTCCGACCAGAGTTTGCTTGGGTACAGTCTGTCATGAAAGGATGCGTATTTGGACAGCCAGTCTGGCATCCTCTTATTAGGAGACCAGCTTTTACAGTGCTGCTAGGATCTGATTCCGATCATCAGTCATTAGGAATTTAGTCCATCCATTTCTCACCAGACATCTTTGTCCACAACTAGCTTTCTCTGTCTAGAAATCTGCTCTCTCATTTAGAGGACATTGCTGACTACCTCTGTAGTGGGGTGCAACTGAGAAATTGACATTATCATACCCTCATTTCTGTTAACTTGCTCACCTTTAAGGTTCACAAAGGATGTGCAGCTGTGTATTAAAGGAAAACACAGGCAGGTACAGAGGCAACGTAGTGGGGAAGGCTAATAATTTTCTTATCACTTCATCCCTAAGAACATTGAGGTTTATCTAGTTTTGGTTGTTAGATGAGCTGAAAGATGGTAATCCCTTAGTTAAACAATAAAATGTTGTTGTTATCATTGATTTAATCTTCTTTTAGTTGGTTTAATTTATGTCACACAATTTCTGCTCTTATATCAATGCTGGGCAAATCAAAGACAGAACAATCTCTAGGAATACAAGAGTCCATGATGGTAAGGAGATTTGCAAACTTGGTGTTGCTGGTGAGTAAGCTACAGAGTAGAGGAAACACCCAAGAAAAATACTGCTACTGAGAAACCAGCTGGCCAATCCTCCAGCTCCAGGGCAAACTCACTTTACTCCCTGCCTTTCAGGTACAGAGTCTTGTCATTCTGCAGAAGGCTGGGTAGAAACCGTGTGTTGGAAAGAGCTATTGGTCATGCCAATAGAAAGAAAGGGCTGGGAGACAACTGGAGAGGCCAGCTAGCTGCACGCTTGTCAGGCAAAATTGCTGTTGGCAGTCAACAGCTTAAGAAGTATGGGTTATTGAGATTCCTCATCTTTCCACCCCAAAGGCAGTTCCCCACAGGACTCACCTAACATGAATAAAGTGACAGTAGGCAAGGAGCAGCAAATGAAGAGGAGGAACCAGAATGTGGCCAGTTCCCCACCTCTTCTCAAATTCTTGGTAGAACCATTGCTAAGAAAATTGCTAAGTCTAATGTTTCCCAGGCTTTCCCAATCTGTACTCAGCCATCATCCTCTTTAGTTCCTTACAGGCAGCCTTTGAGGTCAAATAACAAGTGATTGCATGAGATATGAAGATAAAGGAATTTCAGTGGCTGTCCTGTGAAATAAGGTGCACAGAAGTTTCATTTATCTCTTCAGGACAATGCATTAACTCTTACATTTTTGTTCTGTTTCCCCTGTGAAATTTTCCTAAGGGACAAAATAAGTGAATGAACTATTTCATCATCTCACCCGTGTCCTGCCTCTGAAAGAACCAGGCATTCTCTTTTGTGCCGTTTTCATTCACAGCTGTAATCAGACTGGCTTCTATTCAAAGCGATCTCTGTAGCCTAATTCTGTACCTGATCTCTCTCTCTTTGTGCTTCAAGGTCTTTGACAGGGTCCGAGAAGACTGCCCTAATTTCCATGAGAAGATTAAGCCTATTAATGCCGAACTCACTCAGCCCAAGCTGGCCATCAGTGCTGAAGATGAGGAGGAGCTTCTGACCCGGGTCAATATTGTCTTCCACTGTGCAGCAACAGTTCGCTTTGATGAACCCCTGAAGTATGTCCTGCTTTCTGTGTGTGCCCAAGCATTATTCAGAATGCACAGCAGCCCATAACACACCGCTCAGTGCATCTCTTGTCTGGTTGCGGTAATAATGCTCCACTTAACGTTTTCATACTACACGTGGTTCAGTGCTAAATGTGCAGTGTAAATACTCTGAAAATGTCATGTGCATGTATGCACGTCAGAAGTGAAGTATCTTGGCAGATGTCCATGGGAACAGAAGGAGCTACTACAAGCTTTGGTTGTAAAGTAGTAGTTAAGTGTGACCTAAAATTGGGGAAGGGAAAATCGTGGTTTAGGTCAAGAGGGAGATGGTTTGGCAGAGCTAGCTGGAGACAGCTTGGACTGAAACCATGTTGTGTCTGTCTCCGAAGCTAGTGTTAACGGCCTTTCTTTGTCACTGAGTAACTGAAAAGAGAAATGAGATGTTGTTTAAGAAAATAGTCTATCACAAACTTTAAAATACCCACCACTTGTTGTAATTAACTGTTGATAATAAATGCTGAGTTTCTCAAGGAGCTCCCTTGGGAGTGCCTGTCCAGGCAGGCTTTCCATTGAGAAAGATCAGCAGAAATAAGCCAACTAAACCAAGATGAGATGTGTAAATGCTTCTATGCAAACTACAACCATCAACAAACCCAGATGGATAGTCTGGGTTACCAGACCTTCAAAATGTTTTGAAAAGCGCTAAAACTCTCAGAGTAGCTAACATAATTACTAACACCAGTCTTCATTTGCCTATACCACAAGCTAAAGAGACATCCACTATGTCCACCATAAATAACTGAAATTTCCGACAACTAATTAAAGAACCCATGAGAGAGGAAGTAGCTCTTGATTTGAACTTCAAGCATGTGTAGAATCTTGCTCGAGATTCAAGTAGTAAAGCACTGCACTGAATTAATTGCCATAATTGCTTTAAAATCAATACATGAATGAATGTGCTGTAAAAAACAGCTCCCAGTGGCATGTAACATCAAAGGGAAATCGAAGATTTTAATAAGGAGTATAGCTAGAGAGAAGTGAAAAGAAAAAGTTTAAATGGTCATCTGCTTGCAGGCAATGTAGAAACTATTCAAAGAGTGGTTGCACATGATCTATCAAAACCTCTCTAACAGAACAAGGAAGATCCAGTATGATTAAATAACAAAAACACAAGGAGTTGTTAAAACTAAATTATTGAAAAGTATTGAAATTATGAACAAGAATATATCACATGGGTAAACCTTTTACCAACTTAAATGTGATAATACTCAATTACAAATTTTGAGCAGCGACTTGATAATGATGCAGGAAAAAAGATATATTTTTTTAGACAGCAGAATTACAGAGAGTGCAACAGAGTATGTGGAGTCAATAGGTAAGGGATATGCAGCTTTCAAGTAAAACAGCAGCAGAGACACTAAATGAACTACTGGCATCAACGTGCAGGACATTTTGGGAATTCTCCAGACAGAACTCTTGAGGGCAGAAATCTGAGAAATGGTGTTATGCTTAAATATTAGTAGATGCAGTGTTAATATAAACAGAGAAAACAGTGTGAGAAATCACCAGGCTTAGATGATATTCCCCTAGAAGGCTAAAGGAACTCAGAATATCTCAGCAGAAATCCATGCTGGGCCCCTATACTGAGCACAGTTCTGTTCATCCCCTCTCTGAAGGGTTGCAATCAAATAGAAATGCGGACAGAAGAGTAACTTTCATATGAAGGGTAGTGGAAGTATAAGCATCCATCCTGCTAGAAGGGCAGGAGGAAGAGAAATATCTAGAAAATGCTGTTCTTTAGCAGTAGCATGCTGAAAAAACTCTTTCTGGCTTTAGATGTTATGATCCAAACTTTCTTAGCTTCTGTTTCTGACTATTTACAATTTCTCTTTGTCGATAGTGTAATTAATTTCTTTAGTGTACACTGCATTTTGTAGCATTATTCATAATCTTGTATGAGTTGTTGTAGCTTCTACTTCTGGGCTGAACTGATTACCTGTTTCTTAGCCTTTTCCACTGTGGGCGGGAAAGTGTCTTTCCTCCAGTTCAACGCATGCAGTGAAGTTGAACGTCTCTTCACTGAGATGCATTGCAGGTAGTCTCTTGGACAACTTCTAACTATGCTAGGTACTTCAAAATCAACCTTGCTAACCAGCACTCTTTTCCATTCCTTGTGAATTCAAGCTGGTATCTCTAATTGTTTCTTCTTTCAATATAAATCTCTTTCTCTGGGCCCAAGGACCCTTTGCAGTTTACCTAAACTGTGTTTATCTGGTTTAGCAGTGGTCCCTTGAGGAGAAAGCTGAATGAGTACTGTAGGAACCATAATGCCTCAATGGTCATATGCATTGGAAATGTTTGTTCCAGGATAAGGTGGAAAATACATGAGATGTTGAAACGTTAGTGCAGTGTTACCTCTGATTAAAAATATTTGAGAGATCTGCTGTGGCCAGAACAGGAAATCCTTCTTCTTCCCTCACTTGCCTTTTCCCTATTTGGGGTTTGGATAATGCTCAGCCCCAGTGTATTCTTCCCAGTGACATGTGTTTTGTTTCTTTCCTGTCCTTCTCAGACATGCCGTGCAGCTGAACGCAATGGGCACGCAGCGGCTCCTGGAGCTGGCGCGGCAGATGCAGAACCTCGAGGCCTTCATCCACATCTCCACCGCCTATGCAAACTGCGTCCGGAAGTGCATAGACGAGGTCATCTACCCACCCCCAGCTGAACCCAAGAAGCTCTTCGATTTAGTAGAGTGAGTGGGAACCACATCGCCTCTCCTGGCATCCACTTTGCTCCGCTCTGCAGAAGACCTCTGAGCATTCACACAGCCTGCCCTGTGGGATTTCTGCTCATAGTTGCTGCGATTGTTGCGTGGCCTTTTCTGTATGCTCATGCCAGCAGGAAGTGCTTGCTGTAGTAAAAGTGAGACAAGGGAAGAGAGAGCTTTCTTTTTGGGTTGTTTTGAGAGGCAGTTTCCACGGAGTGCCACCCAGTGAGTCTATCTTCCCTGGATTTTCTCTTGAAACTGACTTTACTGAGTCCTTTTGAAAACAGTAGAAATATAGACTCAGGTTTGGAGCCTTTTTATCTGGAGAGCTACTGAAGTCATGCTTTATGACTATTTGATTGAGCTTAACAATAGTCTTCCAAAGGCAAAAGTGTTAGAAAACGGCAAAAGTGATACTTAATAACCCTGTGATTTCAACTACCTCTGCGTTTTTCCACACATGGTTTTATAAAAGGCTGTGATTTCCTGAGAGCCCAGCAATGAACAAATTCTGTTCAAGTGCATTTGCTGTCCAGGAACAGGGTCATGATGTGTATTCCTTTAAGACTCAGCTCTCTTGCTACCTTAGTAAGAAACAAAGTTTTTCGTATACCACATATTAATTTCTTTATCTCTTCAGCTTCCCATCATTGTTTCCACTTATTTCAACAATGCTGTCGTATTTAGGTGAAATTATATGGGGGTGAGTCCAAAACAGGCTTTTAGAAAGACTTTGGTGTGAAGATCCAGGACTTTGAGAGAAAACCAAAAAAGTTTAACTAAATTTATGGAAATGAAGAGTAGTTAGAGAGAGAATAACAAAATCTGCTGATTGTAGAATCATAGAATGGTTTAGGTTAGAAGGGACCTTAAAGATGATCTAGTTCCAGCTCCTCGCCATAGACAGGGACACCTCCCACTAGAACAGGTTGCTCAAAGCCTCATCTGACCTGGCCTTGAACACCTCCAGGGAGGGAGCAGCCACAACCTCCCTGGGCAACCCGTTCCAGTGTTTCACCATCCTCACTGCAAAGAACTTCTTCCTAACATCTAGTCTAAATCTCCCCTCTGCCAGTTTAAACCCATTACTCCTCATCCTGTCACTAGAAGATCTTCTCAATAGTCCCTCCCCAGCCTTCCTGTAGGTCCCCTTCAGACACTGGAAGGCTAAAGAGCTAAGACCACTCTAGCACTGACATTTGTATTAAGGGAACTTCTTTTGCTGATGTTTATAAGATTTAACAAACATGTAGGATTTCTTTTGCTTACAGAACTGGATGCTTCTAAGCCGCAGTACTAGATGCAAGTTATTAAAACCAGACCTGTAATCTGTATCTGGGACATTGTTTTATGGCTGTGATGCTCTTAGATTGACAGTGGGACTTGATGATAGTATGGGTCTTTTCCAAATGAAAAGTCACAGCTTCCTCCTAGAAGAATCTTCTCACAGTTGTAGCTTTGTTTTCATTTCTTTTCTGGTGGTGTTCCACTTGTGTAATACAAGTCAATTACCTGTGAACTAGCAACTTGAATAATTAGGGTGAAATGTTTCTTTCTTTGATTTAGGGTAATAGGAGATGAGATGAATTCATGTCCAGCAGGAGAAGCACCAAGGTCTTATATTAAAAAAATAACATGCAAACCCCCTGATAATTTGCTGAAGCACTATTCTAGAAAATTCATTACAGATCAGTGTTTTCTTTTTTTTTTAATTTCTCCTTTAGCCCATATTCTTGGATGTGTTTACTTCCATTTAGAAGCCACCTATCATTTATGATGTATTCAGCAAGTGGAGCATCATGCAAACGTGAGAAATACCCTTGTGCACTAGAGCAATGGGCTGCCTGGCCTGATAGCTTTCCCTCAACAGTGGCACTGGGAGATGCTGCTGAGGGTTACCTAAACATGCCTGGGTAATTTTGTAATGCATTCCTCTCACAGTCTCCCAGAATCCAGAACTGTAGTATGAGAGATGTTTCATTCTATTATTTTTGATTCGGTTTTGAATGCAGTAATTTGTTTAATATCTTTTTGAATTTTCTGCTACTCTAACATTTTATTCATGCTGATAGTTCATTGCCTCTCCAATAGCTGCAGCCTTGCCCTGCAGTATTTACCCTGTTCACTGCCTCTGCAGTTCTGTAAGTCTGAACTGCATTCACCCTGGACCATGTTGGCAATAGCCCAAAGAGTTCCGGTGCTTTTACTGGTTCCTTGTGTGTCGACTGATCGGTCTCCTTGATAATTTCCTTACCTTTCCTCTTTGTCTTTTTTAAGTCCACTGCCTCCCTGAGGTTTAGGGGCCAAACAGAAGGACTGCACGCAGCACTCAAGATGTGGTCACTAAAAATTTCATTGAAATAGCTTCAAAGTGACACCATTGATCATCTTCTCATTAGCTCACGATGTCCAACATTTCACTGACTTCTTTTCCCGCTGCTACTCATTGACCATGGGATAGACATTCTTGACCAAGATGGAGTTCCTCGGTTTTTACTGGATTTTTCATTTAGTTTCACTGCTTTTGCTATGTCTCATACTCCAGAAATGTACCATCTTTCAGTACGTTTAGTGAGAAAGAAAACAAAGTATGCCCTCAGCTAGGATGGCATCTGTCTCTTTATAGTGTTTCAGGTAGCACTGTAACTTCTCACAGCAAAGACAACTATTTCCTTCAACGGCATTGAAATCAGATGAGTCTTGTTGGAAGTCAGTCTCCAGGATCATTGGTTTGGAAGGTGTTCTGCAAATCAAAGGCAGTGTATGAAAGAGATGCATGGAGCTACAGAGTGTGTGAAGGAGTGGGATGGAGAAAGTCCTTGGGGTGGCATGAGGTGGCAAAATGGAATAAAGAAAACTCTGAGGTTGTCAAGGATAGAGAGTTATTTAGAGGAAGAGAGAGAAGACAAAGCATGATTAGAAGATGAGAGAAATGCACCTCTTATTATACATCATGTATGTAAAAGAAGTAATAGGTAGATATCTGGGTATGAAAGGTTTCACAAAAAGGAAATTAACAGATACAGAATGTTACCTTCAAAAAGATGTATGTGGGGAGCAGACAAGAAGATATATAAACTCCCTTCAAAAAGGGGGAAGATATACAGGTCTTGTTTTGCGTCAGCCAACTGTGAGAGCTTCCCTTCACAAACAATTCTTGTCTTAAAATGCTTTTCTCCAAGTGCATTAAGAAGCATGATCACACAACTGGGCACAAAACCAGACCCATCTAATGATGCTTTTGGCCACATGCTTGATACATGATTACAATTCTTTATTTCGCTGAAATCCCAATTAGGACTTCGAACTGTTTCCTTTTTTTCAGTTCTTATCCTCCTGTTACATCCCTGCTTTCCAGTATTTTCATATTTAACCTGCAAGTAAAGCCTTAAGCTTAATCTGTGTCAACCAAAAGTCACACTTGTAAGTGCTGCCAGGCCAATAAAGGAAACATGTAATCTGCCACATCAAGCAAGGTTTGCTTTAATCTGAAGCTGAGGGAAATCAGCTTTGAAGGGTATGCTGAGGTAAGGAACACAGTTGCACAGTGAAGTGGTGGGCTGAAGCAGAGCTGTTTCCGTTCTTGCAGAAAATGTGGATCTATCATCACTCCCAAGAGTTTCTTATTACTGCAAAGTGCCTAATGCAGAGAGCTCTGTTGTGCTCTGGCAGGGTAATTTGTTGCATCTGTGTGGTGAGAGGCTACTAATTGTTTAATTTGAGGCAACTGCAGCACTGAGCAAAAGCAGTAGCTTTGTGATTTAGCATTTCAAAATCTTCAAAGTAGGTCACAGAGGAGTAAGAACACTTCACCTCACTGCACTGCCAGCTCAGTGCTCCTGTGATGGTAATGCTGGTAGAGCAGATCACCTGGTATCCTAGAGACAGACAGGAGCACAGTCCTCCTGGCGACCACTTAAAGTGATCCAGAGGCTTGTCTGGAAGGATGAGAACATGAGGAAATTTCTTCTGCTTTGTATTTCTGCACCTGTCTTTGCTTTATGAGAATGCTAAATTGTAAACTCCTTATTTAAAGAAAAGAAAAAGGGGAAAAGCCCTTTGTATGCAGCTTAACCTGAGTGCCTGAATGATTCTGGTCTGCCTCCAGGCTCCACAGAAGTAGACATCTCTTTTAGCAGGCTAGTAATGAATTCTCGACAGATTCAAACAGTGGCCGTTGAGCTGAGGCTCTGAGGTGTTTGGGTTCAATGACTGCCTAAAAAAGCTTTGTAAATTAACTCAATATTGTGTGCTACTTACAGCCAGTGCATAGCTCAGCTTCATATCTTATGTTTAAACAATTTTCCTGCCTTGTTTATGAAGCATGGGACCGGGTTTGCAGAAGGAAGTATTTGTGCTTCCATAGAGGGATTTTTGTGTGGAAAGAAATAATTTCTATCTACTTGTCCTGGGTTAAGTTGAATCTTTGCTGCTGTTATTCATAAGCATCCTGCCTCATGCCAGCTTCAAAATGAAAGTGCTGGCTGCAGCGAAGTGTTACGGGACTTGAAGTTCAGCTTGTAATGTGTGAGAGGCTTCCTGTCCTGGCTGGGACTTTGGGGCTCCCGGTTTTCTGTGCTGGCTCTTTTCACAGGGATAGCAGTGAGATAAGTGGGAGTGGGGTAGCTGCAGGTGTTCTTTTATGTGGGTTTTTTTCTGCATTCTGCTGTACTTTTTCTGTAGGTAGTGTAAGCTGAGGTAATCATGCACATCTGTAGTAAACTCTTGCCTCACTCTCAACCCAAAGGTCTTTTTGTGTGTTGCTTTTCCCTCATATCTGTGTTGGGGAAACCTGACAGGTTAACCCATTGCTTAAAACCTATCAGATTCTTTTTAGTGTGTTCCAAAACTGAAAGATTCACTGGATTCATCCCTCCCCTGCAGACTCTTTGGCAGTTTCATTGAATCAGTGTTTTCTCATGCAACGCTTTTGTGTCATGTTGCCATCTGTGTCTAAGGAGAGCGGTGGGCCACCCGAGCCATCAGATGTTTGCATGTGTAAGCTGATATGATCAAGTAATTTTCCAGGTGTGAAAGTTTCCACCTTATTCCTCTCCCCTTGACCTCCACCTGTTTCTGAAGATAAGGAGGGTTGAAGAAAGGTGAAGATGCTGTATCCTTGCAGTGCCCTGGAAGAGCACACCCATTCAGACTGAACTAGAAGACTTAATTGCAAATTGGATTATGGGAGTTAATCTTTGATTCTGTGGTGTAACACCAGACTGCTGAAAGCCTGTTAGGGATTGGCAGCAGTGTGCAAGGGCTCTGGAAGTACAGCCAGTTCCTGTCCTTTAGACCCAAATGCTGGCAGAACCAGTGAAGTTTGATAGAGTGCCAGGGAAGAGCCTTTGAACCTTAATTCTTTGCCACAAAACCACAGTGGTGAGGACCACCTTGTAGAAGGTACATGCACACCTACTTCTGGATGTATTAGCTACTTGAATAGCTTAAAGAACAACAAACAAACAAAAAACCAAACTTGTTGGGTGTTTTTTAGTTGGTTTGTTGGGTTTTTTTTAAGCAGCTAGCACTGATAGTTTCCTAATCTCCTGTATGAAGAAGCTTGTGGAAAACAAGGAAGGAGTGTCTAACACTGCTAATAACACTGCTGGAATAATACCCCTGTATTACCTTGTTCTAGCTTTTGAGACCTTTGTGATGCTAGTCCGCTCAGTTGCTCAAGGTTACCACGAATCTCCTGAAGTACATAGGGACTGTGTTGCCTAAGAATGAGCACTGCCTGTTGAAAGTGCTAAGTTGGAATCATAGAAACATAGAATCAGTCAAGGTTGGAAGGGACCACAAGAATCATCTAGTTCCAACCCCCCCTGCCATTGGCAGGGACACCCTACCCTAGATCAGGCTGTCTAGAGCCCCATCCGGCCTGGCCTTAAACACCTCCAGGGATGGGGCCTCAACTACCTCCCTGGGCAACCCATTCCAGGCTCTCACCACTCTCATGCTGAAGAACTTCGTCCTCACTTCCAGTCTGAATCTACCCACCTCCAGCTTTGCTTCATTCCTGTCACTACCTGATATCCTAAAAAGCCCCTCACCAGCTTTCTTGTAGCCCACTTCAGATACTGGAAGGTCACAATAAGATCACCTCAGAGCCTCCTCTTCTCCAGACTGAACAACCCCAACTCTTTCAGACTGTCCTCATAGGAGAGGTGCTCCAGCCCTCTGATCACCCCCGTGGCCTTTCTCTGGACATACTCAAGCATGTCCATATCCCTCTTGTAATGGGGGCTCCAGAACTGGATGCAGTACTCCAGGTGGGGTCTCACTAGAACAGAATAGAGGGGGAGAATCACCTCCCTCGACCTGCTGACCACACTTCTCCTGATGCAGCCCAGGATCTGCTTGGCTTTCTGGGCTGCATGTGCACGCTACTGGCTCCTGTTGAGCTTCTCGTCCACCAGCACCCTCAAGTCCCTCTCCTCAGGGCTGCTCTGCAGCCAGTCACTGCCCAGCCTGTATTCATGCTTGGGATTGTGCCTTGACTCTGATGCGGGACCTTGCACTTGGTCTTGTTGAACCTCATGAGGTTGGCTTGTGGCCACCTCTCCAACCTGTCTGGGTCCCTCTGGATGGATCTCTACCCTCCACCATGCCTGCTGCACCACACAGCTTGGTGTCATCAGCAAACTTGCTGAGGGTGTACTCAGTGCCTCTGTCCATGTCACCGACAAAGACGTTGAACAAGACTGGTCCCAGGACTGATCCCTGAGGGACTCTCCTTGTCATTGGCCTCCACTTTGACGTGGACCCCTTGACAGCCACTCTTTGGCCATCAAACCAGTTCTTTATCCATCTAGTGGTCCACCCATCAAACCCATGTTTCACCAGCTTGGAGACCCTGTGGTACAGGACAGTGTTGAAGGCTTTGCTCAGGTCCAGGTAAATGACATCAGTTGCTTGCCCCTCATCTGTTAATGTTGTGACCTGTTCATAGAAGGCCACCAGGTTTGTCAGGCAGGATTTGCCCTTGGTGAAGCCATGCTGATTGTACCAAATCACCTCTTCACTATTTTTCTGTCTCAGAAGTGCCTCCAGGAAGATCTGCTCCATGATCTTACCAGGCACAGAGGTGAACTCCATCAATCTGTAGGCTATGGCTATAGTCATATTACAGATTTCAGTGAATCATAAGGCACACAAGACTGCTGTAAAATTACATTGCTACCTACCTGAAATTGAGCTGGACATCATAGCATGAAGCTCAGCAGGGTTATTCTGCACCTCAGAGAAAGTTTCCTCTTGCTTTGTCTTAAATGGCTTTGATTTGTTTATCCTTTTGTTTCAGAAGAGGGTTCCTCTCTCAGTTGTCTTCTTTACCTTGTTTTTTTTCTCTCTGCATGGCAGATAACAACATTCTTCTTGTTTCCTGTAGGTGGTTGGATGAATCTATCATTCAAGACATCACACCCAAGCTACTTGGGGCCTGGCCCAACACTTACACCTACACCAAAGCCTTGTCAGAATACCTGATTCAGCAAGAGAGAGGAAACTTGAACATTGCTATCATCAGGCCATCCATCGTGGGAGCTAGCTGGCATGAGCCTTTCCCTGTAAGCATGAATACGTAGCAGTTCCTTACCAAGAACCCTTTTGATACAGCTGGAGTACTGTCAGGAAGCTGTCCCTACAAATAATTGCATCAATATCCACTTGAAAAACAGGTACTGCAGTTGACAGGGAAGCACATGGAAGAGGTGGAGGACCTGTGCTGGTCTTCAGCATCATTAGGAAAAAGTCACGTCCCAAGTGAAAATAACTCATTTAAGGAATAACACCAAGAGCTGGGATAGTAGTGGGTCAAAATGCTGGGCTTTCAGATGATAGTCTTATACACAGACCAGCTTCAGTACTAGATGGAGAAAAATGAGTTCTGAGAGTTGCAATCATGTACTGATGCATTCTGTTTCATAGAATCATAAAATGGTAAGGTTGGAAGGGATCTCAAAGATCATCTAGTTCCAAACCCCTGCCATAGGCAGGGACACCTCCCACTAGTACAGGTCACTCAAGGCCTCATCCAACCTGATCTTGAACACCTCCAGGGAGGGAGCTGACACAACCTCCCTGGGTAACCTGTTCCAGTGCCTCACCACCCTCACTGTAAAGAACTTCCTCCTGACATCCAGTCTAAATCTCCCCTCTGCCAGTTTAAACCCATTACCCCTTGTCCTGTCATTGCAGGACCTTGTAAATAGTCCCTCCCCAACCTTCCTGTAGGCCCCCTTCAGATACTGGAAGGCTACTCTAAGGTCTCCTGGAAGCCTTCTCTTCTCCAGGCTGAAGAGCCCCAACTCTCTCAACCTGTCCTCGTAGGAGAGCTGCTCCAACCCTCTGATCATCTTTGTGGCCCTCCTCTCTGGACCCACTCCAACACTTCCATGTCCTTCCTGTGCTGGGGGCTCCAGAACTGCACACAGGACTCCAGATGTTTCGATGCTTCCTGTGTACTAGTCAGGCTATTAATGAAGTCCTGATGAGCACCCTACATTTCACATGGTCCTTGCAACCTTTCAGTAATGTCAGGTATCTTTGTCTTATATTGGTAATCACTCAATTGTCTGGATTCAAACTCGCATGGGCCTGTTGCAGATACAAATGTCAACCACAGTTATTATACGCAGCTGTACTTTTGGACTGAAATTGCTAAGTTAAATATAGTGGTAGGAATAATAATGCCCCAACATTGCAGCCAAATTGGAGAGACAACATAAAGGCACCTTTGGCTTTCATGCTACTTCAAGAGTACCAGTGGTGGCTGAGATATACAACCAAGGTAGAACCCAAGCTCCCTATCCTGGAAAAAGACCAAACTGTTGGGTGTCATAACCTGTTTCAGATCAAACAGCCCATCGCTGCTTTTAACTCCAGCTCCCACAAGCAGAAGTTTCCTTGACTTAAAGTAAGATGGGATGCAGAAGTGGTCTGGTTTGGACTTTTTGTTCTTCCTCACCTTAGAAATTAACTGTAATGATGAAATCAGTGTCATCTGTGTGTTGTATGCCGGAGGGTGCACAACATGCTGACTGTTTTCAGTAAGTGTGATGGCACCAAGACACCGTTGTGTTTAAAGCTAGATTTTATTCCTGTGGCGAGGTTATTACGGGAAAGAAGTGGTTTTTTGAAAGCAAAATCAGATTCTGTTGGTGGGTGAACTGCTGACAGAATGAGCTATCATACAATGCATCCCCTATTGAAATTCCATTGGGTACTTTGTACTGGTTATCTGCCTGGCAGCTGTCCCAGATAGGCTGGCATCCATCTTAACTGGTGTCTTGTTGCTTATTTGTCTACCCCACAGCACTGTAGCCCTTCCATCATTTCAAAGACTGTAAGCAACAAGCCATTAAAAAAAATTAGTAATCACTCTTCTTTTTTTTGCAGGGTTGGATTGACAACTTCAATGGGACAAGTGGAATATTTATTGCGGTATGTCTAGTTACTCCTTAAGGTGCCCTTATAGTGAAGTTTGAGTAACTAAAAGAGCAACTCTAAAGTTGCTCTGCAGCCCCACTGAGCAACTGTGTAGAAAAAACACAGAATCACAGCAGTTTTCTGAGTCTTGTAGAGCAATGTCACATACCTGCCATACATCCGTATGCCTGTATGACCCAGAAGATGATTTATGCTGTGCTCAGAAAAAAAGGAGATTGAAAGACCATTTATGTTGCTGGTTCACTAAATGTGAATTGCAGTTTCTAAAAACCCTGGGGAAAAAAACAGTTTTGGACAAATTTCGCCAAATTTTCAAAGAAAGGGCAAAAGATGTGTCCTCAAAACCAAGGTCATTCACAGATGTCAAAGCCTGAATCTTATAAAAGAAGTTAATTTTTCAGGCCAGATTACCATACCATCAGTACAAGGCAGCACTGTTTTCCTTTCTTCTGTCTTCATATTCATTGTTGCTAAGTCTTCTGGTTTGCGACCACTCCACAGTAATTCACACTTGTCACTGCTTTATACAGGATTTCTCCATGTGGAGAGTGCACTGAAATAATACCTCTCACTATCAACTCAGGCTCTGTCAGGAATGTGGAGTATTCACTGCAGTCTTGCTTAACGTTGCTGTCAATACCGACTGTGTGAAACAGGGAGGAGCACATCTATGAGATAAATAACGAATGATTTGATAAAAACTTCCCCATAATACAAAAACCAATCATTACAATTTAACATATCATAGAATTACAGAATGCGTTTGTCGGAGAAGGGAGACACTGACATCCTTTTGATCATCAGCTGAACTCGGTTTATTGATCACACTTTGGGGTTTAAATACAGTCCATAATAAGCTTATGCATATTGCAAAAGTTGAGCTCATGATTGGTTACATTGTGAAGGCTGACTCCACCTAGTATTACATGCCTGTGGTTAACAATGTAGTCAAACAGTTATGTGAACATTCTCTTTTGTATCTACTTCGTTTGGCTAGGACTTCTCCTTTTACAAAGACATCTGTGTCCCGTTTATCAGCCTTAGCAGGGACTTCCCTATCTCAAATACCACCCTCCTTGAATCATTCTCTATTCTATTTCTTCACTCATTTCTATCAGGTTTGCCCGGCTGTGACCCTTCTCGTTCAGCCAGGCCTGCACCAAACTCTCCACATGCGTTGAACTGGAAGAAGCCTTTAATGATCATCTGGTCCACACCCTGCTGCAGTACATGGGGACATCCCCAACTAGATCAGGTTACTCAGAGCCCTGTCAAGCCTGATCCTGAATGTCTCCAGGGATGGGGCTTCCACCACCTCCCTGAGCAGCAGGAAAATTGCACACTTCTTCTCTTGACCTTTTTTAATTTTTTTTTTCCATGAACTATTTGTCTGTGCATAATGCTGTATAGCTATGGGCAGATATTTTTGTTCATGCATGATTTGTCCAACTTGATTACCTTGGAAAAACTGTATTGTAATCAGCCTGATGCTGCATATAAAAGGATTAGTGGTGTACAATCATAGGCGAGCAGAATAAAATCCAAATATCATCTTATTAAAAAAGATGATTTATAACTGAAGTCGGGCATAAATAGAAACTGTTACAGTTACTTCTGAAATCCACAGGACAGGTTAAATTAGTGGGTGTGTCCTAGCTACTGCTTTTATCTGAAACACCAGGTTCAGATAAAATATTTGAGTCTGATAATTTAGTTCCACAAATAGATAGATTTTCTTTTAAATATTCTTTGATATATGGGAGTTTAAGTTGTTCTTGATAATGTAATCAGGTTTCTTTTGCCTGCAGCTGCTTCAGGTGCTGTAGGGAGAAACTTTCTTGATTGAAACCGAAATGAAATAAATTAACCCCAGATTCAGATAAACAGTTGGAAAATGCCCAACGCATCTTCTGTGTTCACAAAGTGTCGTTAGCTCCAGTTCACGTCAGTGTCTTTAAAATAATTCCCTCTCAGCCTTTTACTCGTTGCTGACTGCCCATAAAGCTTGCACAACCTCTCTGCTCTCCTCTCAGCATCTTGTGGTGTTTTCTTTCATGGCATCTTGTTATCATGGTAAAGGTTTTGTAGTTCCTTAATTTTGCAGATCTGCCCCTTGCATTGTCATATGACAGATTCTAACTTCTATAATAAACATGAGTTTTTAATGTTTTTTTTTTTTCTGATTACTTTTGAGCATGGAGGTTTTACTGGCACTAGGGTTCACATGCAGATGCCAGCCTGGATCTTTACCTCCAAATTAATTTTATGGAAATTTTGAAATTCTTGAGTCTCTCTAGTAAATAACATCCTTTCTCTTTTGTACAGAAAACTTTGACTTGTGCTGAAAGACTTTTGAAATAGAGATGGTACATTTAGTTCAGGATTGCAGCTCTGAGATTCTTCAGTATAGGAAATAAAAAGACAAATTGATCTCATTTGCACTGAGCTTTTCAGTGATGAAATATGATGATTTGATATGTAACTATATTGAGACTTAACCAAGAAAAAGACAAAGAGCAGTGACAATAGGGACAGGGTGTGGGACCGAGCTGTTTTCCATAGGAAATGGCTTTTTTGTCCTTTGGGAGGCAGTGCTTCTGGGAAACCAGCACTGATGGACATCTTGTATCATCACCAGTTGCTGCTGAACTTAGCTGGACTGGTACTAGTTTTCTGGAAGTGAAAGGTATTCATTATTAGGGAGGCCAAGAGGCTTTTGGTCTTCTGAGAGGGAGGCAAAAAATAAATGCATGATTTGAATGAATATGCCAGGATATGGTGAATTGATAAATCCTGATTGGTAGTTTGAACATTAAACCCTGAGCTTGTAAGTTGCACATAAGTTTGAGTGACTACAACCAGCTGGCTCAGCCAACTGTGTGTATTTATTAGTCAAGCGCCTTTACTAGCCTTAATGAAAAAAGGATATTGTTTGGGCATTTGTGTGTTCAAGTCCTTCTCATACTAAAATGCTGGTTTACCACTGCTAACCCAAGCAGAGGAGCAACCACCAGACTCAGATTTGGTGCAGATGATGTTTGGGATCATCTGGACAAAGTCTAAATTCCAAACCTTGCCAAGTTGTTTAGTTTTTTCTTTCCTCAGACACAGCTACAATATTTGAGTCTGATGATTTAATTCCATAAATACAAAGATTTATTTTAAATATTCATGAAACATGGGAGTTGGGGTTGTTCTTGATAGTCTAATTGTGTTTCTTTTGCTTGCAATTGCTCCAGGTGCTGTGCAGAAGAAGCTTTGTTGATTGAAACCAAATTTAAATTAATTAAATTTCCACCAGACTGTAATTGAGGCATTTTGTCTTACTGTTCTGTGTGACACGTAAAAAGACCTCTTTCTTTGCAAGGCAGTAAAGCTGGAGGGCAGAAACATGGATTAATTCATGTTCTGGACAGTGACTGGCCCCAAAGCTTTTCAGCTGGGAGGCTGTCCAGAAACATCAGACTCAGACCTGAAAATTATTTTGGCTACTTCACCTACAGTAGCTTCTGTTTCATTAAAGAGAAAAAAGTCAGCAACTGTAAATAGAAATAAAGCCATATCTGAAAAAGAAATGCAAAATCATTTTCAGTCTAAAAAGTACCTTTAGAAACTTAAACCTGAAGTCTTTCCTAAATACAGAGTAATAAATGTTGAAGTCATCCACATATATATGATCATCACACACTGCTCTGAGTTCAGACACAATTGCAGCACACGTATCAAACTTCCTAGTTTCAAAGGCCTCAAAAAGGTCTTCAGTGTACCTGTGAAAATGTGATAGCTGATCACACAGTGGTCTGCAGTGGGCGTGAGTTCACTGCAGTGGAAAATTCATAGCTGAGCTCGGTTTGCTCCTTTTGTTTTTCTGGGTGGTTGTGTTTTGCTTTGGTTTGGTTTGGGTTGTTTTTGTTTGTTTGTTTGTTTGTTTTTCCCAATTATAAAAAAATCAGTAGTGGCAGCAAGAAAAAAATCATAGTGGTGTTGCAAGGAAAGGTTTTAATGACTAAGCATAACTGCCGTTCAGCTTAGGGCAGCAGAAGTTAACTGCATGATATGGATTTGAGGAGACTGAAGTCATGTAGGGATACTTCCATGGTTGTCTGTGTCTGAATGTTGGTCTGTGATCCCTCTACCAGCTGCACCAAGGATGAGGTGTAGCTTAGCTCATGAAAATTAACAGTCATAAGTGGTGTTTACTTGCAAGCTCTAAAATGTAACAAAACTGTGTGATTATAGAAGTGGAAAGGAGGGGGAGAGAGACAGAACAAGAAGAAAAACCCAGACAAACACCTCCCAGACAGGCATCACAGTGTACCTTAAAATTTACCAGTGACCAGTAAACAACGGCCTGTGCTTTTCAAGTTACTATCAAATCTTAAATGCTTTTTTCATCACAACTTCCTTCTCCCTAGGCTTCAGGCAAGGGCTTTTGCACAACTAGGCACTCTCTGTCTAGTTGTTGTAATAGTTTAACAACTGGAGAGCTATTGCATCATGAAATGTCAGTCTCAGTTGGAAGAAAATAATAAATAAAAAAAGCTATAACATTTCCGCTGCTGTAACTTAAATATTCATGGATCTGTAGAGCATATTCCTTTGCTCCATTGCATAGCTTTTCTCTCTGGTTTTGCACAGATCTAAATTGTAAGAGCTTTTTTTTTCCCTCACTTCACTAGCACTTCTATCCTCCTAGCTTTTTCACTGGGCTCTCAGCTTCCACATCAAACTCAACTTCATTGCATTTTATTTCCCACATGCTGGGTAACTTGATTGAGACCTTGACTCTGCTACTGGCGGTTCTTTTTCCATTTGCTCTGTTCAGCTCTCATATCTGACACAGTAAGTAGAGTTCCTTCATCCCATTTCACCTCCATATTTCTATGTTGCTGAACATGATGGTGTCCTCTATGATTCAGTTTACCATCTTGTTACTATCTGTTGCCGTGTCTCTCTTCTGGAACCTCTTGAAAACTAAATGGTCATCAGGGAAATACCTTGGTAAGCATTCAAGTTAAATATACCTATTCTGGGAAACCTGATCCCCTGACAATTGCACTTCTAACCAAAGCAAAATTGAACTCTTCTGTGCTTGCCTACCACATGTCTTTGGCTGTCAGTACTTTGTATTTTCACTCATTCCCTGAGTTTCATTGGGCAGTGAGCTCAACAAGGCAGGGGCTGTATCTTGATTTCATCTTTATGTGTGATAGACACAGCTTTGGAAAAGAGCAGGGTGTGAATACATCCAAAGGCAAGGGAGTAAACTTTTCAGAAAGCACATTTGTGTCATTTTCAAAGTGACTGCTTCTTTGAGGGACACGCAGACCTCTGCCTGTGTCACTTCAGAAAACATAACTTGAGGTATCAGCAGGAATTTTACTTCAGAAAGGTGAAATATATTTCTTTCCTAGGTGTATTTTTTTGATCTTGTGCTAGCTAAGAATCACAGCTTTTCCTGTTATACACAGCACAGACACCGTTGTGTTTTGGGCCTCCTGTGAACACACAGAACAGTGGGATGCACACGAGTTCCATGTTTGTTTTCACAGAAATGAAACCACCTTCTGCAACAGGAGCCAGGCTTGAGAAGTGCTGACATAATGCTTTGTCCTCAGCCTAAATTGATAAAATCTTAACCCTGGCATTGTGTCAGTGATCATCTTGTTCTGTCCTGCAGGCGGGCAAAGGGATTCTGCGTACCGTGATTGCCAACAACGAAGCGGTGGCAGATATGATCCCAGTAGACGTCGCCATCAACCTCACTCTTGCGGCTGGGTGGTACATCGCTGTGCACAGGTGGGAAGGCGCTTCTGTCTTGCCAGGTTTGGGCATTTGCTACCTGCACCAGGACTTTAAAGGGAACCTGAAACTAATTGAAAACCTGTGCAAGAGCCCTTGTCGACTGATTTTTCTGTTTGTGGGCTTTTTTTTTTTTTTCTTTTTTTTTTTTTTCTTTCCCTGGGTTTCCAACGACGAAGAGTACAGAGACACAATAAAGTCAGGGTTTAGAGTTAGGAGATCTCTAAAGCTACAGGTGAGACCTGTTTCTCCATGCAATATAAGCTCAGCTCTGTGTCTCAGAAGTCACATTTTTTGAGCACAAGAGCTTTACTGCAGTTTGCAGCATTCGTTTTTTTGGCATCCTTTCTCAGGCAGCTGCATTAAGTCGCTGTTGTGATGGTTTGGGAGTTCCCCGCTCCCCCCCCCCACTTTGTAAAATGACCCAGACTAGAACTCAGCTGGCTGGAAGTTAAGGAGTGAAGCTCTATTTACAGCTCAGCACAATGTACAAGCAGATCTATACACTATAGACAGGAATAGTTACAGAAATATACAAGTTAAAGGTAATACAGAAACACAACACCCCTTCCAGAAATCAGAGACCCCAGGAGGGGCTCCCAACCACCCTTCCACCTTCTCCCCACCCCTATACCTTACCCCAAGGTTTGCCCCACGCGCAAGGTGAGCTTGGAGGATCAGCCAGGGGAGTTAGAAGAAAAGTGGTTAGCAAAGATTAATCGGCAAAGAGGAGCCAGAGGCACTGTGCCCCCAGAGAGAGACAGACTGTGTTATCTAATGTTTTGAGTTCTTTTCCCAAACATCTCATTCCCAAACCTATGAGTGAAGTAGACATCATGATGTTTTCCTTTCACAGCCTATAGTGTAATTTTCTCTATTAAAATATTCCAATTAACCTCAAACCAGCACAGCTGTTCAAGTGACTTCTAGAATTTTCTTGGTGCAAATGCTCTGCATGTTTTCCTTGGAAAACACTGCACACTGTATTATGGCTTATGTGACAGGGGTTATGATTTTAAAAACACCCACAGCATTATTTGTGTTGTCGAGAAGGGTGTGCATAAGTGACATTAACAATGTAAGAGCTTTTCCTGTGAAGCTCTGACTCTGACTTTTAGTCATTCAGTAGGAAGTGTTACAGAGTAAGCCACATGAATTACTCCAGAGGTTTCTGCAACTCTGAGAAGTCAATACCTGGCAAATAAAAAGCAGAAATATTTTACTTTGAAAGACAGAGTAAGCCCTCTGAGCTGAGTAGAGGAAAAACTGCATACAGTAACCTAAATATAAAGATCCTAAAAAGATCATAGAAGACAGCTCACCAGCGTTAAGATTTATTTTCCTCAGAATTTCATCCCTATGCATCAGCAACAGGCAAACCACATGACCTGGGAAAAATAACTACGGCTTCCCTTTACACACAGACACACACACTCCCACTGCTGATAGCCACCAGATGAAAAGGGCTGCAACTTGTCCATAAAGCAGAACATGTGCTAATGAGCAGTGTGTCAGCACACCCATAGACTTCCTGGCTCTGGCCACGGTGAGAGAAGTGCCATTTTGTTAGCTTTTCGTTGGCAGAAGATATATGCTTTTAATCTGGTTCCCATACAAATACTTGTTAAGCTATAGGAGCAATTGCATGACTTGATTTAAAGCTTTGTCTAGTCTGGCACAACCCTTAGGTTAGCAATCTGTACACAAAAATTGAGAAACTGAACCTTCTGTAAATTTAATTTCTCAAAGAGAGTTTTAGGTTTAGGTGCTGTCACCAAGTGTGGTATGTATCGCTGAATTTCTTTTTCAAATCAGCTAATTAGAAAGTCAGTGTCCTTCAGGGCAGGTGCCATTACTGAGGGAAATCAGATACTAAAACTTTACAGAGAATTGCAGTCTTCACTATATAGTATAGAAGCTCTACACTGGAAGAGTTTTCTGCATGGAAACATAAGGGTTTAGTCCTTAGTGAGTTGCCATGCTGAGATTCTCACATTAAACACTAGCATTGCCCACTTATGCTTAATGCTCTGTCAGACATCTACATAGTGATCCAAAGTCACAGAATGTCATGAATTCACTGCTTGACACGTCTATTAGTCCTGACTATCCCTTTGAGTCTACTAGGGATTAATAATAATTATAATATACATTCAAATGCCATCATTTCACAGCATTATTTTTTTAAAAAGCATTGTTTAAGCTCTACATTATTCATCTGCAGCTTTCAGGCAGTACTGTGAGAGATTTCCTATCCCGGTATCTCCAGTTTGAGTTGTGTCTCCTGGTTGCTTCAGTCACAGGAGTTTTTAGAAGAGAGGTTCCTCACAGGCAGCTTTTAGTGGAAAAAGGCTCTGAGCACCACAGGCAACCTAGAAACAGAGTGCTGTATCCTTGAGCCAAGCTGTTACCCCATGTTCAAGGCCAGATCTTACTTCTTTTAGCATTTTGGTAGATGGCTCCAGCTGCTAATCTGGAGTAAGAAAAATGTATTGACGGCATCCCTTGCACCTTTGGCGAGGCAGACTTAGAACAAAAAAGCAGTCTATTTCCTGCCTTACAGCAAAGGAAGAGATAAATGCACCATGAACTGTTTATTTCCACACCCAAGTAACAACCAAACTTTAGCTGGTATTAAAGTAAGATTTTTATTGAAATGGATTGATTTATAATCACCACTCTAACAAATGGAATTTCAGAGTAGCACAAATCATACCACGAAGTGATCATGAAATACAGAGTGTATCCCTGAGATTGATTTGGACCAACTATTTGCAGTATATGAAGAGAAACTACCAAAAGAGTAAATAAGAAAGTCATAAATGTGCATGCTTTGCTTACCACTTTTACAGTTTTTAAAAGGTGATATATGGATGATTTTTCTTTGACCCAATCTGTCTTTATTTAACTTCATATGCTTTCTGGAGTCTGACTGAACCTTATCAAAACTTCCTGGTTTGTATTTATGAAAAATGCTCTCTTCTGCATTTTTTAATGAGCTGATGTTACAGCTTCTTGGGCTGTTAGCGTTTGTGCTCCATTAATAAAGCTTTGGGTGCTTTTCTTCACACCTTAAAATAATACTTCCTTCTCTTTTCCAGACCGAAAAACACGTTGGTGTTCAACTGCACAACGGGTGGAATCAACCCTTTCTTCTGGGGAGAAATGGGTAAGGTCTAATTTAAACCTAAAAGGTGTCAAACATCAATAACAACCTTGGGCAGGCTTTGAAAAGTTGACTTCCTGTATTTAAGTGGCATTCAACATCTGCTATTAAAACTGCCTGGGTGGCCTCACTGCAGCCACTGAGAGTCCTGTGAGGAAAAAGCTCCTGCTGCTGGGCTTTTAGCTCTGGAAATCACCTATTCAGTTTTAGTTGTGGGTGTAATCCCATAACGACCCAGCAAAGTGTGTGCTTGGTTGCATGGAGGTGTTAAAGTGGTGGAAAAAGGAATAGAAAACCAACCCCTTAATTCTGTGGGAAGTTGATCTGCATAGCTGCAACAGAACATCTGACTGAGAACCTTTTCTGAGTTTGGGAGTGGGGGCGTGTGCATTGAAATCCCTTGGGCAACTTTGACAGTGACTGAAAACTAATGTATTAAGGAAGTAGAGTAGCCTTTCTTCCTCTTTCTCTGAAGGAAATTCTGAAGAGAAACAACTGGTGTAGAGTTGAGAAGGCAAACGGGCTGTCTCAAGAACGCACTGAGCACATTGTGTTCCACCACAGCCGTGGGAAGGGGAGAGGCCTCACGGCTGACTGTTGGAAGATGCAGCCAACCTTCAGAATACAAAGTGTCAGATCTTCTGTGGCTTTTTTCCCAGGACTAAATGCAAAGCTCTCCACAGGCTGCTACTTCAGGCAGCAGCCACTTTAGCATTACTACCTGAGGTTTACCTTTCATAATCCATTTTCAGTGCACTTTTACTGAAGAAAGAACAACGTATTAATGCGTTGTAACTGACCTTACTTGATTATTGGCTCATAACTGTGGATTTTCTAATGAAATCATCTGAGTGCAGGAGAAGTTTGCATAAGCTGTTCAGCTACATGATGAGACTGAAGGCAAAGTTTTCTCTCTGGGTGAACACTGTGAGAGCTTTTTCTACCGTATGTTGTATCCACAGTTTTCCAGAGATCAGCTGGCTGCAGAGGGACACTAAGTGTAAGTTCATGAATAGGAATTAGGATGAAGAGTAAAATGTATGATTTGGGAAATGAGTTTGGGAAAGATTTCTTGCATTAGGATGTAATGACTGTGACTACCCACTCTGAATTTTCAATTGAGCCTCCTACCAATTTGGTAAATACACACAATTCAAAAGTCTTTGTATTTGTGATAGAATTTCTTAACCCTTTATTTGGCAGCCAGTGTCATGGCATGCCCTTCCACTAGACCTTTCAGAGTCGTGATCTGTCTTAAATGAGAGTAACCACTGGGTGGTCCAACCCCTGCACAGAATGACCAAACTCAAGTCACCATTTCCCTCCTTCACAATAGAGCAGCATCTGCTCCTAGCATTGTCACCTTCTCTTTTTAAAAGCTTGTTTCCAACTGCGTTTAGCTCTGCTAATTTTTCAGGATGAAATAGTTGAGGCTGGGTCTCTACCTCCAGTGGTTTTTCAGCTTTCTCAGAAGTTTTCATTTTCTTTATCATGAAAGAAACTGTTTGACGGTTACATACAGGAGGCATAGGATCAGCAGATGGAAGCAGAGCCTGTTCACGGAGACTTGGGAGGCTGTACTGGCACAGGGTCCGTAACTGGTCATTGAGGTAAAGGGTTGTGAGAGAGAGACTGCAAGGTCCTGAGAATCAAGGGTGGGGAATGGGAGTCATCCGGTATGGGACAGAATTTTAGTGCAAATCAAGCATAGTGTTTGCAGAGGGAAGGACCTGAGTTGCCTGATTAGGGAGATTTGCACAAGGGCCAGCTGTAGGAGAGGTGAATCAACAGAATACATTGAGATTCTTTGGTGGAAGAGGAAGAAAGGAAGAACATGAGAGAAAGTGTGACTGGATGATCTGGATAGGGAACAGAAGTGTCTGAGATAGGAATGTTTTGAGTACGAAGATGATGAGCTTGGAGGTGAGCAGGAGAATGAGATCTAGAAGAGATTTTTTGAAAAATATTTCTCTGCTTAGGAAATTATGCTGAAACCTCCATTGCACACCAGTTTATTGTACAAATTTCCAGACATAGATAGACCTTTGTTGTTAAAATAGACTTTAACTGACTTATTTATTTTCCAAGCAATGCTTATGCCTTGGGATTTTCTCTTACTTCCGTGTTATTTTTCATGATATTACAAAAGTCTGGTCAGACAACTGCATATTAATCTGAAGAAGTGTATTCTACTTTGCTGCAATATACATTCTTGCTAGTCTTACTGTGAAGTACATTTTGTGTTTAATGCTCAAAACTAAACCCTGAAGCAGGCTTGAAAATGATGTTTGGCATGGGATCCGATTTATGCTACCTAGGTGATACTGGTGTCTGATTTTCCCTTCACTAAATAAACCTTTGAGTTGTAGAATCAACTGCCATATTTTGTCAGAGGGGAAGGACCAACCAGCTGCTGCATCATTTCAGTAGCAACTAGAGGTGATGTGTTTCTGCTTCAGGGTTTTATGCCTGCCTGCCCCTTCTGTTGGATTTCTTTGTCTCCAAAACCAACTTTTGGAGAATAACAGGCTTGGCATGGTAGTGAAGTTGCACATTTTCCATGGATTAGGAGACAGAACAATTATGTTGAGTCAGTGCAAGCCAGGGTGAGGGAGGCTTGTGAAGAAAACACCCGCAGCATGAACTGTTCTGAGTTAAGCAACTGATGTTTTCCTGACTCCCTTGTAGTATGTGTATCAAGCTGGTCTCACTGCCACCTTATGTGCATTTTAGAACACCACCACTTTTATTCCTGACTTTCAGAATTTTTCTTGAGTTTTCAGTAGATATCTGATCTCCTCTTGACGTAAGTGCTTCTTGCACTGAGTAGTATCACAGCATAATGGTGCAGCTCCTTTACTACAGCTGCTTTTTCTGCTCCAAGCCTTAAGTAACCAAGATGATAAGGGTGTTGCTGTTTTCTGTGAATTTGATGTATGGCCAGTGATCTGAAATGACATGGGCTGCGTTTTCCACTTACTGATTACTTCTTTCTTACTATGCTGGCCAAAGATGCCAAAAATGCAAAGAGAAAAGACAGGCAGTAATGTCTTCAAAATTTTTCCAAAGGAAAACATTCTCAGCCAGATTAGAGCTGAAAACCAGACTTTGAACAGAACTGTAAATACATGGTGCAGACAGTATCAAAACTATCACAGTTCCAAAGTATCAACGGTTCCCAGTTAAACTGATAGGTTTCCATTAGGAAATTAAATGACCAAATAAAGCTAAATGAACTTAAATATTGATAAGCAGATCAGACTTTGTAAGTAAACTGGATTCAATGTGCTTCTTGGTGGAACCTGCTCATAAAGGGGAGAAGCAGCAGAATTCAGTGGTTGCTTTTCTGATCCGTGAGCTACGTGAATGAGCATAGATGTACACCCCTCTCCAAACTGGGAGTAGATCTCTTTACGTTTAAACCAACTATTATTTTGTCAGAGCACAATTGTAATAAATGTCCATGCTGCTAACACAAAGAAACTCCTCACACACTGCTTACATGGACACAAACTGCCAAGGGATGGGCCAGGACAGCGGCTTCCTTCCCAGTAGCCCATCCCAAACTGCTTATTGCCTCTCCTCTGCCAGGAATAAAGCAACACCTTTCTTCAGTAAAGCCACTCCAGCAATTCCTCCCTGCCAGGCACAGCTATATTGGAAAGTTTAAAAAGGAGACTTTGCTAATCCATGACATTTTGAAGAGAACATGCAGCAAAGGGTAAGATTTCCATACTGCAGCGCACAAGGTAACCACAGGATAACCAGATCATTGCAGTGTGGCTCTGTGAAAGAGAAGGGATGACAGACAGTTTAGGATGAGTTTCAGGAGAACTGGTTTTCAGCCATTAAACTTGTAGCATAAGGGACCCAAAAATTAACCGTGAACTTGCACTAAAACTGAACTGTGTTACTTCGAAAGTGGTTGTCTAAACTTAGCAGCTCAGTGGTTAGCAAGTCTCCTCTAGTTGGTGTTGCTTGAAACTGCTACAGAAATAGTCATTACTCGAAATGCAGTAATGAGCTGACCACAGATACATGAGAGTCCTGTCTGTGTATTATGGTTATCTGCTTATCTGAGGATGAGCTGGATGTTTCCTGTGACTTGCAAATTCTCATCTGATTTTCTATTTGTAACGTAAGCTTAGAGAGTAAACTATAACATGAGCACAGATTGATGTCATAACTCTCAAATTATTTTTTAAAGAGTATGAAAAGCTTCCATATTCTTTATTGAGCTCACTGGTGCTCAGGGATAGGAGCACCATCTGTTTAGCAGTCCCTAGGGTGATAGTTGTGTAGTCAGTCTTATACTGCAGCTCTATTAAGCTTCTGCAATATGCAAATGCCCCAGATATGCACACATAGATACCACTTCTGTGACATTCTGCCATTGCAAGAGCTCAGACTCAGACCCAGCATATTCTGTACCTTAATATACAAAGGGAGTCAAAAATCACCACCCTATCACACTAGTTTTCAAGTTAAGAATGTAAGACAAGTTGTTGCTGTAGTGCATCCAGAGCTCACCTGAACACAGGCTGAGATATTTGGTGTTGTGTCAGATATAGTTTGAAAGGATATAATGAATCCTTCTAGAAGCAGCACCTTATGTGTATAAGCAGCCTGTCCCTGACTCAGACTAATACTGACGTCAACCCTTTTGAAAACTTGAGTTGAAGTTATAAATGTCATTTTTACTTTATGCTAACAGATCAAACTCTGCTTTCAGTGATCTCAACATATGCTAGCACCAGTTTCTTTTGCATCTACTGCAGGTGAAAGCAGAACTGCAGTTCCTGTTTGAAGTATTTTGAGCTACAACTGTTTGCTTTTCCTAACAAAGTTTTTGTCTGCCACTATTAAGCCTAGAGTCAGATTCTGATTCAAAGAGGCAACCACTGGAGTTATCAACTTCAATGCCAGAAGGGGGACCATGAGATGATCTCATCCAACCCCTGTTACATTGGTCACAGAACTCTAGACCGAGCATGTTAAGCACTGTAACTTGGGCTTTACTGCATGGTGCCAGCTCTGCTGACACCGAGTGCCTGTTCCCTTGCAGAGCGCTACGTCATGTCCACGTTCAAGAGGAACCCACTGGAGCAGGCCTTCCGAACACCCAATGCGCACTTGACGTCCAACTACCTGATAAACCAGTACTGGGTAACTGTCAGTCACAAGGCACCTGCCATACTCTACGACCTGTATATGAGGCTCACGGGGAGAAAGCCCAGGTAAGATGCCACGTGCCTGCAGCTTACTGCATGCCTGCCACTGCTCTGGAGAGGAGGTCTCTAACAAGTTCTGAGAAATGGCTGCCTCAACCTGGAGTCTTCTTCCCATCCCCCTGTCTTGAGGAGGTAGTTACATGGTTCCTTTTCTTTTTGAGCAAAGTGCAGTCTGGGGTTCCCACACTTTCCAACACCTGAGGGACAGCAAACCGCAGAATCATAGAATTGTCAGGGCTAGAAGGGGCCTCATGGATTATCTAGCTCCAACTCTCATGCTGTGGGCAGGGGCACCTCAAACTAGATCTGGTTGCTCAGACCCCCATCCGGCCTGGCCTTAAAAATTTCCAGGGGTGAGGCTTCTACTTTAAACTCAGCTTCACACACTTCAAAGGTTCCTAAGACAGAAGAGGACTGGTAATTATACTGCCCTCTCTATAGCAAAGCTGCCACCTTTGAAAATTTTCTGCATAAGGACATGAGATTGCCAACATTCAGAACAATCCAACTAATGTTTCTTTTCCTGTAAATCAGATATGTAATTAGTCATTGCCAGCGCTGCCCCAGCAGCCTGAAATCTAGAAAGCAACTGTTTCTGAGTGTGAATACATTCTGAGTTGTATTTATGAGGACAGTTTACCATTACATGACCATTATTTGAGCCTTGACAAGGAGGAACGTGGGACATGCATGTCCCATGTGGAAGAAATCCTGGTATATGTAACATAACTCAGGCAACATTCTCCTTTACTCCCTGTAACCACAGGGGAGGATTTCTTGCGCAGCACAAGAACAGTATGGTAGCACTGTGTTGATGTCAGCTGCTCTCTGCTCCTCTGCTACTTAGAAAGCTGGCTTCAACTGTCTGCAGAGAAATTCATGGATGATGTATTGCTCTGCTTTCTCTCTTGCATTCTGCTGCAAAGGGAAGTTGGTCTATAAAAAGACTTCCAGTTATCCAGGAGACAAGAATTACCCCAGAAATAGAGGTAAACTGGATATGAGCAGCAATAGGCTGGCATCTCCAAACTCTTAAAACAGGCTGCAGTAAGATCTTGGTGCTGTCATTACAGTCAATGTTTCTTTTCATAAAACTGGTTGGTATAAGCAGCCAATGGGCATCATCTGCTATACTGTACTTAAATTGTAAATAGAGCTTAATGTGAACTCATGCTGAGAGAGGTATCTTCTGATTTGTGACTTGAGCAAACATGGCTTAACAATGAACTTGACTTAACCAAGTCTTTTTTCCCCTCTTTTAAAAAAACATTCTTTGTTGTTTTATGGTTGGTTGATTTGGTTTTCTTTTTGTAGGTTTCTGGTTTGAATTGCAAATACAATTCCCCATTTTCTTTTTACATGCTACATAAGCTCATCCAGGTATGACTGCAGTGTGGTAGAACGCATAGTAGCAACTCGTTCTTTCTTTTCATTATGGCTACCTAAATGTAAGACCCTTATGGTATAAGGGCAGTAAACCACTCTCCATCACCCTAGGTCAGATGTGCAAGCAGAAAGGAGAAGGTTCTTTACCTGACCCAAGGCTCAGGCTACTTCAGTCCTCTGCTGTATCCATACTCACCTTACCTTATCATACGGAATAGTTTATCTGGGAGCTGGTTGTGGTTTTGCAAGTCTAATGTTTATTAAAGGCCAGCCCATGACCTTCACTAATTTGAATTGCAGAGTAGTTTGGGAGAACTGAGTTGTAGTTCTTTGTTTAGTTATCACGTGCAGTACCCCATCTACCTAAGGGGTGGACTGAAAGACTCATCTTTCAGTTCCAGGCTTTATATATTGCCTTTCCCGAGAAGCTTACTTTAAGTGCTAGTGCATTTCACATAAATTGCAAGCTGTCTACCAAAGCTGCCCTAAATGGCTTACTCTTATTGCAGCACATCCATCCATGACTTGGGAACTAATGTGCTTTATGTCATTAGTAGTCTCCTAGGGCAGTCTGTTGCACCTGAGAATTGGCTCATGCAAGGCACAATATGGGAGAAAACAAATCATTGTAAACAGTTTTCTGGAATACAGAATGGATTTCTGAAGTCTAACTCATAAGGCTATCAGTGACACTAATATTTGCTTTATTTCTCTCAGTTTCTTCACAGTGGAGAATGAGATTTTCCATAAGAAATCTTTGCCGTGGCCTCTCAGAGGCAGCAGAAAAGCATATTTCTACTTAGTTGGTATTTTTCAGTAGACCATTTCTTCAGCCAAATTAGTCAGCATTTTGAAAGTAGTCACATTTCAGCTCAATCAGTTAACATGAAACAGAGTTTTCATGTGTGCCTCTTTGGATGCTTCATTTCTCTTTTTGACTCTTATTCTTAGCGACTTGGATATGGTCCTTTGGGTAGATCTACAATGAGAGCTATTTTGCCCGTGTTGGTAGGAGGCTGTGTGGGTAGCCTATTTTAAAAACATAAGATTCAACCATGTATTTCTACTTGATTTTTTTTTTTTTTTAAAACTAATTCCATTAGCTCTAAGCACTTTTAAAACTTTGCCGGTTTTGGGGAACTGGTTTGAGGGGCAACTTCAGATCTTTGCAAACTAGCCACACGCTTTGTTTTCCAAGTTTCTAAAAGTCGCTAAAATTTTATATTCACAAAGCTTTGCCCCATCCTACTTGCCTATACAGGCACAGCTGGGGACATTAATATGGAGTAATTTTTAAAGTAGTCTAGGTTAAATACATTTGATCAGCGTGAATATAATTATGCAGGTTCTCTTAATCTGATGGTGTGCTTTGCTTCTAAAATGAAAGCCACCTTAATTCAAGAAGGACATAGAACTGCTTGAGAGAGTCCAGCACAGAGCCATAAAAATGAATAAGGGAATGGAACATCTCCCTTATGAGGAGAGAGTGAGGGAGCTGGGGCTCTTGGAGAGGAGGAGACTGCAGGGTGACCTCATTAATGTTTATACATACGTAAAGGGTGAGTGCCAAGAGGATGGAACCAAACTCTGCTCGGTGCTGCCCAATGACAGGCCAAGGGACAATGGGTGGAAGCTGAGGAAGTTTCATGGAAACATGAGGAGGAATTTTTTCCCTGTGAGAGTGGAACAGGCTTCCCAGGGGGGCTGTGGAGTCTCCCTCTCTGGAGATATTCAAGACCTGCCAGGATGTGTCCCTGTGTGAATCAGGTATAGGTGATCCTGCTCTGGCAGTGGGGTTGGAGTAGATGATCTTTGGAGATCACTTCCAGCCCCTGACACTCTGTGGTTCTGTGATTTAATTCTGTAGCAGTGTCTATGTAAGGTTTTGGTGCTCTTAGAGTTCGCTTTGGGTAAGCTGTGCAGTTCCTCTTCTGATGTACTCATTGTGTCTTCTCTGCTGTGTTTAGTGCTTATCGTTGTGGCAGTCACATCTGCACACGGAGAGGCCAGCCTGGCACCATTCTTCCCCAGACTGCCGCCTTTTATTTGTCACAGCAACTGTGCAACCCTCTGGGCAGCTCAACATTTCTCATCAAAACAGCTCTGTTTTTCTAAAGAAATCAGCCTTTTGATGCTCTCTCTTGCCCTTACCCAGTCTGAGAGGACATGGTGTTCTTTCAGAACCAACCAAGTGCTGTACGTCACGCTTTAAAACAGCTGCCTCCCAGAGCCCTTTTGTACTCTGACCATTGGGAGAACTGGAAAACAGTGCTGCAAGGCAGAAGGGCATTACTGCCATCCCCTCTCATACATAAAATGAATGCTAAAAAAGGCCCAAGACACATGAGAGACCTGAACTTAATTTCCAAAGTCCCCGTTAAGCAGACATATCCCCAAAGCAGCTTTCATCTCTACCAGGACGCTCATGCTCCAGAAAGAAATTCAAAGAGTTCCTCCTACCTCCCAAAATAAATGTCCTGGACTTGGATGATTTTCAAGGTCATACATAAGAAGCACATACTATCAGCCCCTTCCTGTATAACGATGGACCCTGGAGACTGACACTATCTTATACAGGGAGAGGAACAGCCTCTAGGAAATAAGATCTATTGTTTGTGAGAGATCAAAGGAACCCAAAGACATGAAAACCATGCCATAAATCTCAGTGGTGTGGGTGCAGTCCAGAGGCAGAGACCTTGGCAGGCTAGAGACCTGGGCCCACATGAGCCTTAGCAGGTTCAATAAGGCAAACTGTAAGGTCCTACACCTGAATCAGGGCAGTCCCAAGCACAGATACAGACCAGGTGATGAGTGGATTGAGGACACACCTGCAGAGAAAGATTTGGGGATGTCAGTGTCTAAAAAAAAAAATTAGTATGAGCTGGCAATGGCAACTTAGCTCAGAAAGCCAACCATGTCCTGGGTTGCATCAAAAGAATTGTGACCAGAAGATCAAGGGAGGTGATTCTGTCCCTCTGTCCAGCTTTTGTGAGACCCTGCCTGGAGAACTGTGTCCAGCTCTGGGGAGTCCAGAAAAAGTCATGGACCTGTTCAAGCAGGTCCAGAGGAGGACCACAAAGATGACTAAGGGCTGTGGTACTCCTCCAGTGAGGGCACACTGAGAGACTTGGAGTTGTTTATCCTAGGGAAGCTTCCAGAGAGACCTTATAGTGGCCTTCTAGTACTTAAAGTGGGCCTACAGGAAAGATCTGAGGAGCAGCTGAGGGAGCTGGGGTTGTTCAGCCTGGAGAAGAGGCAGGTTGGGGGAGATATTACTGCTCTCTGCAGCTACCTGAAAGGAGGTTGTAGTTGGTGTGGTAGTTTGAGAGTTCCGCCCCACCCCCACCGCGATTCACCACACTAATTCAGCCGGCTGCAAGTTAAGGATCAAGCTTATGTATTTTACAACATAAACACAAATTTACAAGCATATATACACAATATATACAGGTCTTTACAACAATATACAATTATATACAAGTTAAAAATAATACAGAAATTAAAAATCTCTCCTGAACAGCCACATTGCCCAGGAGGGCTCCAAACTAATTCCCCTCTTTCTTCCCACAGCCGACAAAAAGGTTAGAAGGAGAATGATCAGATCAGGCAGAGATAGCTAATATGGCAGGCAAGATCCAGAGACTGACTGACTTTGTTATTGTTTCTTGTTTTTTATGTCCGAAAGCAAAACCAATGGGTGATACAGACATCACTATTATTTTATTTTCATTGCCAATAATCTCATTTCTCTCATTAAAATATTCCAATTAGCCTTAAACCAGCACACTTGGTCTCTTCTCCCAGGTAATCATTGGCAGAACGAGGGGACACAGCCTCAAGCTGCACCAGGACACGTTTAGGCTGGACCTTAGGAAGAAGTTGTTCACAGAAAGAGTGATTGGCATTGGAGTGGGCTGCCCAGGGAGGTGGTGGAGGTGTTTGAAAGGAGGCTGGATGAGGTACTTAGTGCCATGGTTTAGTTAATGAGAAGGTGTTAGGTGATAGGTTGGACTCGGTGATCTCGCAGGTCTTTTCCAACCTGCTTGATTCTGTGATAGGTAAGGACTTTTTATGAGGGAGTATAGTGATTGGAGAAACAGTAAGGATCTCAAACTGAAAGAGGGTAGCTTTAGATTAGATATTAAGAAGAAATTCTTCCTGGAGCACTTAAGCTTGCTGAGCAAATTCTCAGCCTGGTGAGCACCAGCGCAGTGCTCATCAGGAATTGCAATTTCTATTTTTCCAGGCTGACAAAAACACATAGAGAGCAAACTGACAGCTTTTGCATAAGGTCACATTGCATATCTACCTCTGATGCTACTGCTCTGTTTCAGAATGATGAAGATTATCAATCGACTGCACAAGTCTATGATGCTCCTGCAGTATTTCTCCACCCAGTCTTGGGATTGGTCTTCAGATAATATGAATATGTTAATGAGTCACCTTAACACAGAGGACAAAAAGGTAAGTATGTCTTGCATATGGACAGTTGATCTCCGGTTCTGTTTGCCTGCAGCAATTATTTTTGGTGTATTGTTGATCTTTTAAATGACATTCAGATTACTGGAATTTACTTTAATCTGAAATAATTTATTTCCTCCTTTTTTATTAAATAACTTACCATGAGTCTTCTGTCTATTACAGCAGACTATTTTCTCTGGTCATTCTTTTAAGACAGCTCAGTCACCAAAGTCTTGCCAGTTAACATAGCAGTTGTGGTGGGTGATCTAGGATAGAAATGGCATGAAAGGTTTTAATGGGCACTGCACAGGGAAACTGCATTAATGTATAGAGCCTAACCCTGAAAAATATGAAAAAAAAGTTTTATTTAAATCCCCAAAGAGCAATTAGTTTGCAGGATACCAAGTTCTGTTGTAGTCTTTATGGGTTTCAAATACTATTCCTCAAGAATGGGATTGTAACTGAAAGACTGAAGAAGTACAAAGAGATTTGTGATAAGCTTGAATGCAACTTTGGTCAGTATCTCCTTGCAAAGAGGTACTTGGGCATTCACATCAGACTGGTCTCACATAATGAGATTTTTGCAGAGATTCCTAGGTGTAGAATCAAGAGTTTCATTTTCTAACCTGCAGAGAGAGTATGTAAAACAAATTCTAAGGGCACTGGCACTAATGTGAGTGCAGCAGATGTAAAGGGAACCTCAATGGTGTAACAGTAGCTAATTATGAGAAAGATTGAAATAAAAAATGAGCATCAAGGACTTCAGAGAGCTAGAGAGTGTTTTTAACTCTTGCCAGGCTGCTTATGATAACTTTGTGAAATGCATGTGTACTTCAAGCAGTATTCAGGCTTGAGAGTTTGTGGGCAGCACAGGTTTCTCTACAAATCTGACAGACACAGCAGAATCTGTACAGTAGCTAATCTCTGCTCAAGTTATTGCTGGTCTGATACCAAAGCTCTTGCACCAAAGCAAATGGCTTGGGTTGGCTTGGGGGTGAGAAGAGAATCTTGTTCTGAGTGTCTCCCATTTGAATACCCTGTAAATAAGAAATGCCATTCATTTCACTCTTTCATTTAAAAAATAATAATCCTTCTCAACAACAAAACCCCTCCCTCTTTGCAAGTCTTTTCTTTGCTCTAATAGACAGAGCAACTGCCTGAGAGCTTACTAGCTTGCTTTTTTTTTTTTTTTTTTTTTTTTTTTTNCATCTGAATTTAACTGGAGTAATTAAAATTAAAATAAAATTGACTCAATGTCCAATTAATTTGTTTAATGTGTCACAATTCTAGTGACACATTAAAAACTACTTGGAGGTTTTCATACGAATCCACTGACCTGGGTGGAATGCCATTTTTCTTCCACAACTTTGCGTGTGCATACAAATACCCATATTTATGCAAGAATTACCACCTGGAAGACAAACTTATCTTTATTCTCTGCCAGATAGCAATAGATTTCTGCTTGTCTTGCCCTAATTCCCAGCTGGGTAAGATATTAATTGACAACTCCCTTAGCGCCCATGTCTTCTTGGAAACTTGGTGGCTTTAACTTCAGATAGGGGAGCCTTTTCAAGAATGGCGGTCACTGAAGCATTTATGCTTAAATTGACCTTGTTTTGAACTTGGGTATTTAACTTCATTTTTTTGTCTTTAAATCCTAGTTATACAACTTTGATGTTCGTCAGCTGCACTGGTCAGAATACATTGAAAGCTACTGCCTAGGTGCTAAGAAGTACTTGCTGAATGAGGACATGGCTGGCATTCCAGCAGCAAAGCAGCACTTACGAAAGTAAGTCATACCCAGTGACAAGGGCAAGAATTCCTGGCTACCTTGAATGGCTTTGGAAGAAAATTACTCTACCTGCTTTGAAACAATTCTCATTGAATGATGTGGAGATAAACACAGCACAGTTGTAGATATTGTTCCTTCCCAACAAATGACCAAGTAATGAAGCTGCAGTGCATCAGAGGGAAAAACATATGCAGAATACGTTTGTCATTCAGAATTACAATAGAAAAGGGTCAGATTTAAATTTTATTAAACTCCTAGAAGTTTTTTGCAATTGAAAGGCAATACATAAAAAGCTTCATCATTTTTATGATTTTTAAATTTTATTTTAAAGTTCATATGTCTTAATTGCTTGGGGAGAGTGAGTAAAAATTCTCCAAAATCAGTAGAGAGTTTGTGCATTCAGTCCCTGGTGACAGATAAGAGTCTGAATGAGCAGTTTGAGATTGTCCTTCTATTCAGTTAAAGACTGTGCTCCTCTTGTCTTCTCTAGCCCTTTCACTGAGAAGTGCGGGCAAAATGAGAAGGAGGAGCTCTGTTGAAATAAGAGCCTAATGGCTTCCTTCAACAAAACCATTCTTGTACACTGCAAATGCTGGAAGCATAAATGAGGCTGTTGCCAAAGCAAAGAATCCTAAACAAGTGTTTTGTTCATGGGTAACCTTTAAAAGATTTACAAGAACCTCTGTAACAAGCTAGTAACTCCCTTTTAGCCCAAAGTGGCAGTGCAGGAATAAAGATTTACCAAAATGAAGTGCCTTTACAAATATAACTGCAGACATTAAGGTACAAAGCTTCCTCCACTTGTTCAGGCACTAGGAATGTGAGAAATAGAAAACTGCAGAAAAGTCTGCTTGATAGAAGGATGGCAAGGTGATTAGCATCTTCAGGGCTCAATAATCCCAATTAAATAGATGGTGTAAGACATGCACACACACCCCTCACACCCAAAACCCTAGTGCTGCAGTACTGCAGAAGGGAGTTTATGATTATTGAATCATTTCCCAACACAAAAAGCAAAGATTCACCCTAATAGAAGAACCTTATTCATCCACTCCTGCAAAGGTCCTCTAGCCTGGCACCAATCCTGCAAAGTAAAAATAGCCAATATGCCAAATCAAAGCAAGAAAGTATTGGACCTAGGCTGTCATAAAGAAACCTCTCAATATGACTTCTGTTCTAGTTTGGAATGAGAGTACACAGAACATGACAGACTTGCAGTGCAGGTGTTCCACCTATTCCCTTAGCTATACTCCAACTTCAGCAGAGTCCTTGGCAAGACAATAGGGACATCTGAGGCAGAGCATCTTCCCTCCAACAGGAACAGCAAAGTGTCCATGGGCCACTTGTAAATGGGATTTTGTACAAGGTTACCCATGGCAACTGAAGCAAGCTTTTGTTGTGGTTTTGCTCCTCTGTAAGATGCCTCTTTCTCTTCCTCAGGCTGAGGAACATCCGATACGCATTCAACACCACCCTTCTTGTGATCATCTGGCGCATTTTCATTGCAAGGTCACAGATGGCTCGAAACATCTGGTACTTTGTGGTGAGCCTCTGCTACAAGTTCCTTTCCTACTTCAGGGCATCCAGCACCCTCAGGCACTGAAGCTGTCTGTCAGCAACCAGCCTCTTCCAGAAGGACCTCCATCTCCTCTAATCAGCAACTATGGGCATCGGGGTCTGAAAGTAGCAGAAAAATCCACTCCCTCCAACAGCAGCCTGCATTTATCATGCACTGTTATATGTTCACCTTAAACTAATGCTTTAATACATGGTGGTCTTTCTTCCATAGGATGATGCCAATTTTTAAAGCCATAACTGAAGCTTTAGGAACAGGTCAAGCTGGAACCGTTCATCTAGAGTCTGATGTGCAAGGATTAACCAAAGTCATTGTCTTCCCATGTACTACCTAGGCTATCTTAATCCCATCTTCTTCCTCAAAAGAGACAAATTTCAAGCCTCTGGAGAAAAGAATGCCGTCACAGAAGACCTGTCCAAGGAAATTAACCTGCAGGAGGTCTTCTTAAGAGGCTATTACTTCATTCTCGTGCAATGAAATGGTACGTTATTGAAAAACATCATTTCACATTTTCAGTTTTTCAGAAGAGGAGGGGGGGGGAAAAGGCAGTTACAATAGGCCAGTGAACACTGAACAGTTTTTAGATCTTGTCTGATACTGCTCCTGAGGACTAATACTTTCAAGCCATAACTGAAGACATGCATAGAATTCATGTATCTGTGTTAACTCTGCTCATTCACAGGCTACTTTCTCATGGAGAGTGATTTTTTCTCTCTGTGATTATGGTTGCAGTCTGTTAAACCCCCTTGTTCTTGTATTTGTCACTTTTGTCTGGATTGTTTTTTCTTGAAAAATGCTGTATTCTGAGAATGAAGAGAAGACTTCTTTAAAAATTGGGGGGGAAAAAAAGTTTTTTTATTTTTGAGGAATAGGTCTTTCCCTTCCCCTTTCAATTTGTCTGCAGAAAACATTTCTCCCTGTGGAACAAAAACAGTCTAGTACTGTCCTTCATGCTTTCATCACAGCTAAATCACTTTGCAGTTGATCACTTCTGCTGGCTAAGAAAGTGTAGACCTGCATGGAGGAAATCCCATCAGGCCAATTCTGCTGGTAGGAATTTAAAAGTCAGAAACTTCATTTCTGTTGAGAATAGTAAAAGTTTTGTTGACTTCTGTGTTAAAATCATCATGCACTGTGAAAGCAAAGCATTTTGTCCTATGATGTAGTTTAGAAAGGAACCCAAGGATCTTCCTGATGCTCATGCCTATTTTGAGATACTTGCTCTACCAAAGTATGAATTCTTGCAGGAGGAGAGAGAAAGAGCCTTCTGCAAAGTAGCTGGTGCAACAAGGGCCTTAGCCCAACAGCAACAAATGAGTCATGCTACCAGACTTTCAAAGGCAGATCTAATACTGGAATATTATTTATTCACATGGCACTGAATAAGTACTTTGAGATTACCAGACTTTAAAGCAGCCAGTTTTTGAAGTAATACAGTATCCAGCTTCTCTAGTCTTTTGTCATGCAACTATCTGACAAAGTAATGTTACCTCTACAAAAAGATGACACAGTTGCTCTTTTGGAAGCTGATAATAGCAGAGTATTTACAAAACTGGCATTCCTCAAAAAAATATATTTGTTTTTAGCAGTGAAGATGACAGCAAGTCATGGTGACAGTACTTTTCTGTCTTAGACTTCCAGGCTAGTACAAAAGTCTTTCTAAAGGTGCAAGGAATTAATCTTCCTTCATATGCTCCAGAAATCTATTTTCAAACAATTACCAAAGGATGGCTGCAGCAGAACCTGACTAGAAACATGGTGTCCAGAGTGGCAGCACTCTGGCATTCCCTAGCAAAGGCCCCAGTGTTTGTCATCTATTCCTTCTGATCCGTGCTTAATTAGGTCAGGCACCCAATTTATAAAGATGGAGATGTATTTAAGCTCTTGCCTTGAAAACATACTTCCAAAATTAAACCATGCTGATCATTAGAAGAGCTGTTTTGCAGCTTCAGAAAGCTGGCAGTGCATACTTTGTATTGAACATTGACAAAGTGTCACTGCCTGGGAAAGTAGAAGCTGTGGGTTCAGGTGCCAGGGACCAGGAATTCACATACAGTGTTTCTGTAGCAGGGTATATGGTGAAAGTTACCTGCATTATACTTTGCAAACCTGGCAGGGTGAGGCAGGTTTCTCTGGAAAGACTGCATTCTCTCAAGTACATGATCAGGTTCATCAGCCAGCTTCTACTTTTCTCCTGTGAAAGGTGAACAAACAAACAAACAAACCAAACAGACTATTTTGAAACAAACATCCATTAAAAAACTAGTCAATAATTCTAACTCATATCCTAAAGTCCTTTTAAGTGCCTGCCTTACATACAAAGAGAAGCAACAGCTAAAGGGCTCTTAAGTCTTATGCTGTGCACATGACAGACAAAAACTAAAGTCTCACAGAAAACTCCAGTATTGCAGACCTGCTGCACCTACCACGTCTGGTCTATATTATTCATCTCTTCTATGACAAAAGTGTCCTGTCTTCCCAAGTGCTAGTCATGCCACGCATTCCTCACATGTCCCTGTAGGCATTCACAGTTCTTTGACAGGCTGTACAGTCCCAGCAAGTAAGAGAAGTACCTTTTCTCATCTGAGCATATCCAGACCTGTTTCTTGCGCATACTAAAAGATGGTTCTGGTTTCGCTTAGAACAATGGCAGTGTTAGGTTTTGACGCATTTCAGCATTTTGCTGAAGGCAATAGCCACAGCAAAGCTGTACTGTGCAGCCCTGAAAAAAACCATCAGGAACTGCTTGTGATATTGCAGAAACGACGCTACTGCAGATGCTACATACTCTTCTGGAGATCTTTCATAGCCCACACTGCACTGACAGCAGCTGGCTCCAGAGCTCTGGCCTTGCCTGAGGGGAAATCAAGCTGTTAGCTTTTCTTAACGCAGATGTAACATGCAGTGAAGCTTAAATCAACACAAACAAAAACAGCTCAGAAGTGGGTATTTGGCTATTGCTTGCGCCTGATGGCTAAGACCTTTTACTACCTGTAAGATTGAAACAAGACTTAATTTTTTTTTTCCTGTGAAGGTAGTATGGTCAGTGCTATGGGCAGGAGAGAGGAATAGGAGCCTTTCTGCAGCCTTTGCTGGTAAACAGAAGCACTGCTAGGCATGGAGCATCCAGCTCAACTAGCAAAGGGAAACTCAAGGAATCAGAGATATATGAGCTGCCAAACTCAGAGGACTCTGCCTCCCAAGGAGTGGGAGAAGAGTTGGATCAGCATTTTGTTATCAGCTTGGGTTCCTGTAATAAAGCCTTTCAACTAGAAAGCTCCTGTACCCTTTCCCCAGCTACCAATAGGAAACAGAGAGGACAGCATTTAGCAGCCATTCCACACAGCCACAACAGAAAATATCTGCCACAAGACAGTATAATGGGGCTATTTGCTCGTACCCTATGAACTTGCAGTGTTTACCAACCCCTCACGATGTCAGAAGCATGGAGTGCTCCTGCAGAAACAACATGCACCACTGCTGAACCCCATGCACTAAGACATTATTGTTAACGTTCTCCATGCACACCTGGCCGCAGGCTGTAGCAATGTACTGCTGCGTGAAAGCAGCTGTCAAAGGGTGATGAGCATAACCTTGCAATTAAGAAGTTGTTGGGTTTTTTTTTAATTAAATTGCAGTAACAAACCCAAATCCCTAAAATTAATCCAAACATAAACAGCCTGTTGGCTGACAGCCAAAGGTGTTGATCTCCAGCATGTCTTACCAACACAATAAAACTTCTCACCCCCTCCACCTTCTATTCCAATCACTTTGTCAAGACAATTCTTTCTTGGCAGAGATGGGGGATAATAGACATAATGGTATATTACAAGTTGCTTGCTTGTTACCACCTCCTCAAGAAATTTGTTACTTTGCATTTAAAGCATGATTATGTATGCCCGTGTATATAGTTACATCTTTCAGCACCAGTCATGTCATACAACATACAGAGATGGAGAAAGGTAGTGGTACTCCTGTTGAAAGGGCAGGCTTTGCTTGTGTGGTATGCACTGTTCCAATTCAGTTTCAGATGAAGCGACTAAAACCTATCCCCTGACTCTTACCTTTCCAGTGTAAAAGAAACCTAACCTGTAGTACTATTAACCAAATCATCATCATGAATAAGCAACTGGGAAAAGAGGGAGGGGGGCATTCTTTTGTTTGTAAATAAGCTACAGCTTCATGGTTGAAAGCATGCTGTTGCTTTTCCAGCATCGACATTCAACTGCAGAAAGCAAGGATAAACTTTAATTACAATTGGACCCTTTATTCTAGTGCAGAGTAAATAACATACTGTACATTCCCCAGAAGCTAAATGGTGAATATCCCATTACATGGTGCTAAATGTCGGTATGAAGGTGGTACAGACGTACTGAAGAGAATTTATATATGTATATTATATATATACACACACACATATATGTATTTGGGGAATAAATAAAGATGTACTATCCCACTTTTCTCTATTGCTTAAAAGTCAGCTATGAAATGAGTTGGTTTGTTCAGATTAGCGTGGAAAAGCTTCTGAAAGGTTTCTTGTCCTTACATAATCTTGGAAGACCCGTTTATAGCAAAGTAGGTACTTTCCCACTCTCCAAAGTTTATACAGTTCTATCTGCTATTTCTATTCTCTTGTTAGCTATGAGACAACTTACTGTTATAAATCTTAATTACAATATTTCTAATGTTAAAGTGTAATCTTTTGAGCTCTCAAATCAGATAAAATGGTGACGTCATAAATTATGAGAACCTCAGCCATAAGATTGTTAATATGATGTTTATGTTATTTTAAACATTTAATAAACCAAAATATTTTAAAACTATGATCACTTTGCGTCACTTAGGTTGCTGCATCTGCACCACAGCTGCCACCATCCCAGCATGCGTGGAGTGGCAGCCCCGCCTATAGGCAGCTGCCAGCACAAGGACCTTTTGCACAAGCAAGGAGGGGGAAAGCAAGGAGAGGGAAATCGCCAAGTTTTAAAAGTGAATGTAAGACTTAAACCCAGATACGTACAGCCTGGAAATGTCCATCTCTGATGAGCATCCTCCAGAAAGTGATAACAACTGTTCTACATCAACACCCAATCAACTTTCTCAACAACATACCATTTGCACTTGAGAATATTACCCCCCAATTCTTAGTTTTACAAGGTAAAGACTCTAATTTACACTTGGTGTTAACACCACAATGCTTTCTCTGAAGAAAAGGGCTTTAAAAGTCCAAAGAAATAGGGCACATTTGTATTTCAAGACCCTGCCATACAGCAGGACCAGTTTAAGGATGTTTTTGCACAGGCATGCGTGGGTGGGAAGTAATCATGGTTTAAATGTGTTTCCAAGACAATAATGTTTCAGGCTGTTGGCTAAATTCATCTAGCAGTTCTCAGGATTGCCAAGAACGTTCTGACTATGACAAATACTTCACTGTACTTTGAAATGATGCCTCCGAGACCATTTGGAAGCAGTGGCACAGTAAGAAAATGAAATTACCTTCATAAATACCAGAACTAACTAGAAAGTTGTTTGCTTTATAAGTAGAGCAGTTCTTACCTTTTCCCATTTCTGGGGGAAAAAAAAAAAAACCAAACACAAATAACCAACATCATTCTTGTTGAAATAAAATCTTCGCAGTGGGGAACTTTGATAGTCAATGAATCTTCAGCTGTGTGACGGTTTGGGAGTTACCCTCTCCCCCGAGACTAGACTCATCTGGCTGGAAGTTAAGGAATTAAGCTATATTTACAGCTCGGTGAAATCACCCAGACTAGACTCATCTGGCTGGAAGTTAAGGAATGAAGCTATATTTACAGCTTAGCACAATTTATAAGCATATATACATATATATATATAAATAAAATACACAGTTATATACAAGTTAAAAGTAATAGTAATACAGAAATATGAAAATTCCTTCAAAACAATCAGATTGCCAGGAGGATCCAGACCCAAACCTCGCCCCCCACATTCCTCCTTCTTTCCCTCCCTTCAGAAATAACCAGATCAATCCCCATATATCTCACATGATAAATATGGGGAGATCTGAGGTGAGATGTCAAAAAAAAAAAAAAAGACAAGGAGCTTAGAGGAAAATGAAGGGTTAGCTCAGATTAAAGTCAGAAAGCAACCACAGACCGTCAGAGTGAAGGAGGAAAGTAACAACTGAGAACTAACTGAGAAGTGAGTGTATTACCTATATTTTGACAAGTTGTGTTTCTCAGCAGAAGAATGAGTGATACAGGTTACTGTTGTTCTCTCAAACAAATCCCAACAACAATCAAACAAACAAACCCAAACAAACAAACAAAACCAAACCACACACCACCACCAAACAAGACCAAAAAACAACCAAAGAAATTTTAAAAACCATTGGCCTAGGAAGGTACTTGGGGAAAGCTGCTGCCAAAGTACAACATAACTAGTTGGACTAAATGAGTATAAACTAGTTGGAAAAATCAGGGTTGGTGAAAATGCCATCAAAACCAGCAAAAAGGTAAGAAGACATTGTGCTTGTATGACCAAATGCAATCAGAGAAAATGCAAGATTTGAGGTATGCAAGGCAAATATTTTCCTAGTGATAATCCTAGTCCTTTGCCGTTGTCAGTTGCAATTGTTTCTAACAGTATTTGCTGTGCAAGACACTTGAAAAGCTCCCAAAAGAATGGGCAGAGCCCGGACATTCAGTAAGTCACATCTTTACAAAGAAGTAATAGAAACCTGGTAGTGTGGCACAATCTTGCAGAGAAAGGAAGGTGGATTTAAATGTCTCCATCTTTCTCAACGCCTCGGGCCTTCAAAAGTGAACACATTATGGAAGTGAAACAAATTTTACAAGCAGAAGTAGTAAAAACTAGAGTTGATAGTTGTAGAGCGACTACTGGGAAGTGTTAATGACAGTAAGTTATTCAACATAAGTGTAACAACGTAACTTGTAAGTAATTCGGTCAGTTTATGCAACACTAAGTTTAAGGGGGCATGTTTCCTTGAGTTTCTCCTGTGTTCACAATCCATGATTATCAATCACTTCAGCACATTCTGTTGTTCTGTCAGCAGAGGCTGGTGTGCCATTTGTCTGGGAAAAAGAAAAATGAGTCACCTACATACCACTTAAACACCTCTGGAGAAACTTTGTGGATAGTTCAATACAAACACTTTTTTTTTCGGTATTGGAAATAATCAGTGTAAGACTTGTGGGCTGGTGGGAACTAAGTGCCTTTTTTTTAAAGTGACTAAAAAGGACTGGGGGGTATTGGGTGAAGTAATCATGTCACATGGGGAGGAAGATGGTGCAGCAAAGGAGCAGGTGAGTGAGGGATATGGGCAGTCACCTGCACAAGAGTGCTTACAGCCCTCAATGCTGAAAATATTTGGAGGGGATTAAAAAGTATTTAAAGCTATAAGTATTAGTGTGAGGTACTCCAATAGTGTTTTAACATCTTTGTCAGTGACATGGACAGAGGAATCAGTGCACCCTCAGCAAGTTTGCAGATGACACCAAGCTGTGTGGCACAGTCGACTTGCTAGAGGGCAGGGATGCCATCCAGAGGGACCTGGACAGGCTGGAGAGGTGGGCCCAGGCCAACCTCACGACATTCAACAAGGCCAAGTGTAAGGTCCTGCACCTGGGTAGGCACAATCCCAAGCACAAATACAGGCTGGGTGGTGAATGGCTGGAGAGCAGCCCTGAGGAAAAGGACCTTGGAGTCTGGGTTGATGAAAAGCCCAACATGAGCCTGCAGTGTGCACAAGCAGCCCAGACAGCAACCGAGTCCTAGGCTGCATCAAGAGCAGCGTGGCCAGCAGGGCAAGGGAGGGGATTCTGCCCCTTTACTCTGCTCTTTTCAGATCCCACCTGGAGTACTGTGTGCAGTTCTGGAGCCCCCAGCACAGGAAGGACATGGAAGTGTTGGAGCGGGTCCAGAGGAGGGCCACAAAGATGATCAGAGGGCTGGAGCAGCTCTCCTATGAGGACAGGCTGAGGGAGTTGGGGCTCTTCAGCCTGGAGAAGAGAAGGCTTCGAGGGGACCTGATAGTAGCCTTCCAGTATCTGAAGGGGGCCTACAGGAAGGCTGGGGAAGGATTATTTACAAGGTCCTGCAATGACAGGACAAGGGGCAATGGGCTTAAACTGGCAGAGGGGAGATTTAGACTAGATGTTAGGAGGAAGTTCTTTACAGTAAGGGTGGTGAGGCACTGGAACAGGTTGCCCAGGGAGGTTGTGGATGCTCCCTCCCTGGATGTGTTCAAGGCCAGGTTGGATGAGGCCTTGAGTGAGCTGTACTAGTGGGAGGTGTCCCTGCCTATGACAGGGGGTTGGAACTAGATGATCCTTGAGGTCCCTTCCAACCTTACCATTCTATGATTCTATGATTCTATGAATAGATAAAAAGATCTCATTTTTATCTAGATATTGATGAATTGTGTTGATTTGTATGTAAAAAAGAATTTTAAATCACCCCACTATGTATCTCCTCTCATATAAAGGCTTTCAGAACATTTAAAAAAAATCCTAAGTACAGCCACTTAGAGTTTTGAAACATAAATATCAATTGTGTATATATAAACTAAAAATAGTGGGTTTTCCTTTGTGTGCGTTGTTTGGGTTTGGGGTTTTCTTAATAGTTAAAATAGAACAAAGGAGCCAGGCTGAGCCGCTCACAACGCACGGGGAGTTCTCAGTCCTGTCACCGTGTGTTTTATTCTGGGTACTGCAGCTCTGTAGCGGCGTGTGCCGCCCTGTCAGTGCTCGGTGCTTCCACCGTGTGATTTATTGTCGGTACTGCACTTCTGCAGAGGCGTGTGTCGCCCCGTCAGTGCTCAGTGCTGCCACCGTGTGTTTTATTGTCGGTGTTGAAGTTGTGACACGGCCTGTGCCGCCCAGTCTTCGGTGCTGCTGCCTCGCTTCTAAATGCCCTGAATGCTTAAAATGCCTGAAAATTCTTAACGAAGAGAAGGGAAGGGGGAGGTTAAGAATTATTTAAACTTGTAGGTATTAGTGCGAAGAGTTGAAAAGACAGAAATCTCGTGGTTTTATATACAGGTTGAAAATTTGTATTCATTAACAGTTAATACAGTTAACAGGTCAGGATCTACTATATCATAAAAAGGATTTAAGAATATCGAAACTCGTGCTGCAGTGGTGACAGCGCTGGCTTAACGAGTTGGCGCATGCGCCATGGGACGGCCCATTGCTACAGCACGGGATCTGCGCGTTGGTACGGACTCCCCGCAAGCGTTCTACAGCCAGGCGTTGCTATGAAACCCTGTGTTTGTGCAGTATGGCCGCGCGTTGCTACCGACTCTGTATATGCATTGTATGGCCGTGTGTTGCTATGGAGGCGGCGCATGTACTCTAGAGCAGCAGTGGTAGAGCGCATGCGCGCTGAAGCTTAGTGCGGTGGTACGCACGCCTGCGGGAGGCCGAGTCGAGCCGAACGGCGGCCGTGGGAGGGCATCCGAGGCGCGCGGAGCCGCATCCTTGCAACCGAGTCGAGTAGGTACCTGAGTCTGATGGGGCCGAGCCAGAACGAGCCGATTGGCGCTTCTGAGTCTCGCTGGCGCGATGGCTCTGCCTCGGAAGCAGAGGGGTCACGGAGAGTCTGAGACTCGGCGTCCGACTCGGCGGGTGCCTGCGGGCTGCCCGCTTTCCCAGCGGGAGGGGGTCCCACAGGATTTGGGGAGGTCTCGCTCTGGGTTTTGGTGTCGCTCCAGGCTCGGGACCTCCAGCCGTGTGTCCTCCGGCATCTAAACGGGTTTGGAGGGTGACAAAGGAAGTCTGGAGACAGGGTCTGAGATCATCCAAAATAGATCTGGGGATATCAGAAGGCCTTTTGGGGTCATCTGAAATGCTGTAAGAGCATATAAAGGCGGACTTCTTGGAGCTCTCAGAGCTTCTCTGCAGGGTCCCGAAGGAGCTGGGGAAGGTCTTAGTGTGGTTTTGGGGTCTCTTATCGGGTCCCCACAGTGTCCGGTTTCTTCCATGGCGTTGCTAGGTACTCGGCGGCCCAGCACTACGGACTCTCACCTTCAGTGCTGCCGCCTTGTGGGCATGATGAGGTACTGCTTCCTGCCACCTGCTACTAAAGGGCCTGAGTGGCCTCTGAAGGGGTTTTGGAGGCATGTCTAGGGGCGTCTAAAGTGGGTCCTGCAGCCTCTGGAGGCTCCCATGGGAGCTTCCAGGGGACTCTCTGGAGGGTCCCGAAGGAGGTCTCTGTGGGCTTTCAGGTTTTGGGGTCCTGCAGGATTTGGGGAGGTCTCACTGGTTTTTGGTGTCCCTGTAGGCTCAGGACCCCCAGCCATGTGTCCTCTGGCATGTGAAGGGAGTCCAGGGGCATCTAGAGTTCTGAGGGTAACAAAGGGAGTCTGGGGGCATGTGTAGGTCTGGGCATCTAGAGGGGTTCTGGAGGAGATTCTGACAAGTGCTACACTCCTTTAGCACAGGCAGATGGTGAGGCTCTGCTCAGCACCTCGGAATGGCACAGCTGGATTAGAGAAGTCATATTCCTCACAGTTCACTCTCCATTTTGAACTGGGAAAAGGTACAGGCCATATCTCTGTAGTTTGGTAATACCGATGAGGTTCAGCAAGAGCAAGTACAGGGTTCTATACCTGGGCCAGAACAGTCCTTCCTATCAGTACAGACTGAGGGAGGAGGTGATAGAAAGCAGCCCTGCGTAAACAGACTTGGGGTGCTGATAGATGAGAAACTGGACATGAGCAGACAGTGTGTGCTTGCAGCCCAGAAGACAAATCACGTCTTGGGCTGCATCAAAAGCTGCAGTGGCCAGAGGTGATTCTGCCACTTTACTGTGCTCTGGTGAGGCCTCAGCTGGAGTACTGTGTCCATGTTTGGGGACTTCAATACAGAAAGGATGTGGATGTGATGGAGTAGGTCCAGAGGAGGACCATGAAAATTATTTGGGTTGGAGCACCTCTGCTATGAGGACAGGCTGAGGGAGTTGGCTGTTCAGCCTGGAGAAGAGGAGGTTCTGGGGAGGCATAATAACAGCCTTCCAGTACCCGAAGGGGGTATACAAGAAGGCTGGAGAGAGACTGTTTACAGTGTGGTGATAGGACAAGGGACAATGGCTTCAACTAGAGAAGACCAGATCTAGATTGGATGTTAGGAACAGGGTGCTGGAACACTGGAACAGACTGTCCAGAGAGGTGGTTGTGGCCCCATCCCTGAAGATATTCAAGGTGAGTCTCAAACAGGGCTCTGGACAACTTGATCTAGTTGAGGCTGTCCCTGCTGACTGCACTGGGAGTTGAACTAGATGACCTTTGGAGGTGCCTTCCAATCCAGACCATTCTATGATAGCTACAGCTAGTCCTGAGATAAAATAATGCTTTTTTTTCTAAAGCCAGAGCTACCCAATTGAAGAAGGAATGTTTCTCCTGCACATATTACACAGGGTTCCTCAGATACTCAGAAAGCCCAGCTGAAATGCTGAGGAGAGATGGACAGAGCCAAGCCAAAAGGAGCCAAACTCAGGTGAGCTGGATGAATCCAGGTGCAGATGGACAAAGCTGAGCTGAGCAGGATGGAGCCACTGTCCCTTTGGAAGGGAAGGAAAACCTCTGACATTCACTGAGAGAGCTTTGTTCTTTTTCTCTCTTACATGAGGATTCAGTAGCAAATCAGTTATCAGATGTGATGGACCTGAGACACGTTTTAGAACAACTTACGTAAGTAATGGACTTTGAAGTTGCTTCCTTTTAGTTAAAATAGAAATAAAGTCAGAAAAGAGCTGTCTGCACTTTCTGTGTTAGATAGTCTGTCTAAGCAGATACTCTGTGCAACCTAGAGACTCCAGAAGTGTAAGTAGAGGACTAAGCTGATCTCTAATTGTAAGGTTTCTAAACTGCCCATAAATGCTATTTACAACAAGGATTTAAAACCATGACCTTCCCCTCTAAATATCTATCTCAAATGGAGAAACCCTTTCAAAAGCCCCCAGTTGTTCTTTTCCCCTCCATATCTGGGGCCCCACTTCTCCTAGTGCTTCCAGTAACCCCTGAATTTCCTTCACAGCGCTTCAACTGTGGCCCCATTGTCCTCGCAGTTCCTCCCAGTATCCCATAATCTCTTCCCAGGGCTAGCATTAATACCACGTGCTGCCCAGTCTCTTCCAGTGCTCCCAGTAATACCCAGTGGCCCCCAGTGCTCCCAGTAAACCTCAAATTCCCTTCCCAGTGCTCTCAGAAACACCAGTGCACTCCAAGTCTCTCCCATTGCTCTGAGTGTGGCCCCAGTCCCTCCCAGTAACTCCAGATTCCTTACCTAGTGCTCCCAGTGCCCTCCCAAAACCCCCATGCTCCCAGTAGCACTAAGGGCCCTCCCAGTATGTCTCCAGTGTTCTTCCAGACCCTCCCAGTGCTCTCAGTAACTCCAAATTCCCTACCTAGTGCTCCCAGTGCCCTACCAGGTCTCCCAGTGCTCCCAGTAACCCCCAAACCTCCTTCCCAGTGTAGCCCCAGTGTCCTCCTGGTACCCCAAACTCTCTTCCAGTACTACCACTAACACCAAGTGGTGCCCAGTCTCCACCAGTGCTCCCAGCAACACCCAATGCCCTCCAGTGCCCCTTAGTCCCTCCCTGTGCTCCCATTAAAGCCCAGATCCCCTTCCTAGTGCTTCCTGACTTCCCAGTGCCTTCCCAGCCCCACCACTACTCTCGGTAATTCCAAAATCTCATCCAAATGCCCCCAGTTACACTATGTGCCCTCTCAGTCCCTCCTACTGCTCCCAGTATGGCCCCAGCATCATCCCAGTCCCTCCCAGTCGTCTCAATGTGGCCCCAGTGTCTTCGCAGTCCCTCTCACTACCCCAAAATGGGTTTCAATGCTCACAGTAAGAACAAATGACCTCTAGGCCCACCCAGTGCTCCCAGGATGGGCACAGCGTTTCAGTCCTTCCCAGTGCTCCCACTATCTCCAAATTCCCTTCCTACTGCTCCCAGTGGCCTCCCTCTTCTCCTAGTGCTCCCAGTAACCCACAAATCTCCTTCATAGTGTCCTGACTGTGACCTCAGTGTCCTCCCAGAGTATCTTCCCTGTGCTACCATTAACACTGAGCGCATTGCTATGGCAGTGGAGCGGCCGTTGCTATGGACACGGCTCATGCGGGCGTGTGCTGCGTGCTCTCCGACTCGCTGCTGCCGCCGTGTGGACATAGCGGGGAACTCTGGGTTTGGAGGCTACAGGGTAGCAGGTCTTTACGTTCTACGGCTCTTGGCCGACCAGAACCCACACGGGAAGAGAATTTGAACATATGAGGGATTAAAGGGTGAGACTTTCTGTTAAACGGCTGCGGGGTTTGTTGTTGTTTTTACTTTTTTAAGATTGTCTCTTCTACTTTTTCTTCTGGTTTTTCTTGGTTGGTTGGTTTGTTTTGGCTTTTTGTTTGTTTTGGTTGGTTTTGTTTGTTTGCTAAGGGAGCTTAATTGATTTGCCTGAAACCAAGTTGCAGATTTGTCTTCAGCCTCAGTCACAAACACTGACAGTGAGGGATGCTTTGGTACCGGAATGTGGAGGTGTTGGAAACGCAATTCCTCATTGCAAGTGGCTCAGAAATGGGTTTTCTTTGGAATACAGAGGCAAAAATGAATGTGTTGTAAGTTGCTGTGAAGTGCCCGCATTAGGGACTAACCTTTAACCACCTTTAACTTCTCACAGCTTGCTTGAAGGAAATTAACTTCTCCATAGGCTTGGTATCTCCTCTGTGGCTCTGTTAGCCCCTGTTGTTCTCCCACTCTGTGACTAAATAGATTCAGTTTAGGCTAGCTGTTAGGCTTCTTACCTCATGCAAAATGTACTTCTCTGTGTTCTGAAAGGGGAGTTTTGTCACCAAAATATTTTGCATATTCAGTATTAAAGAGAGGTTTGAATCTGGGTTATAAATGAATTGTAACGAGGCTGATATAAAAAAATTAAATATTTTTATTAAATAAAGAAAATTTCCCCAACTTATTTACAATTCATACACAGATTCTAATATGCGGTCGGTAAAACTATCTTTGCAGAATGTATATATATTTAATCTAATTAAGTGATTTTTAGAGATGTTTAGAAAATGTGAACAGCTAGAGAGTCCTGCAGCACAAAGTGCCACCTTAAGACTAAACATAAACTTTCACGAATGCAAGAGAGTTAATTTACTCACTGGTTGGAGCCTCAGTATTAATAATCCGAAAGTATGGATAGAAACTTAAATGAAGAAAAATACAGTCCCTGCCGCGTGATGGCCTTCCACGTGGCGGTGATGCGATGTGGTTTCGCTGCTTGCATAGTTCAATTGGAACACGTTGACTGAGGAGATCCACGGACGCGAGGCAAACCTTCCCTGGCTCTCAGGAGGTTATCGGAGCGGTCAGGCCCTGGGCAAAACAGGATCCCGATTTCTGGGCTGGAGCAGTCCGATCGGCTGCGGGGCTCGGCCAAGGGCTCGGCTCTCGATCTAGAGTGGCGGGCCGGCAAGTCCCAGTGTCGCAAAGTTGCCACGGGGCTGTTTCTTGGGCTCGACCAGCATCTAAAGGACTGGGGCTGGGCCGAGCTCAGGCGGGCAGCTGTACCCCAGTGCGGGGCAAGCCCTGCAGTCCC